>CM064539.1:27052006-27099506 GCA_032716605.1 Paralithodes platypus
GAATGTTTTGGTTACAATAATTATTTAAAGGCTGATTACACTAAGAGTATTCCATAATGGACGTCAATACAACACCAATGATATGTATATATATATATATATATACTCCCAGTCGGTATCGAACTTCCTAGATATAGAACGAGTGTCCAAGTTTTTAATCCACTACACCACGGCGTGATCGATTAATTTTAACCTTTTCCTATATATCTACATTAAGGAGAAGGGAAATCCTACTTTGAGAATGTATTTCAATTCATGCACAAGTCGTACGATCGATATTCCAGGATACATTACAGGGATAATTACAAGATTACCCACGCAACTCGGGTTATAGAGAATGTATTTTAATTCTGGCCCAGCCAAACACGAGTCATTAATATCAAGTATCTCTCACATATACACGTTCGTTTTGCATTTGTACATTTTTCGATAGAAAAATTTCTCTGGCGAAGCCTGATTTCTGCATAAAATGCTGGCTCAATATCGCTCGCCAGAAAATAATCGACACCTGGATGGGTTAAAACAGTAGGCTGAATGAGGCCGAATGGATACAACCATGAAAGAGATAAAAACAGGTCACCCCTCTTAGGCTAATTGCTGGAGGCTCTATATATAATGAACAAAATCGTCTATGTGTAGCCAAAATATTAATAGGGCGTCGCCGGTACAGAAGGGGTTAAACGGCACATTGAGGGGGATTTGGCGTTTTTTCTGGACCCCTTTCTCCCTCATGCTTAGCATTTTAGTATTGAAGACGTTCGTTCTGTTAGTTTGGCGATTTTGAGACCTTTCGCCTCATTTCTTTGTCAATATTAAGACCTTTACTGCCAATTAGGTCTCGATTTCTTCCTGGCGAGCGAAAGCGAGCCTGTAATTTTAGACATTTTATGACATTTTTCTATGGAAAAATTTACAAATTCATCTTGAAAGGGGGTCTAGGGGGTGTATATTTAAGTTTGATGGAGGTCTCAAAAATAAATAAATGAATAAATACATAGACCACAAAACAAGCACTACCCCTTCACTGAATTACTACATTCAATTACAGCCTTAGTAACTGAAATTTATCTAATCTATTACATGCATACTCCCTTAATTACCTTACTATTACAAGTACACTACACTACATGCATATTACTATAATTACCCTACTATTAGAAGAACATTAAATGATAATACAAAAGACGTGTTCCTGATGTTATCAACCTGTTTTGCCAAGTCTAGTATCGTTGTATTTATTATGTAATTGTCCTCATTATCTACGGCCTGTTACGATCGGGTCTGGTATAAATCAGTGGCTCTTTTACATTGGACTAGACTGGCATAAATGCAACAACGGAAACGCTAGATCCAACCCCTGATATATAATCCCGTCGAACAAAGAACACAATTATACCCTCCAGAGTTATATCTGCGATAGCGGGGTATCTTAACTCTCAGTATCTATGTGCTTCTACTATAGGCTGATGTTCTCTGAAACAGCCTATTACCTATAACATATGGTTGCTTAGTTATGGTACACAAGGAAAAGATAGTTAACTTAATTAAATCACAAGAGTGATCTAATGCAAACAAGAAGAAGGTTTACTTAACGTTGCTTTAATCAATATTATCTGTCACTCCTTTATGAAAGAAAGTGTTGTAAAGTCCTCAAGCACCGAACAAGGAATCTTCTGAATAATGTCGGATGCTACTAAGAAGAACGTATCGGAAATGGAACCACAAAATAGCAGGAGGCAAGACAATGCACGTGTAGGCTAAATACACAAAAAGGCTGGACATATAATGTTATTGGACACAAGAATATTATAAGGGGTGCAACAGTAATAATGCTCGCCACGAAAAAGTAGTACTCCTATTAACACAAAACCGGTCTATGCTGGTTGGGTCTCTCTACAGCAACCTAGACCTCAAAATGCTTGTGTAAAAATAATGGGTATGCATAAAAGAGTATATAATCTAATCTAGCTAATGTCTACCCGGGTTAATAAAGTCTAGCTGGGATGCGCAAAGGTACAGAATTCTGGTGGAGCAAGGCAGCTCCTAGGCTAGTGTGGACCTTGGGTCTGTGCGGCCTGATTACATTAATATGAAGGGGTGCTCTCTTGAGGATTCTCGATCACAAGTATCGAGTATCCTGGCGACCCTCAAAAGTAAAAGCAAATAGAGTTAGAACAGTGTTGGGTGGATTAGGCAAGCAGCCCTCACGCACTACACAGTCTAAATTCCAAGGTACACAGACAAAAGATCCACCCAGGTAACCCACAGAATCCGTAGTGTCGTGTAGCTCAAAAGTAGCCTACACGCAGTGAAAACACCAACAGCAAGGTACCTGATCCCTAGTCTAGCATTATTTAACCCTGTAGAAACATTAGTGATTGATGGAGACAGTCCGAGCAATACAATCTCCCAAAAAGACAATGACTATCTTCAACCTTAACATAGTACATAAGAAATGTGAGATCCAGCATATAATACAGTCTGGCCACCAATTCAAGGTGTGGGTGCAGAGAACCAGAGGGGGATTGATATTAATAAAAGGTGAGGAAGTAGTGGAAATGATAGAGGCAGTAGGAGAGAAAGATTCTAAGACAAGAGTGTGGAACAGTTCATGGGAGATGCTTAGAGTATGCTGTCTGGGAAGGATCTGACAAGGATATTCCCATGGACCTCCTGGCTGGAGTCCCAGTTCGCAAGAATGGCACGAGGGAGCGCGACAGTCGCCCAGTAAGCAGCCGCGTAGTAGGCAGTGTTAGGCAGGAGGCAACGAATCCCGCGAGGCCTATGTAAGGGGGCCAGCCACGCGCCGCTCTCCCCACCAAGTCACACCACCTGGTCTCTCTCTCTCTCCCTCTCCTGCTCGCCTTCCCATCATTCAACTACTTAACACAATACTTTCAATTGACTAAATAAAATAGAAAGGATTGTGACGGACGAAAATAAAGAACAGTTCTGAACTGTCTGCAACACAAGCTTTTTCGAGAAGGAAAGTACACAATGATAGGTAGACTGTAGCTATATTCTCTGCCCTGGCGAGTCCTAGCGAGTAAGCCATGCGGTTCTGGGGGAAGCGGACACAGCAAAATAATGTAATTTAAGAATTAACATTAGGAAATAATGCAAGGAAGTTGTAAGGCGAACATGATGAGGTACAGCACATGATTCTTATAATATTACAAGGAAGTTGTAAGGCGAACATGATGAGGTACAGCACATGATTCTTATAATATTACGAGGAAGTTGTAAGGCGAACATGATGAGGTACAGCACATGATTCTTATAATATTACAAGGAAGTTGTAAGGCGAACATGATGAGGTACAGCACATGATTCTTATAATATTACAAGGAAGTTGTAAGGCGAACATGATGAGGTACAGCACATGATTCTTATAATATTACAAGGAAGGTGTAAGGCGACATGATGAGGTACAGCACATGATTCTTATA
Source organism: Paralithodes platypus (assembly GCA_032716605.1). Lineage (NCBI taxonomy): Eukaryota > Metazoa > Arthropoda > Malacostraca > Decapoda > Lithodidae > Paralithodes > Paralithodes platypus. The sequence continues at coordinate 27,055,456 of CM064539.1, forward strand.
ATATTACAAGGAAGTTGTAAGCGAACATGATGAGGTACAGCACATGATCTTAAATATTACGAGGAAGTTGTAAGGCGAACATGATGAGTAAGCACATATTCTTATAATATTACGAGGAAGTTTGTAAAGGCGAACATGATGAGGTACAGCCATGATTCTTATAAATTACAGGAAGTTTGTAAGGCGAACATGATGAGGTACAGCACATGATTCTTATAATCAGAAGATGCAGAACTTCTCACAATTTGCCACCTCCTAAAGACTTCATTCATTTTAGGGGAAAAAAAAATATATATATATATATATATATATATACTGTATATAATAATAATAATAATAATAATAATAATAATAATAATAATAATATTGATAATAATAATTGATTGATTGTATATTTGTACCCACCAGTGGGCGAAGACATTAATTGGTAGATATAATAATTATAAAAGTAAATTTAGCATTAACCCTCTCACCACGGAAGGGCTCTTGAACGCCCATAAAAAAGCATATAACAGGTACCCGGATGGTCTCTTGAACGCCCATTGGTTGAAAGCCTGTGAGCTTCGTGTGCGAGGCGTCGGTCCGACGCATGTAAACAACAGCCGGCTGGACCGTCGCCCCGCATCTCCGGCCACAAGAAGGAGAGCGTCGCTTGTTCGTGTGTGCCTGTATGTTGTTGTTAAGTATCGAAAAGTGGTGTAAAGTGGCTGTTTTGGCCATAAAGTTATCTCCAATGAAATCATCATCACAGCTCAACCAGTTGACTTAGAGAGCTCTACTTAATGCCATTCTACAGGTAAATAACACAGCTACGCTTGAGGATGCGCGGAAATGCGGGAAGCAGTCTGATTAACGAATATACGGTAGCATAGCCTAGACGTTTTTCGGCCAAAACACCCGGCTTTCGAGGAATATATATAATACATAGCCGGCTGGAGGGTTTTTAACACCTTATTAGCGGCCTAGGCGGTTATTTATATGTGTACCGCCAGCGGGGTGTTTTTAGCCAAAATAGGGCTGTTTACGTGATCATTTTCATGCCGAAATAAGACCCAGAACGTAAAACAAGTATCTATCCCTGAAAGGGCATAAACAGAGCTTTCGAATGACACCATAACGATCCTTTTATGATGGCTAGTTTTCTTGCAATAACCGTGCAACGCGAGTGCAAAAAGCATGTAATTAGGCACTTTCCCCATACAATTCCGTATATAGCGCTGAGAGGAGAGTGATTCGTGTCAGTAGGTTCGCCGCGGTGGTCTGGAGAGCGTCATAATCTCGCTACTGTCTCCTGCCACCACTTGTCTCTCTCTCTCAGCAACATTACGTGCTGAAATTGCCACTCGACCTATGTCGAGCACCGCCACATAGTCCAGCTTTATTAAATACGACTTATGTGGTGAGCCGCTTTTTAAGGGTTAAAATCAGGGCATAACAATGATCACAGGTTTTTTAGATATATACTTAAGTTCAGTTGTGGTAAAGCTGTTACATTCCCAGAGGCAGAACCCATTATTCCTACCGGGTACATTTTAAAACAATATCTTATGTGGTTTGATTACTATATTATTCCGTGATATAAGTAGGTATACCACTCTAATATTTATTTTTTCGTTTAGCATTCTTATTAAAGGAAAATTGGCATATACAGTATATATATATATATATATATATATATATATATATATATATATATATATATATATATATATAATAGACACCACACAGCACCTGGACGGGGCTCTAGTTTCTTTTATACAATCCACTCAGAAATGCTAAAAATATATTGTACCACGAATCACTGGAGGCAATTGTACAGTTGTCAGCATCTATAAGGTTGCCGCTATGACCAGTTTTAGGGGGAGGTGGTGGCTTTTTCTGGACCCCCTTCTACCTCATGGTTAGACCCATTAGTTTTGCGATGTTAAGACCTTTGTCCCATTTTTTTTTTTTTTTTTTTTTCAATATCATGACCTTTCGTGCCATTTAGGTGTCGATAGCTAGACTGTAATTTTGGAGGAGTCAGCCTTTGGCCGGGACATTATTTTTTCTACCGAAAACAAAATATATATATATCTCAAATGGGGATCTTGATGATAATTAATTACGGTTAATGGAGGTCTCAGGGGGAAACTTAAACAACAATACATACATAGATAAATAAAGTAATAGATAATCCCTACGCCCTGTAAATAATATGTATCTGTGACAAGCAAGTGTATACAAAACAAAACAATTAAGTTACCCATTAAAGAGTCCAGGACTCCGTTTTCTATAAACCCTGGCTCGCGCATGCACTATAGGGCTCCACCGATATTAAAGCGGGGACTGAGTAAAATATTATATATTTGAGGATTGAATTATTTATGACAAAGAAATGTAGTGAAAGGTCTTAAAATCGCCAAACTAATGGGCCGAACGTCTTATCATCTCAAAACAAATGGGGCTAAACATGAGGAAGAAGGCAGACCAGAAAGACGACCCCTCTAAACTATTATATATTAAAGAGGATTGTATTAAGGGCAGGTTTCTAGTTTGTTTCCTACTCCTCCAGCAATCTTAAAATTTCACCCCCTTGACTCTCTTTCAAGATAAATTTTTACATTTTTCGGTAGAAAAATGTCCCGGCCGAAGGCCGATTACTCTTAAATACAGGCTCGCTATCGCTCGCCAGGATAAAATCGACACCTAAATGGCACGAAAGGTCTTAAAATTAACAGAATGCGGCGGAAATTCATAAAAATCACCAAACTAATGGGGCAAACGTCTTAAAATCTCAAAAGCAATGGGGCTAGACATGAGGGAGAAAGGTGTCAAGAAAAACGTCCCTCAAGTGGAAATCTCCCCTTAACCCACTCTGTACCGGTGACGTCGTTTCCATTATAGCCTGGCAAACATTAGACGATTTTATTCAGCTTAGGAAGAACGTCTACCCATGAAATTTAGGCTACTGACTATCTCACTTACTCCACATATCCTTCCTAAGCTACATAACACCGTCTAAATGGAACTGTAAATATGTCGTCGCTACAGATGGGGTTAATGTCAACGAATAAGACAAGCCACACACCCACCCTCGCTACCTGTCTATATATACCGTACAAGCCCCACACCCACCCTCGCTACCTGTCTATATATACCGTACAAGCCCCACACCCACCCTCGCTACCTGTCTATATAATACTGTACAAGCCCCACACCCACCCTCGCTACCTGTCTATATATACCGTACAAGCCCCACACCCACCCTCGCTACCTGTCTATATATACCGTACAAGCCCCACACCCACCCTCGCTACCTGTCTATATATACATCGCTACCTGTCTATATATACCGTACAAGCCCCACACCCACCCTCGCTACCTGTCTATATATACCGTACAAGCCCCACACCCACCCTCGCTACCTGTCTATATAATACCGTACAAGCCCCACACCCCCACCCTCGCTACCTGTCTATATATACCGTACAAGCCCCACACCCACCCTCGCTACCTGTCTATATATACCGTACAAGCCCCACACCCACCCTCGCTACCTGTCTATATATACGTATAACTTGAATTCATTTAAGGGGAGGCATTTTTGTTCTGGACCCCCTTCTCCCTCATGTTTAGCATAGTAGTTTTGAGGTTTTAAGACTTTCGTTCCGTTAGTTTGGCGATTTTCAGACCTTTTGCCCTATTTCTTTGCCAATATTTAGACCTTTCATGACATTTAGGTGTCGACTGTTTTCTTGGCGAGCGATAGCGAGCCTGTAATTGAAGAGGAATCGGCCTTCGGCCGGGACACTTTTCTACCGAAAAATTTACAAATTTATATCGAAGGGGGTTTGTGGGTGTTTGTTTAAGCTTGATAGAGGTTTAGAGAGCAAGCTAAACCCCCTCCTTAAACCATTGAGCCGAACCAGTAAATATGCTGCACAATACCGTCTGGGCTCCCTTCACCCCATCACCACCTTTCTGCCTTTCATTCTGGATTAATTCATATTTGGGTTGTTTCCACCAACCCACCAATTAATTTACAAATAAACCTAACTAATGAAATCCATGAAAGTAATGAATACATGTGGTACTCCAAGGACTCGAACCTAGGATACTCATACCGGAATTCCGCACACTAAGCATTACGCTATCAAGACAGTTAAAGGTACAAAGGAGTACAAAGGAGTACAAAGGAAATCAAGCACCAACAGATCTAGTGACCCTTCTAGGCTGCTTGTCCTCCAAAACACTGAGGATCAAGTGTCCAAACAGTGGTTTAGAGTGGGTAAGGGAACATTGGAAAGGGAACTACTGCCCTGCCACTAACGTGGCAGGACTAGGAAGTTAGTAGGGGACATATACATAAGGTGTATGCACAAGCCTACGATATATTATGCATTCTCGAATACTGCATATTAAGGGAGCCCACCTCGCTTTTTTTTCTTTTTCTCTCCCTCTGTCTTTGGCTTGTATCCATTCGGCCCCATTCAGCGTACTGTTTTAAGACGTTTGCCCCAATCCAGGTGTCAATAATTTCCTGGCAAGCGGTAGCGAGCCAGCAAATATATATTTTTGTTTTGACAGCAAGCTAACATTGTACATTTTTCGATAGAAAAATGTCTCCGGCGAAGCCGGATTTCTCCATACAATGATGGCTCGCTATCGCTCGCCAGGAAGAAATCGACACCTGGATCGGGATAAACGTCTTAAAACAGTTGGCTGAATGGGTCCGAATAGATACAAGCCAGGGAAAGAGAGAACAGGAGAGAAAGATAAAAAAAAAAAAAAAAAACGGTGACCCGCCTTAATCTTAGCCTGTCCATATAATAATAATAATAATAATCGTCTGGTTACTTATATAGCGCCCGTATCTCCTCCTTCCAGGATTCACAAGCGCTTGGCTTTCTTTAGTCTACCAGAGACCATTACCCATCCCCCTTGCTCATGGGGAGACGGTAACCGCCGGTTATATCCCAGAAACACTTTTCAATCTGAGCGGGGATTGAACGCGAGACCTTCAAGATGGGAATCAGGCACGCTATCAACTGAGCCAGCCGGACGACTTCTGATAACGCAATGATTAGACGAATGGAAGGGGTAATTAATATGAGAAAATAGTTGACTAATTAACTTTACTCTGACTACTATTAAACAATATTATTCAGTTTGAAAAGGGCCTCCAGCAACTAACAGTCTTCGAACTATCTCACTTGACCATATTTGCTACCACAGATACTTCTTAAACTGCATAAAACCATCTAAATATAGCTAGAAACAAATAAAAAACGCGTCGCCGGTACAGAAGGGGTTAACCCTTTGAGTACCACTCCCTAGACCCCCTTTCAAGATATATTTGTACATTTTTCGGTAGAAGAAAGTCCCGGCCGTTGCCGGTTCCTCTTAAATTAGACTCGCTATCACTCGCCAGGAAAAATTGGACACCTAAATGGCACGAAAGGTCTTAAAGTTGACAGAAATGGGGCGACGTTCTTAAAAACGCCGAAATAATGGGGCGAACGTCTTAAAATTTCAAAAGCAATGGGGCTAAACATGAGGGAGAAAGGGGTCCAGAAAAACAATCCCTCAATGGAAATCTGCCCTTCGAGTAATATAAGCGTACGAAAGGTCAGAAGTGGGTTGCATTAAGGGGGGGGGGAGGGGGTTCGTTTTTATGGACCGTCTTCTTCCTCATGTTTAGCCCCATTAGTTTTGAGATTTTAAGACGTACGGTACGTTCTATTGTTTGGCGATTTTGAGACGTTTCACTCCATTGTTGTCAATATTAAGCCCTTTCGTGCCATTTAGGTGTCAATTTTTGCCTAGCGAACTTGTCATTTTAGAAGGAACTGGCCTTTGGCCGGGACATTTTTCTAACGAAAAATGTACAAATACATCTTGAAAGGGGGTCTAGGGGGTGTGCTTTAAAGCTTGATGGAGGTCTAGCGAGGAAACTCAAAAAAATATTGATATTTAATATATAGACCAAAAAACAAGCACTATCCCCTTAACCCCAACTGTACCGACGACGTTTCTTTATTTGTATTCTTGCCACTGTTAGACGATTTTATTCAGCTTAGGAAGGACATCTAGCCATAATAAGACTTTAAATGATCTCAACCAACCCTTTTTAATTACCATAGATCCTTCCTAAGCTGCAGAATGTCGTCTTAATATAGTCAGAATGCAATATAACACACGTCGCTGGGACTCAAAGGGTTAAGGGTGGTCACCGTATTTTTTTTATCTTTCTCTCCTTTTCTCTCTTTCCCTGGCTTGTATCCATTCGGCCCCATTTACCCAACTGTTTTAAGATGTTTATCCCCATCCAGGTGTCGACTTTTTCCTGGCGAGCGATAGCGAGCCAGCATTACATGGAGAAATCCGGCTTCGCCGGATAAATTTTTCTATCGAAAAATGTACAAATCTAGCTTGCTGTCAAAAACAAAAATATATATATGGTGGCTCGCTACCGCTCGCCAGGAAAGTATTGACACCTGGATGGGGGTAAGCGTCTTAATACAGTAGGCTGAATGGGGCCGAATGAATACAAGCCAAAGAGAGAGGGAGAGAAAGAGAGAAAAAGCGAGGTGGGCTCCCTTAATACCAACTGCTGGGGCGGGGCAGCAACACCGCCCACTCCACATCCTACATGTGTTTAGTCCAGTGTTGCCAATCTAGCTACTTTCCCGCTAGATCTGAAGCTATTTCCTTCCATGTGTTTACCAGTGTTGCCAATCTAGCTACTTTCCCGCTAGATCTGAAGCTATTTCCTTCCATGTGTTTACCAGTGTTGCCAATCTAGCTACTTTCCCGCTAGATCTGAAGCTATTTCCTTCCATGTGTTTACCAGTGTTGCCAATCTAGCTACTTTCCCGCTAGATCTGAAGCTATTTCCTTCCATATTTTAGAGGCAAACCTTTACATCTAATGACATGAATTCTAGCGATACTCGGAGATCTGAGCCATTTTAGTGCGGTATTGTAGAGGATGTGGCATTAGGCCGGAGTCACACGATCCCTTTTTCGAGCAATTTTTACGGGCAATTATGGTCTGGAAGCTTACAAAATTCCACTTTATCATAATTCCGCCGCCTAACATAATCTCACTTTAGTCTAGTTTCCGAAAAAGTCTCGAAATAATACGAGAAAAAACTTGCTCATGGAAAATTGACGGGAAAAGCGCTCGTGTGACAGCGGCTTAAGGGGAGGTTTTTAGTTTGATCCCTAGACCTCCTTCAAGCTTAAGATTACACCCCCTTGAGCCCCTTTCAAGATAAATTTGTACATTTTTCGGTAGAAAAATGTCCCGGCTGAAAGCCGGTTGCTCTTAAATTACAGGCTCGCTATCGCTCGCCAGGATAAAATCGACACCTAAATGGCATGAAAGGTCTTAAAATTGACAGAAATGGGTTGAAAGTTCTTAAAATCGTCAAAATAATGGGGCAAACGTCTTAAAATTAGAAAAACAATGGGGCTAAACATGAGGGAGAAAGGAGTCAAGAAAAAAATCCCTCCAGTGGACATCTCCCCTTAAGTCTAGTGATTTTCGGCATTTATTTACTATCTAGCAGACTTGATATGGTAACCCTGTTGTTTACACCGCGAGCCCCTCAGTCACCCCGAGCGATATTCCTGCCAACGTTTGATAGGCAACTTTAACCCTTTGAGTACCAGCGACGTGTGTTATATTTTATTTAGACGATATTGTACAGCTTAGGAAGGATCTGTGGTAGTTTGAGATAGTTTGCTAGAGGTTCTTCCTAAGCTGAAGGAAATCGTCTATACTAGTTGCCAGAATATGATGAAAAGGACGTCCCTGGTACTGAAGGGGTTAGCCTGACAATGTGTCATGGAGCTTTTTGCATTGGTGTCTATACCCAGACTGAAGTTAGATATCTATAAGTAACTACAATCGTATAAAAGTATACATTATTAGAGGTCAGACCAGAACTAGTGATCAAGGATGCCGCGGAAAACGTTCTAGTGACTGTGCCATAAAGCCGGTATCACACGAGCGCTTTTTCCCTCAACACTGGTCTGGCAGCCTATGAGGTCAACATTTAACATATTTCGAATACCTAAGTTGATCTATCACCACTCTAGTTTCCGATACCAGTGCAAAATATGCCAGGCATGTTGCCAGACATGTTTTGATCATCGAATGTTGACTATAAAAGCTCTCGTGTGATACCGGCATAAGTCACCTCCCACAGTGTTGTTGTTGTTGTGGTTCCACCTTGTACCGACCCTGTGTCACTTTGTTTACGTCGGTCGGGAGAACAACAAAACGGCCTACCCTGTTAAAGTCATGTATGGTCGTTCGTCATGACCATAAATGGAAGGGAACAGAAAGGGTTAAGGGGAGATCTCCACTTGAGGGATTTTTTGCTTGACCTCTTTCTCCCTCATGTTTAGCCCCATTGCTTTTGATATTATAAAACGTTTGCCCCATTAGTTTAGCGATTTTAAGAACTTTCACCCCATATTAAGACCTTTCGTGCAATTCAGGTGTCGATTTTATCCTGGCGAGCGATAGCGAGCCTGTAATTTAAGAGGAATCGGCCTTCGGCCGGGACATTTTTCTACCGAAAAATGTACAAATTTATCTTGAAAGGTACTCAAGGGGGTGTAATTTTAAGCTTGATGGAGGTCTAGGGAACAAACTAAATACCTCCCCTTAACGAACGCATTTGGCACTGGACGTAAATGTAGTGAAATCACCTAAAGACGAAAATATGTGGAGCAGCAACCAACCTGTCCACCCGATAACTAGTTCACTTCCTTAACACTCGTCACCAACTCGCTTTGTTTTCATCTTTCTCTCCTTTTTTCTCTTTCCCTGGCTTGTATCCATTCGGCCCTATTCACCCAACTGTTTTAAGACGTTTATCCTCATCCAGGTGTCGATTTCTTTCTGGCGAGCGATAGCGAGCCAGCATTGTATGGAGAAATCCGGCTTCGCCAGACACATTTTTCTATCGAAAAATGTACCAATTTAGCTTGCTGTCAAAACAAAAATATATATGCGCTGGTTCGCTATCGCTCGCCAGGAAAATATTGACACCTGGATGGGGGTAAACTTCTTAAAACAGTAGGCTGAATGGGGCCGAATGGATACAAGCCAAAGAGAGAGGGAGAGAAAGAGGGTAAAACGCGAGGAGGGCTCCCTTATCTTACAGGAACAAGACAGGTCTCACACAAGCTATTCCCAGGATAGTTGGCGATTTTGAAGGCCCGTATATCAGGAAAGAGCCTTAAAATCTACCTCACAACATAAGGAAATAGATGCTATATACGTCTGATAGGTCATTCGCGAAATATATCCACCCACCGCTAAACCGTGGCTCCCGGCTGTGACACGGACTGGTCACCACTGTTTGGACACTTGATCCTCAGTGTTTTGGAGAACAAGCAGCCTAGAAGGGTCACTAGATCTGTTGTTGCTTGATTTCCTTTGTACTCCTTTGTACCCGTACTATCACTGGCCAGCCAGGGGGGGTAGTCACTATTGCCAACAGCTCAGCACCCACTTAAAGAGAGGGGGAGGGGGGAGATGGGTCGTTTTTATGGTCCCCCTTCTCCCTCGTGTTTACCCCAATTAGTTTTGTGATTTCAAGACGTCCGTTCCATTAGTTTGGCGATCTTAAGAACTTTCGCCTCATTTCTGTCAATTTTAAGACCTTTCGTGCCATTTACTGTAGGTGTCGATTTTTTCCTGGCGAGCGATAGCGAGCCTGCAATTTACGAGGAATCGGCCTTTGGCCGGGAAGTTTTCTAGCGAAAAATGTACAAATTTATCTTGAAAGAAGGTCTAGGGCGTGTAATTTAAAGCTTGGTGGAAGTCTAGGGAACAATCTAAAAACCTCCCCTTAAACCCATTCAGTACCGGTGACGTCCTTTTCATTAGATTCTGGCAACTGTTAGACGATTGTATTCAGTCTACCCATCAAAAAGGCTATAGACGATCTCAATCTATCCTCTTAGCTACCATATATCTATCCTCTTAGCTACCATATATCTATCCTCTTAGCTACCATATATCTATCCTCTTAGCTACCATATATTTATCCTCTTAGCTACCATATATCTATCCTCTTAGCTACCATATATCTATCCTCTTAGCTACCATATTTATCCTCATAGCTACCATATATCTATCCTCTTAGCTACCATATATCTATCCTCTTAGCTACCATATATTTATCCTCTTAGCTACCATATATTTATCCTCTTAGCTACCATATATCTATCCTCTTAGCTACCATATATCTATCCTCTTAGCTACCATATATCTATCCTCTTAGCTACCATATATTTATCCTCTTAGCTACCATATATCTATCCTCTTAGCTACCATATATCTATCCTCTTAGCTACCATATATCTATCCTCTTAGCTACCATATATTTATCCTCTTAGCTACCATATATTTATCCTCTTAGCTACCATATATTTATCCTCTTAGCTACCATATATCTATCCTCTTAGCTACCATATATTTATCCTCTTAGCTACCATATATCTATCCTCTTAGCTACCATATATCTATCCTCTTAGCTACCATATATCTATCCTCTTAGCTACCATATATTTAGCCTAAACTTCTTGAAATCGTCTAAATGTACAGTCGCGCTAATAAGTGATGTCTAGGCACCAAGTATGTTTTGATCCATAATTGGTATCAGCAATATCTAAGCTTCATTTCTTCATATCGAGTGAAATAAACCAACATGTTCCTACAGTTACCCACCCTATTAAACATTTGGCAGCCATTAATACAGCACAGAGCAAGGCAAACGTAACGACAGCTGGGACATGACTTATTAGCGCGACTGTACAGAAAAGGTTAACCTAAAATTATCCTCGATATCTGAAGGGTATAGTTATAGAGGTAACAGGACCCAGTGGTTAATTAAGGGGGTGACCTGTTTTTGTTCTGTCCTTTTCTATCTTTCTCTGGCTTGTATCCATTTGGCCCCATTCAGCCTACTGTTTTAAGACGGTTATCCCCATCCAGGTGTCAATTTTTTACTGGTGAGCGGTAGCGAGCCAGCATATTTTTTATTTTTGTTTGACAGCAGGCTAAATTTGTACATTTTTCGATAGAAAATGTTCTCCTGCGAAGCCGGATTTCTTCATATAATGCTGGCTCGCTATCGCTCGCCAGGAAGAAATCGACACCTAGATGGGGATAAACGTCTTAAAATAGTTGGCTGAATGGGACCGAATGGATACAAGCCAGAGAAAAAGAGAAAAGGACAGAAATAACACAAAGCAAGTCACCCCCCTTGAGTTAGAGATTAGGGATTAAGGGGAGATGGGGCGTTTTTAGGGTCACTCTGCCTTATGTTTAGCCCCATTAGTTTTGAATGTTTTAGAAGTTTGTCCCATTACTTCGTCGATTTTAAAACCTTTAATCCCATTTCTATATCAATATCAAGACTTTTCGTCCCATTTAGGTGTCGATCTTTTCCTGGCGAGCGATAGCGAGCCTGCAATGTAAGAGGAATCAGCCTTCGGCCGGGACATTTTTCTACCGAACAATGTACAAATTTATCTTGAAAGGGAATCTATAATTATTATAAAGTTGATGGAGGTCACGGGAACAAACTAAAAATCTCCCATTAAGTTAGGAAATAGAGAGTAAGGATTCAAAGAGACCCGGGAGGTGAGTCGAGTGGTAGTGTGTGGTAGTGTGTGGTAAGGTGGAGGAAGGGAGGGTATTGTACGTACAACCTCCCTGGAGTCGCAACTAATGGGACAGTCACATACACATACCGTCTATTCCGGCAACTTTGTCTGTCAGCATAGCCTGCCTGGCATTATTTCGGGGGTGTTTTTGATATTAAGGGGGTAGTGCTTGTGTTTTGGTCTATATATTTGGTCTATAAATTTATTTGGTCTATATATTTGGTCTATATAATTTATTTGGTCTATATATTTGGTCTATATATTTGGTCTATATATTTGGTCTATATATTTGGTCTATATATTTATTTGGTCTATATATTTGGTCTATATATTTGGTCTATATAATTTATTTGGTCTATATATTTGGTCTATATATTTGGTCTATATATTTGGTCTATATATTTGGTCTATATATTTGGTCTATATATTTGGTCTATATATGGTCTATATATTTGGCCTATATATTTGGTCTATATATTGGTCTATATATTGGTCTACATATTGGTCTATATATATGGTCTATATATTTGGTCTATATATTTGGTCTATATATATGGTCTATATATTTGGTCTATATATTTGGTCTATATATTTGGTCTATATATTTGGTCTATATATTTTAGAGTTTTTGAGTTTCCTCGCTAGACCTCCATCAAGCATAAAGATACACCCCCTAGATCCTCTTTCAAGATAAATATTGTAAATTTTTCGGTAGAAAAATTTCCTGGCCGAAGGCCGATTCCCCCTATATTACAGGCTGGCTATCGCTCGCCACGAAAAAAACGACACCTAAATGACACGAAAAGTCTTAATATTGACACAGAAGTAGGTCGAAAGGTCTTAAAATCGCTAAATTAATTGGCTGAACGTCATAAAATCTGAACACTAATGGGGCTAAACATGAGGAAGAAGGGGGACCAGAAAACCAACCTATCTCCCTTAACCCATTGACTGCAGGTGACGTTCTGGAATATCCTGGCAATTTACAGCAATTTCCAGGCTTTAAAAGCCTGTGAAAGCCGTAGAAATCGAGTGTCTGTGAGCGGGAGCGGGAGCGTGAGGGACCCACATCCGACACTCAGAGCAGCGAGCCGCTCACTGAGGGAGACTGTCTCTCTCGCGGGTGTTTCACAACAGTGTTGCCGAGCGAGCGAGAGCTAACAATTAACGGTTTTCCCGTATGTCTATGGCACCCGCCTACGAAGCCCGTTCTGGTCTCATTTTGCAGCTATTTTCGCTTAGTTTTCGGCAGAATACAGTTCATTTAATGCAGATGATTGATTAATCATTCAGGAGTGCCTGAATATGCCCTAAATAGCCCAAATATGCCCGCAGCGTAAGTGTTAAGTTAGGGGTTAAAATATGCTGAGGGAAGGCCTGGAGATGAGTCCCATGAGAGTGTGTGGCAACAAGAGGGAGGGAGTGACCAAGGGAGGGTATTGTACAGCCACAGGGAGTCGGAACTAATGGTACAGTCACACATACCTTCTATTCCGGCAACTGTTTACGTCTGCATATCCTTCGTGGCATCAATATAGGGAATGCATTTTTTTTCCTTTCCATTAGTTTATAGTTATGTTTGCATTAATGTGGGGAATTTTAACCCCTTCTGTACCGGCAACGTCTTTTACCTTTATTGTGACTTCTATTAGACCATTTTATTCAGTTTAAAAAGGGCCTACAGAAATCAACAGGCTTCAAACTATCTCAATTAACCCTTTTTACTACCGCAAATCCTTCTTAAACTGCACAAAATCGTCTAAATATAGCAAGCATAAAATGAAAAAGACGTCGTTGGTACAGAAGGGCGTTAGATGGGTACAACTAATTATATTCAGGTAAAGGTCATATTCAGAAGGTTCGAGCCCAGAGATGACGAGAAAAGCTGTCCAATAAAGCCGGTATCTCACAAACACTTTTTCGCTCAACTTGTATTTTCAACACTGGTCTGGCCGCTTTTGAGGTCTACCATCGGGTCTAGTTTCCGATACCAGTGCAAAATATTCCACAAATGTTGAAAGGAAAATGTTGATTATCGAATGTTGACTATAAAATCTCTCGAGTGATATCGGCTGAGGACGACGACGATTCTTCATCTTCTTCTTTTTCTTATGAGGTCGGTCAGATATTCCTATTCCAGCCACGCCTATGTAACGGCTTCAGGGGCCTTCACACAGTCAATTGTGAGAGCTAGTGGGAGTCTAACAGGAGGCACTAGGAATCGCTAGTCACTAGGAGTCATCGATTATCACCGCGAGCGAGTGGGAGTCTAACAGAAGTCGCTAGGAGTCGCTAGTCACTAGGAGTCATCGATTTTCACCGCGAATAGGCCCGCGAGTCCGAATTGTCCCCTACTCCTACTGACTCTAGCTCGCACTCCTGACTGTGTGATGTACCTTTTTCTCCCTTTTAGAGAAAAATCAGGAAGACATATATATAAAATAACAAGAAAGAGGGAGATAATGAAGCTCTCTCTCTCTCTCTCTCTCTCTCTCTCTCTCTCTCTCTCTCTCTCTCTCTCTCTCTCTCTCTCTCTCTCTCTCTCTCTCTCTCTCTCTCTCTCTCCTCCTCTCTCTCCTCTCTCTCTCTCTCTCTCCCTCTCTCTCTCTCTCTCTCTCTCCTCTCTCTCCTACTCTCTCACTCTCTCTCTCTATCTCTCTCTCTCTCTCTCTCTCTCTCTCTCTCTCTCTCTCTCTCTCTCTCTCTCTCTCTTTTGTTCATCATCCTCACTCTCCATATATTCTCCAGATAGTCTTTAGTGCACTCCATCCTCTCTCCTATGTCCCCTCCCAAGATGAATGCTATACCTTGTAGTGATGTGACTCAGCCCCATCAACCCTGCCCTGCGGTAATAGTCCAATACTTCACCCCGCCCGCCACTACTACTACTACTACACATTCCTAACACCCAAACCTTACGTCCCTTTATTTTGTCCATGTTAAGACCTTTCGCCCAATTTCTATATCAATATCATGACCTTTCATGCCATTTCTGTATTAATATGAAGACCTTTAGTCCCATATATTTATCAACATCAAAATCATTCGCGCCATTTAGGTGTCAATTTTTTTCCAGGCGAGCGATAGCGAGGCTTTAGTTTAAGAGGATTCGGCCTTCGGCCGTGACATTTGTCTACAGAAAAATGTACACATTTATCTTGAAAGGGGGTCTTGGGTTTTTTTTTCTAAGCTTGATGGAGGTCAAGCGAGGAAACTAAAAACAAATACATGAATACATGAATACATGAATACATGAATACATCAATACATGAATACATACATGAATACATGAATACATGAATACATGAATGAATAGAGCACCGGCCGGTACACTACTACACACATATATTACGCCAAAACCTTACGTCCCTTTAGTTTGTCCATTTTAAGACCTTTCGCCCCATTTCTGTATCAATATCAAGACCTTTCGTGCCATTTCTTTATCAATATCAAAACCGTTCGTCCCAATTCCTTATAAATATCAAGACCTTTCGTGCCATTTAGGTCTCGATATTTTTCGTATAATGTATTACCACAGTCCAAACTTACAATAGCTTAACCCTTTGTGTACCAGCGACGTGTGTTATATGTTATTCTAGCAATATTGAGACAATATTGTCAGATCAGATCAGATGAAAGTATTGAGGGATAAGCCTTTACAACGGCACCTCTTTTGTACATTCTAATTTTCCTATTTTTCTGAAGAGTGTAGAAATTTTTCTATCGAAAAATTTACAAATTTAGCTTGCTGCCAAAACAAAAATGTATATATATGCTGGCTCGCTGCCACTCGCCAGGAAAATATTGACACCTGGATGGGGGTAAACGTCTTAAAACAGTAGGCTGAATAGGGCCGAATGGATACAAGCCAAAGAGAGAGGGAGAGAAAGAGGAAACAATCGAGGTGGGGTCCCTTAAGCAATTTCGACCATATACAATAATTACGTGGTGTATCGGTACTTGTATTTAATTATATCATTAGCCCCTTCTAATAAAATAACATAGAAAATAGAAATAAACAAATTAGGAAAAGTGGGGATTGGGCCTGAGCATATACTGTAGATAGATAGATAGATAGATAGATAGAGAGAGAGAGGGAGAGAGAGAGAGAGAGAGAGAGAGAGAGAGAGGGGGAGAGAGAGAGAGAGAGAGAGAGAGAGAGAGAGAGAGAGAGAGAGAGAGAGAGAGAGACAGAGAGATAGATAGATAGATAGATAGATAGATAGATAGATAGAGATAGATAGATAGATAGATTTATTGATAGATAGATAGATAGAGATAGATAGATAGATAGATAGATTAGCCCCTTCTGTACTGGCGACGTATTTTTTATTTGATTTAAGCTAGATTTAGAGGATTTTATGAAGCTTAGGAAGGCTGTACGGTAGCTAAAAGGATTAATTGAGATAGTCTGTAGCCTATTTTACTAGTAGACGTCCTTCGTAAGTTGGATAAAATCGCTTAATAGTTGCCAGAATATAATGAAAATGACCTCCCGGTACTGAAGGGGTTAAACATTCTCCGCATATCCTCCCGATTTATGCCTCCTCAGATATTTACATTTTTATCCACATACATTATTCATCCAACGAGTCATTAATCATACTCTCCGTCTTTATACATCTTCACGGTTTTCTTCTCATAAATCAAATACTAAGTTCATCCATATTTTTTTTTGTTTTTTTGTTACCAGATACTCACCGACTTTATCAATGTTCACGATTTTCTTCTAATAAATCAAATAGGCCTACTCCGATTATCCATGTTTTAAAACCAGGGTTCAGTACAAATAATATGGTGTCTTCGATGAGCAATTTGTTTTGTCTCGTACTAAGGCTCTTTTACATTGGAATCGGAAACTAAATCGAAAATAGATTACGTTAGGTAGATAAATGTTTATGGAAATTAAATTTTGAAGCTGCTAGACTACAATTGATCATAAAGATTGACTCAAATATCGACCGTATTTCATGAATGCACTTAACTTCTACTTCCAGCCCGACAGTCAATGTTGCTTGTATATGGCAGATCCATTATGACAAGTGGATGAATTAGGTGGAAGGTAAACACAAGAAAGAGCTTGAATTCTCTATTTATCTTACGTTTCGGGCTACGCAGAACCCATTCTCTCTGAAGATGGGTTCTGCGTAGCCCGAAACGTAAAATAAATACAGAATTCAAGCTCTTTTCTGTGTTTCCCTTCCACCATTGCTTGTATAATTGGTAGTATGAATCGTTCTTACCACATCCTTGAGGCTACCACTGTCCACACCACTTAGCTCACCTGGAACATAAGAGAAACATATCATTAGTACCTGTGAGAATAACTGGAATTGGTTAGCAGTTTCCTGGAAATTATAATGCATATATGATATGATATTTGATTAAATACTGATAATAAAACAAAGATAGCTTTAGGAGTATATTATCTCTCACTCTTACTCTCTATCTTTATATATAATATATACAGTATATACAGGGTGTCCCAGGAGGAAAGGGTATAACTTTAGGAAATGATAAAACAAGGTATTCTAAGCATGAAATGTTCAATAACAAAAAGTCCAAAAATCAACCATTAAAAAGATATTGAAGGATTAATGTAGTGTCCTCCCCCTCATCACTGTAATGGACTCTCCTATGTCAAATAGTTTCTAATTTGTCCAAAGTGAGCTAATATATCTATAATCATTTTGAAACTTACATAATTATAATATCTTTATAATAACATGGTAACATAATTGCAGAAAGATGGAGGTGTGGTAGGCACTAGGACAGCCTTATGGGGAAATACTGAAGAAAATACCATTTTCAACAGGCAATATCTCTATACCGATTGAGATTTGTAATATTTCTTATAGACCATTTTAAGCTTAGAATACCTTGTTCTATCATTTCCCAAAGTTATGCCCTTTCCTTCTGGGACACCCTGTACATACATATATATATATATATATACTGTATATATATATATACAGTATATGGAGGCACTCGTCACAGGCAGTTTTGCCTATTGTCTCACTCATTCATATGGGAAAAACATACAAATAAATGAAGATGGATTATTGAGATATTAGACAACCCTCCGAGTCCTACAAATAGGTTATAAGCCAAAGAAAATCGACTAATGTTAATTGGCATATAACTAATAATACGTCATAGTGCTGAAGGGGTAAACCCACATTGTCTGCTACTCACAGCTCCTAACCCCGCCAGGGACATTAGTCCTAAGACAGTACTTCCTTTCCAATTGTCCCTTACCCACTCTGAACCACTGTTGGACAATTTGAGCATCAGTGATTTAGAGGCCAAGCAACCTCGAGGGGTCGCTAGATCTGTTGTTGCTCGACTTCCTTTGTACTTTTTTGTACTCCTTTAAAATTGTGAAATAATATAGTTAATGTGATTTTAGATTCCGGAGAATCTCAGTGTGTTAATGTCACGATTCATGTCTTGCTTTGGTTCAGGGAACAGCAGACACTAACCTTAAGGTTTGCAACCTTTGGGTTCTGCAATACTAAGGTTAACATGCACTAAGCTGATTAAGTAATAAAATAGTCTAGCTTTCACTACTTGGGTTCAGGGAACAGATGGCATCTATCTTTCTGATCAATTATGTTCTTAGCTTAAGCAGATGGCCTTTAATATAAGCCTTAGCAACACTTCTAACAGTGTTCTTTTGATCGTCTAACGATCCTACAGCCAGACGGCTATAGAATCGTTAGACAATACAGCTAGTTATATAGGTGGTGGGGCACCCTAGGACCAGGACGTTATCGGCAGGCTAGTCCCTCCTTCAGCAGGGCACCTCTCGGAGGGGTAGTAGCAGGGTCTCTCGGCTCGTCGTCAGGTGGAATACACACTGGGCGTTGACAGCAGGACCTCTTTGGTAGCGGGACCTCCCGGGGTGCTGTCAGGGTTGATTGGCTCAGTAGTAGGGTGTAGGGGCCTCAGCGGCTGCTCCGACTCCAGTAGCTTCTCGAAGTAGGGATCAGGGGTGGCCAACTTATAACTCTCGATGAGGGCTCTTAGCTCAAGCAGCTCCACTCACTCTGATTCAGAGGGTAACCCCACTAGTGGCTGTGGAAGACACAAGGTTTGTCTATAATTTTCACTCATGTCTGTTAACAAGTCTCTTTCTGGATAAGCTCATTCTGTGCTTCCATTCACTAAACTGGACTCACCCCTGAAGACCTCAAGTGTTGCTGGAGAGAAAGGGGTAGGCTGTTGGGATTGCAGGGGAGAAGTTGAGTTCTTGTGAAAAATGACTGTGTTCTTGGGCTGATTCTGGGGCCTTAGGTATCCTGCTAGAAGTTCTGGCAGTTTTCTTCCCGCCCATCAGAAGACTTCCATGGTCTTCCAGACTGGCTCTTGATAATGGAGTTTTGGCAAAGCTTTTGTGCTCCTTCACCTACCCATCTTGGTGAATTGGGGGTCGTTGGGAGGACGGGGAAACTGAAAAGGCTCCAGGCAGTTCCAGGCGAATCTTGGTCATGGACATGGAGAGGGGTGGAAAGAGGTTTTGACGAAGGGGGCTTGTGCCACGCCTTCTAGGAAGAGGTGACTGTGGAGATCCAGTGGAGATCCTCATTGACATGAGGTCAAGAAACGTGTGCCTCGCTGACCCCATTCTAGGCTGCTTGGATGACTTGGCCAACTTCCTAATATCATATACAGTATATATATATATAATTATATATATATATATACAGAGAGAGAGAATCAGTATATATATATCCTTATTTACTCATGAATTAATATGAGAAGTGAGAAGTTGGTAGGTGTATGCTGTAAAGAGTGGTGCAGCATTAGCTTAAGTGCCAACAATAAGAATGGTAACAATATGGCTGGCTCAACAAAACAACCTGACTCCATTCAGCCAGGAAGGCAACCACTATTATCCACCAACTCAACTCACTTCTTAATGGACGCTCACAAACGGGCTGGGGTGAACCTGTTTATCTTTTATTCCCATTTACTGTCTGTTATCAATACTGACAGTTGGGAGTGACAGTTGTAAAGCAGCTATTATCGGTGTGAATGGTCCGGGTGAGGGCCTCTATACAGCCTTTAAGGTACACGGTCATTTAGTAGTTGTCTGGGGTCGACCAAGCGGAGCACCAAACTGTTCATGACAATGGATGCTCACTTTACACTCTCAAAGGTGCTCAATTTACACTTCATTTCGATATCTATCACGCCCTCTCTTTTTCTCTCTCAGGTCTCTAAAAGAACCACTACAGTGATACATAAACCTTAAGGGGGTGACCAACTTTTGTTCTCTGCTTTTCTATGGCTTGTATCCATTCGGCCCCATTCAGCCTACTGTTTTAAGACGTTGATCCCCATCTAGGTGTCGATTTATTTTTCTGGCGAGCGATAGCGAGCCAGCATTGTATGGAGAAATCCGGCTTCGACGGAGACTTTTTCTATAAAAAATTTACAAATTTAGCCTGTTGTCAAAAATATTTTTAATAAATAAGTTGTCTCGCTACCGCTCGCCAGGAAAAATATCGACACCTGGATGGGGTAAACGTCTTAAAGCAGTAGGCTGAATGGGGCCGAAATTACTGCAATTGACTCTCTATCTATCTCTCTCTCTCTCTCTCTCTCTCTCTCTCTCTCTCTTCTATTAATCATATCAGCTCTTTATCTCTTCCCTGTGTTCTCATCTTGGAGGTGGCGCTGAAGCTGGCTCCATTACTAGAGCCAGAAGTAGCTGGGGAAAGGTTAAAGAGCTGTTGCCACTCCTTTCCATGAGAGGGCTTCCATCCCCCCCCCCCCCCCTTAAAGGGAAGGTGTATACTGTGTGTGTTAGGAGTGAGATGACCGATGCCTCGGAGACGTGGCCGGTTAAAGCGGAGGATATCAATAGAATGAAACGGAATGAGAAGAGAATGGTGAGATGGATATGAGGGGTTAATCTCAGGGACGGGGTATCAAGCGAGGAATTAAGAAGGCGTCTGGGTATTAGGAGTGTTATTAAAGTGATGTGCACGAGCCGACTTGGTTGGTTTGGACAGGTGGAGAGAATGGGTGATCAGAACTGGGTGAGGAAATGCCGGACTGTGAACGTGGGGAGAGCTGCACGTAGGGGTGGACCTAGAGAGACGTGGGCTCTGGTCCAATCTCAAAATAAAGAACTTGAGAACAGAGGCAGCCCTTGACAGGGCCGCCTGGAAAACCGCCATTTAGGACGTGACACTGTAACCACATTCTCTGTGGACAAAACGGTAATTAAACTTGTATGTACGTATGTATGAATGTATCATCTCTCATCCTGTACTTCTCCCATCCACACTACTCTCTGTTTCAACCTCTCTCTCTCTCTCTCTCTCTCTCTGAATGGCACTCAGCTTAAAAATGTAAACAGAGAAACCGATCTGGGAGTAACAATATCGAGTAACCTAAACCCGAGTCAACAATGTTGAGAAGTTGTTAAGAAGGCAAACCAAATAATTGGCTTTATAGGCATGTCATTTGAGCATAAATCCAAAGACGTTATCCTAACCCTTTACAATTCCTTAGTCCGCCCCCTTCTGGAATACTGCGTTCAATCCTGGTGCCCTTATTACCAAAAAGATATAGACAAGCTAGAACGAGTTCAACGTAGAGTTACCAAATTGATACCTAGCCTAAAGAACAAACCATACGAGGAGTGTCTTAGAGAAATAAATCTATTTCCTTTAACCCAGTGCAGTTTAAGAGGCGACTTAATTCAAGTGTTCAAAATCATCAAAGGCATCGACAATATTAACTGTAGTAAATACTTCAATATCGACCAATCTAATTTCACGCGGGGAAACGGTTGTAAAATTATTGGTAAATCTTTTAACTCGCACGAATCTAAGAATTTCTTCTTCAATCGAGTTGTCAACTTGTGGAATGGGCTTCCCCCGAGATGTTATAGACTGCATCACCGTTGATTCATTTAAACTTCGCCTAGACAAATATCTCGCATCAAACCCGTGACTGACTGCGTTTGTAAATGAATAACTTTATTTTACTCAGTTACTAACTTATCTGTCCCCTACTAACATCCTAATCTTGCCACGGACATAAGTTCCAGGGCAGTAGTTCCCTTTCCAATGTTCCCTTACCCACTCTAAACCACTGTTTGGACACTTGATCCTCAGTGTTTTGAAGGACAAGCAGCCTAGAAGGGTCACTAGAACTGTTGTTGCTTGACTTCCTTTGTACTCCTTTGTACTCTCTCTCTCTCTCTCTCTCTCTCTCTCTCTCTCTCTCTCTCTTCACAATGGAAGATACCAGTAACATGCCAAGTCCAGGATTAGTGCATGAGGGTAAAGTTCTTAGCAGAATCAGATGTACCCCAGAGGATGTAGTAAAAATAATAGATAAGTTAAATAGGTTCAAGTCATCCAGACCAGATGGCTTTCTTCCTCGAGTTGTACATGAAATGCGAATTGAAATCGCACCTTTCTTAACAGACATCTTCAATAAATAACTAGGAAATGGAGAAGTCCCTGAAGACTGGAAACTGGCCAATGTGACCCCACTCTTAAAGAAAAGGGATCACACATGTCCCAAGAATTATAGGCCAATTAGCTTGACTTCTATCATAGTAAAACTCTTAGAAAGGATACTAGTAGACAAGATAGTTAAATAGCTAGAAATCCACAATTTAATAACAGATTCCCAATTTGCTGGAATTTGTCCATGAAATAATGAGTGAGTATGACAAAAGTAGAGCCATAGACATCCTTTACTTAGATTTTCAAAAAGATTTTGACAAAGTGCCTCATTGCAGGCTAATGTCAAAAGTGAGTACTAGGTATTAATATAGAGATCACAAATTGGATAGAAAGTTGGCTAACAGGTAGACAACAACGAGTGGTAATCAATGGTGTTTCTTCTGAGTGGACTTCTGTCACTTCTTGAGTTCCACAGGAATCTGTTCTTGGCCCACTACTGTTTATCATATATGTCAATGACATAGATATTGGTCTGTTGAGTGTGATCTCCAAGTATGCAGATGACATAAAGCTTGGAATGAATGTGAAAGACCCCAAAGGGATTGAACAGCTCAGGATGGACCTCAACACACAGGGTGAATGGTAGGTGACATGGCAGATGCCTCTAAACTTGGAAAGGTGCAAGGTGATGCATATTGGCCAAGCAAACCCCAGCTCAGGCTATTCACTATTGGGAATGCCTCTGGAAGTGACTGACTTGGAAAACGATTTGGGTGTTCTGATTAGAAGTGAAAGCTCAGAAATGATTGGGCTATACTAAGAGGCAATTTAAGTATAGAAATAAGGAAATAGTCCTCACAATTTACACAACACTCTGATATGGCCTCTCATTGAGTATGCGGTTTAATTCTGGTCTCCAGCACTCAGGAGATATATAGAGTGACTGGAAAGAGTACAAGCTAAGGCTACAAAGCTTATTCCATCGCTTAGAACTTCCCGGAAGTTCCCAATAGTGGTTCCCAAACTATTTTGATGGCGACCCTAAATACAATATTTCATCGTCCTTACGACCCTACACCCTGAAACACTACATTGGTATTGATTCTTAGTCATTCATAATTATTTTTCAAGGCAGTAACTTAGATACATATAGTTTAGTATGTAACACTTTATATCTTATTTCTGTAACAGTAGCTGGCTATGTGCAATGAAAAAAAAAATATTTATTATTAAGAAAAGTGATGCCGCCTCATTTTGTTGTTGAGATTCTCAAGTATATATAGGTTTATGTTGATGGATGTTGGGGATCAAGTTGGTCTCTTGCTTTAGTTTTCATAGTGTGAAAATACTTGGTCACAGAGGTAGGTTGTTAGAAAAGGGAGAAGAGTTTTCTTTGCTTCTCGATTCAAAATGGGTTTATCCTTGAGCTGATCCCCGTATAGTTGATTGCAGAACTTACCTTCTTCACTCACATTTGCTCTCCCAAACAATTTATCAGGCAGTCAAAATATAAATCTGACTGTTGCTATAATTAAATATAAACAAGCCTACCATAACGTTAAGCTTTAGGAAAAGTATTCATCATGAAATACATTCAATCAAACCCCTCTCAGTCACTCACTAACCCACATTTACATAATTATGATACACACATTCGAGGATATATGCGTAGTAATCCACATACAACGAAAAAGTACATGTATGATATACTGTTAAAGTGCATTTTGTGGCTTCGCCCCGTCAAAAACATCATCAAACTCAAAAATATTCCTCATCCCTATATCTGTATACATTGTGGTTATATCAATGTATTTATTAACTATTATTATTAACATTGGTTTTCAGACTATAGGTTGCAGGTTACAGGTAACAAGTAAACAAATAAAACAAACACATAAAACAAAAATAAAAATTCCCAAAGCATTCGAACATAATTTGGGCAATTTTGGATTTAAGGCTGCGATGTGAAAAACGGTAATGAGTCAAAATGAATATCATAATGACAATGTTTCTTCCAATCAGTAAAAACACGTCTGTTAATTGTTGCAATAAATAAAAAGTAAATGAAAAAGAAAATTTTGCTTGTATCGTGGTGTGAAAACGGGTAACGAGTAATAAGTAAATATTATAAAGGCGTTGTTACTTCTAGTAATAAATAAAACTTAAAGGTTATAAGGAAGTTGTACTTGAAGTAGCATGCAATACGTAACAAATAACTTCATTACCAAGGCTAAAAGATGAAGGTGTTAACTGCGAGTAGCATTAATACGACAATATATCATAATGATGAGCAAACCAAGTCCAGCAATTACGCATAAACCAGTAGGATGCAGACAATACTAACCATACATTAACGAACGAACTTCTTGAATACCACTGAATAATAGGAGTGGTAGATTCGAGCCGTTGGGATGCACAGTAGAATAACCAAGAAAGATCGAAGCAATCCTTGGGGTAAATAAGTACGTAGCGGAAGAAGCTATCGGGTGGGGGGGGGGGGGGATGGGGTGGAGTACATTCGATTGGGAAAGCAAAGGGTAAGTACAAGGTAAGGCTGGAAGACATTTAAGAAGATAGATGGCCCAAACAAATTATATATGTGGGTAAATGGTGAAAGTAAGTGGAGCAGGGAGTGTACACAAAGATTGGAAAGGGTAAATGTATAGCAACACCAAGTGGGAAGGGAATTCAGAGCAAGGGAAGGGATGGGGGAGTGGGCAAGAATTGAGAACGGAAGACACAAAGTACAAAGTAAACCATTCTACGATGGGGGATAGGAATCAAAACTTGTATGGGTTTATAAATGAGATGGAGGGTCAAGCCATACACAAAAAAAATATAAAAAAATCTAGATACAATGTGGAAACAGAAACATTAATACAGATTGTGACGGTGCGAGAAGGGAACTAGAAAAAGAGAAAAAAGACAAAAGAGGGCGGGGGATTAGACAATACGCCAAGACAATTATATAGACAGAGAGTGAAGTCAAAGGTTGTGTGTGTGTGTGTGGGGGGGGGTGGGTGGGGGTGAAGTAATGGGTAATTATGGTAATAGCCTAAGATAAACGGAGGGGTCTACAGATATAAAGGGAAAATAGATACTAATAGATACTAATAGATAAAGGGGACAAACTATTATTGATAATTCTTTTCTCCAGACCCTTCCACGACCCTTAGAAACAGGCTCACGACCCTTGTTTGGGTCGCGACCATGAGTTTGGGAACCACTGGGCCTTAGATGAATGAGCTATGAGGACCGGTTGAGAGCTCTTGTATGAATACAACATGCAACCATGGCTGGAAATTAGAATTGAAAAGGTTCAGCACTAGTATCTGTGGAAACATTTTCACATATAAGAGCTGTTCTACCTGGAACAAACTTCCCTCCGAAGTAGTAAATAGTTCTTCAGTAGAGCAGTTCAAGAAGAGTATATAATATTTTGCACACTCTGTAAAGAGTGTAGTGCACTAAACAGTTTCTCTCCTTCCACTTCAAGTATCTCCTAGAAATGGATCGCAAGGTCTCCGAGATACTAATTATTCCTTGTAACTCAGTGTAATTATATCTATCTCTCTCACTCAGTCTTCCTGTTGCTCTGTGAACCATCTGGTCAGTGGCCATGAATAATACTGTAGCCCTGTCTCCGTTGTACACACGTAATTACAGTCTTGCACACATGTAAGGGAGGAGAGAGAGAGTGAAAGTGAGAGTGTGAGAGTGAGAGAGAGAAAGAGAGAGGGGGTGGGGGAGAGATAGAATAGTGTGGATAGACAAATGTGCGTAATGGTGCTGAAGGGGTTAACACCATAGATAGCTGAGGATTAACCCCTTCTGTACCGGCGACATCCTTTAAAAAAAATGCTACTTTTAGACGATTTTGTGCAGTTTAAGAAGGATCTGTGGTGGTAAAAAGGGTTAAGTGAGATAGTTCGAAGCCTGTTAATTGTTGGAGGCAACGTTTAAACTGACTAAAATCGTCTAATAGTAGCCAGAATAAAGTGAAAATGACTTCGCCACTACAGAAGGGGTTAATGAAATTGGGAACATCATATAACCCTCTGAAGATTATGACGCATTTTGACCGTCTGTTCTGGCTATAATGAGACGATTGTATACAGTTTAGGAAGGATCTTTGGGAAAACAGCGGTAAAGACAAGCTCAATTAATCCATACACCTCTTCTTAAACTGAATAATAGCCAGAAAACAGCGGTAAAGACAAGCTCAATTAATCCATACACCTCTTCTTAAACTGAATAACATCGTCGAATAATAAACAGAAAAGAAAGGCGTCGTCGGATCTTGCTAGGGAGAAAGAGAAAAGTCAAAGGCCATTTCTCGTGGGTGGAGGGAGCAATAGGTTAAAGGCAATGGGGAGAGAGAGAGAGAGAGAGAGAGTACTACATTGTTATATATTATAGCATAAATTTACAAAGCGACCTAAGAGGGCTGAGGCGGGCGAGAGGATGAATATATTAGCTGGCTGGAGATTTACATAGCGTGAAAGACGAGAGAGAGGGGAGAGGACCACTTTCCATGATAATAACGTGTGATCTATGGCGTGACTTAGAGATGAAGTGTAAGGTCCAGACAGAGACAAGAGGGCAGACCAGACAGATAAATTCATAATGGAAATGGGGGAGTGGAATTCATGCAAAAGAAAAGAAAAGAAAAAAAGATAGATAGATAGATAGAGATAGATAGATAGATAGATAGATAGATAGATAGAGATAGATAGATAGATAGATAGATAGATAGATAGATAGATAGATACAGAGAGAGAGAGAGAGAGAGAGAGAGAGAGAGAGAGAGAGAGAGAGAGAGAGATAGATAGATAGATATACAGTGTATATACCGGTATATATAATATATATATATATATACCCGGTATATATATATATTATTTATGGCTGCCGAATCTGCAGAAATTACCTACCTACCTAAGGTCACCTAAGGTAGGATTCGACACTCTTCTTGTGGCACTGAGGAGCGAGCCGACCCTTGTTCGGGGTGGTGATTTGGTGCAGCAGACTGTTCGAAGGGGCAGCACACTGCCCTGCAAAGATGTGCTCTTCTGGCACTTTTTGCAGCTCGACATCGAGGGCTCTCTTGAAGCTGTCTAACGAGATGCCCCTCACGTCTTTTACTCGCCGTGGAAGTTTGTTGCAGAGGTATGGCCCTCTATGTGATAACCAAGCCTCTTGTAGCAAGCCCATAGCACCCCGGTTATTCATCCGGGGGATATCACATTCCCAGCCTCTCCTATCACTGAATTTCACGACTATGTGGTACTAACCCCTCTGCAAATTTCCATGTGTGAATTATTAAATTATGTTCCCTTCTACGCTCCGAGTACAGTTTCAGTGATCTTAGATGCTCCGAATAATGTAGCTGTTTTACTAAGTTTATGTGAGGTGCAGTTCCTTTGTATGCTCTCTAAATCATATACTTCGCCTGCTTTGTATGTGGATATTAGTACATTAAGCAATTCTAGCCACGGCAGCACTAGGGATTTGAAGAGCGGTGTCATAGGCAATTCACTGCACGTTTTAAATATATGTAGTATCCAGCCTGTTATCCTTTTCACAGCTGCATCTTTGACCTGGTTATGTTCTTTGAATCCCATATTTTCAGACATTAACACCCCAAGGTCCTTCACACTGTCTGTACGTTTTATTATGTGGCTGGATTCTGTTTTGTAATATGTGTTAACGACATTATCATCTCCATACCTTATTAGTTGGAATTTGTCTTCATTAAACTGCATGTCGTTGTCGTTCCCTAAGCTGCCTGGCCGAACAGTCCTAACTGTATGTTGCTTGCCCTAGTCCACTGAAACATCTCATTTATGTCTGCCAGTAGACGGCCCATGTCTTCCTGTGCGTTTATTATCATACTTAGTGTTGTGTCATAAGTAAAAGACACTGTACTGTGTCATGTGTTGGCATCTATATCATTAACTAGAATGAAGAAAAGAAGGGGAGCTAGCACTGTTCCTTGGGGAACTGAGTTTTTGACATCCGAAGACTCAGATGTGACTTGGTTTATTGCTATTGATTGTTTCTTGCTTACAAGGAAGTTGTATATCCACTACCGATTTTACCTGTTATCCCTTTTGCTTTAAGTTTGTGAGCTATAATATGATGATCACACTTATCAAATGCCTTAGCAAAAACGGAGTAAATTACATCCAAGAGTTTCTATTCTTCTAGGTATTTAAGAATGTTGTCATAATTTTACAATAGTTGTGAGAGACACCATTTTCCTGTTCTGAACCCATGTTGACCGGTGTTGTGGAGTTCATTAGCATGATAGAAACCTAATAAATAAATTATTGCATAACAACGTAAAACCTTGAAGTAATTAAAAAACAACAAAATTATTGAAATAAAACCAAGTACCGGTACCATACACACATAATAAAACCAAGTACCGTAGGTACCATACACACATAATAAAACCAAGTACCGGTACCATACACACATAATAAAACCAAGTACCGGTACCATACACACATAATAAAACCAAGTACCGGTACCATACACACATAATAAAACCAAGTACCGGTACCATACACACATAATAAAACCAAGTACCGGTACCATACACACATAATAAAACCAAGTACCGGTACCATACACACATAATAAAACCAAGTACCGGTACCATACACACATAATAAAAACCAAGTACCGGTACCATACACACATAATAAAACCAAGTACCGGTACCATACACACATAATAAAACCAAGTACCGGTACCATACACACATAATAAAACCAAGCACCGGTACCATACACACATAATAAAACCAAGTACCTGTACCATACACATAATAAAACCAAGTACCGGTACCATACACACATAATAAAACCAAGTACCGGTACCATACACACATAATAAAACCAAGTACCGGTACCATACACACATAATAAAACCAAGTACCTGTACCATACACACATAATAAAACCAAGTACCGGTACCATACACACATAATAAAACCAAGTACCTGTACCATACACACATAATAAAAACCAAGAACCGGTACCATACACACATAATAAAACCAAGTACCGGTACCATACACACATAATAAACCAAGTACCGGTACCATACACATAATAAAACCAAGTACCGGTACCATACACACATAATAAAACCAAGTACCGGTACCATACACACATAATAAAACCAAGTACCGGTACCATACACACATAATAAAACCAAGTACCGGTACCATACACACATAATAAAACCAAGTACCGGTACCATACACACATAATAAAACCAAGTACCGGTACCATACACACATAATAAAACCAAGTACCGGTACCATACACACATAATAAAACCAAGCACCGGTACCATACACACATAATAAAACCAAGTACCGGTACCATACACACATACCGGGTAATCTTATTTTATTAATTCCACTTCAAACACCAAACACCTCCCAATGAAATTAATGAAAGGATGTGATCGTCCCGGGATTCGAACCTGGGTTACCACATACAGACCTTAAACACTTCAATCATTACACCATCATGACAGTTATAAGTATAGCACATGACTACGATCAATAACCATTTATCGAATACTGGATATTCATCTAATCATGTATGGTACTGCACCCAACTGCACTATGACTAACCTAATGATTAAGCAAGAGGAAAGATAATGTTATCGGGCACAGATCACATATGACCGACCTCGTTACGAAATACTCCTGTACCTATTGAAAAGCGTATTTTATTAATTCCACTCCAAACACTAAACACCTCCATGTATGTATGTATGTATGTATGTATGTATGTATGTATGTGCTCAGGCCCAATCCCCACTTTTCCTATTTATATTTTCTATTTTACTCTATTTTATTATTTTTTTGTTTTTATTTTCTTGGGGGTGGCCGACTCAAGACAGAGCAAGAACAGGGAGAACACAAAACGCAAGACAGAACAACGAACAAACACAGACAAAACACAAAATTCACACACACCAAGGTCACCCAATATACTTCCATAATTATATAAAATAGGTAAGTCCAAGAATATTTATGAGTGGGCTACAGACTATGGTATCCGAGTGTACCTTACGCACATAACACAGGTGATGGGCTGGTCTATCAGAGTGAGAACTGAGCGATCTCTGCCATACCCATAGCTTACTCTGACTTTTCCTTTAACTTATATATTTTCTAGATCTCAAGTGACGGCGTCTCTTCCGTGGATTGACCTCCCAATCTACCAAGATTGGAAGCCAAAGCGTCACATTTTTCCTTTACCCCTCAACTTTCTCTTCATAATTGCTGAGGGGCACAGGGCCCTGGGTGGGTCTTTGGTTTCCCGGGCGTTTCCGCACCCTCCTCAGCTCCCCGCCATGGAGTGGCTTCGGTCTCCCAGCCTTTATTGTGGTCGGCAGGGAGGGTTCTGTGGGGGCGCTCGGTTATGGCCTTGGCCTTGCTCGGGGCCTTGGGGCTGTTCGGCCAGGCAGCTTGGGGAACAACAACAACAACACAGGACACACTACTAGCATACTGGAACGAAGTACATAATAATGCAAGTCCAAAATGAAAGGGAAAGAAATTAACCCTGTGAAGCTTATGACGCATATTGACAGTTTAGTCTGGCTATCATTAGACGATGATCTACAGTTTAGGAAGGATCTGCGGGAATTACAAGGGTAAAGACAATCTACATTAAGGGGAGGTTTTTAGTTTGGTCCCTAGATATCCTTCAAGCTTAAGATTTCACCCCCTTGAGCCCCTTTCAAGAAAAATTTGTACATTTTTCGGTAGAAAAATGTCCCGGCTGAAAGCCGGTTCCTCTTAAACTACAGGCTCGCTATCGCTCGCCAGGATAAAATCGACACCTAAATGGCACGAAAGGACTTAAAATTTACAGAAATGAGTTGAAAGTTCTTAAAATCGTCAAAATAATGGGGCGAACGTCTTAACATTAGGAAAACAATGGGGCTAAACATGAGGGAGAAAGGAGTCAAGGAAAAAAATCCCTCAAGTGGATATCTCCCCTTAACTTCATGCATACACCCTTCCTCATCTGAATACAATCGTCTAAGAACAGCCAGCAAATAGAACAGAAACGCGTCATCGGATTATTATTATTATTATTATTATTTTATTTATTTTTTTATAATTTTTTGTTTTGTTTTGCCAGATGATGTAATTCCCGAGAAGGGGTGGCCATGAACATTAGGCGTTTGTCAGGAATCGCTAGATTAAGGGGAGGTTTTTAGTTTGTACCCTATTACCTCCATCAAGCTTAAGATTACACCATTAAGACCCCCTTTCAAGATAAATGTGTACATTTTTCGGTAGAAAAATTTCACGGCCGAAGGCCGATTCCTCTTAAATTACAGGCTCGCTATCGCTCACCAGAAAAATATCGACACCTAATTGGCACGAAAGGTATTAAAATTGACAGAAATGGGGCGAAAGTTCTTAAAATCGCCAAACTAATGGGGGCGAAAGTCTAATAATATCAAAAGCAATGGGGCTAAACATGAGGGAGAAAGGGGCCCAGAAAATAATCCCTCAAGTGGAAATCTCCCCTTAAGTTGCCCAAGTTGCCCGGGCTTGGCATCTACCAACAACATTTTGACAGTGTGGGTTCGATCCACCGACCCATTGATCAGCAGCCGACGCTCTACTGACTATGCCACGGCTTGCAACTTAAGGGGGCCCACCTCGCTTTGTTTTTCTCTCTCTCTCCCTCTCTCTCTTTGGCTTGTGTCTATTCGGCCCCATTCAGCCTACTGTTTTAAGACGTTTACCCCCATCCAGGTGTCAATATTTTCCTGGTGAGCGGTAGCGAGCCAGCATATATATATATATATATTTTTTTTTTGACAGCAAGCTAAATTTGTACATTTTCCGAGAGAAAAATGTCTCCGAAGCCGGATTTCTCCATACACAATGATGGCTCGCTATCGTTCGCCCAGAATAAATCGACACCTGGATGGGGATAAACATCTTTAAACCGTTGGCTGAATGGGGGCGAATGTATACAAGCCAGAGAAAGAGAGAAAAGGAGAGAAAGATAAATAAAAAGCAGGTGACCCCCCTTAAAAGGGTTATAGTGATGGGGAGAGAGTGGAAGGAAGGAAACAAAAGGTAGGATAGGGGTGGAAGGAATTAGAGCAGTTGGGTCTGGGAGAAGATGTGTGTCCGCCTTCGACCAAATTGGTAATACGAGCTTGAGAGAGAGAGAGAGAGAGAGAGAGAGAGAGAGAGAGAGAGAGAGAGAGAGAGAGAGAGAGAGAGAGAGAGAGAGAGAGAGAGAGAGAAGGGGGAGTTCAATCTGTGTCTCTGTTTCGTATGTCGTTCGCTATGTTGAGTTTTGGTTCGTTACACTTTGTTTCTTTTTACATCATTCCCTTTCACCCTCGTTTTATCGTTTGTTCTTCTATATCATTTAGTATTCTTCGTTATTCTATTTCTTGTCTCTCTATCTCTCTCTCTCTCTCTCTCTCTCTCTCTCTCTCTCTCTCGTTTTATCGCCTTTTTCGTATGTTTCTTAGTTTAGTTTCGAATATGTTGTGCTATCCTTCTTTTTGTCGTGCTTTGAGTCGATATTCTTTGTTTCATGTTTACTTCGTTCCCCCTTTCTCCCTCGTGTTATCGCTCCTTGGTATACGTGTCTTAGCTTCGTTTGGGTTTCTTTGCCCTATTCTTCTTCTCCTTCTTGTGTTTTAGTTCGCTATTCTTCGTTTCTGGTCTACTTTATTTCCCCTTTCTCCCTCGTGTTATCGCCCATTTTGTATGTTTCTCCGTTTCGTTTTGCTATATTTTGCGCTATTCGTCGTTTTGGTGTGTCTTACTTCGTTTACTATTTGTTTCTTGTTTACTTTATTTCCCATTTCTCTTTCGTTCTATCGCCTGTTTCGTATGTTTCTCCGTTTTGTTTTGCTCTATCCTTCTGTTTACTCAACTTCCTTCTCTTTGCTGTGTCTTGTTTCCTTTTTCTTAGTTTCTTGTCTGCCTCGCTTCCCTTTCTCCCTCGTGTTATGGCGCCTTATTGTATGTTTCTCCGTTGTGTTTTGTTTGTGCTATTGTTCTTTACTCTCAGCTTCCATCTTTGTATTGTGTCTTGGTTGGTTATTCTTCGTTTCTTGTCAGCTTCTTTCCCCCTTTCTCCCTCGTGTTATCGTCCTTTTCGTATGTTTCTTTTATTGTGTCTTAGTTCGTTATCCTGTTTCTTGTCTGCCTAGTTCCCGTTTCTCTCTTCCTTTATCACCATGTTTGTATGTTTTTTAGTTTCGTGTTGTTTATCTTGTGCTCTTTGTTTTCTCTTGGTTCGTCATTCTGTGTTTCTTGTCTGTCTAGTGCCCCCTTTCTCCCTCGTGTTATCACCCCTTTTTGTATGCGTCTTATATTGTATCTTAGTTCGTGTTTCTTTTTCTGCTTCGTTCCACCTTTCTCTCTCGTGTTATCGCCCTTTTTCGTATGTTTATCCATTTGTTTGTTTTGCTTTATTTTGCGTTATTCTTGTTTACACTCAGCCTCCTTCCCTGTGTTGTATCTTGGTTAGTTATGCTGTGTTTCTTGTCTACCTACTTACCCTTTCTCTCTCATGTTATTGCCCTTTTTCTCGTTTCTCCGTTTCGTTTATTCTTCATTGCTCTCAGCCTCCTACTCTATCTTATTTGCTTACACTGACTATAACCTGTTCCAAATAAATAGGCCAAAACTCTTGAACATTAACCTCTGTAACTCATAAGCGACTAGAGTAATCGTGTTAATATTTCTACCATTTGGGAAGAGTCAGTCAGGGAATAAGGTGAAAATTTACAGCCCATTTGCTCTAGCCTTTCATTGAGTTAAAGAGGTCAGCCAGGTGTGGAAATTGACAGCCCATTTGCTCTAGCTCTTTCATTGAGTTAAAGAGGTCAGCCAGGTGTGGAAATTGACAGCCCATTTGCTCTAGCCTTTCATTGAGTTAAAGAAGTCAGCCAGGTGTGGAAATTGACAGCCCATTTGCTCTAGCCTTTCATTGAGTTAAAGAGGTCAGCCAGGTGTGGAAATTGACAGCCCATTTGCTCTAGCCTCTCATTGAGTTAAAGAGGTCAGCCAGGTGTGGAAATTGACACCCCATTTGCTCTATCTCTTTCATTGAGTTAAAGAGGTCAGCCAGGTGTGGAAATTGACAGCCCATTTGCTCTAGCCTTTCATTGAGTTAAAGAAGTCAGCCAGGTGTGGAAATTGACAGCCCATTTGCTCTAGCCTTTCATTGAGTTAAAGAGGTCAGCCAGGTGTGGAAATTGACAGCCCATTTGCTCTAGCTCTTTTTCGAGTTACAAAGGTTTTTCGATGAGCAAGCTTCTTCACGCAGTATTTCTGGGTTCTGTATCATTGGCCTCGGAAACTAGACTGAGGGTAGGTTACGTTAGGTGGCCGAATGCTGGTTGAACTGGAATTTTGAAGTTGCTACACCATAATTGCCCCTAAAAAATTGCTCGAAAATGCGCTCGTGTGACTTCGACTTAACCCATTTAGTACGGGTGTCGTCCTATTTATTATATGCTGGCTACTGTTAGACGATTTTACTTAAGTTACGAAGGACCTCTAGGAATTAAACGAATTAAAGCGAGCCAACAATTTAGGAAGCATCGGCCTAAGGGCAATACATTTTTCTACCGAAAAATTTACAAGATTATCTCACAGGGGTCTCTTGGGGATACTTTTTCAATCTTGATGGAGGTCTTGAGAGGAAACTTAGAAAATAATATTGTAGTTGAAGCTTGTGTCTTGATATATGTTAACCCCTGGATCGATGTTGCAGTGTTATACAGATAATAATACAGGTGCTATGACACAGGGTCTGGTGTGTGTGTGTCAGTGTGTGTGTGTGTGTGTCAGTGTGTGTGTGTGTCAGTGTGTGTGTCAGTGTGTGTGTGTGTGTGTGTGTCTATTATGTGTGTGTGTGTGCACCTCTGGAGGATTGTGGGAGGTGGACCAGTGCTCCTCTTGATTAAGACAAAGCATTGTTTTTTTATGTGCATGCATGATGGAGACAAAAGGCAAAACTGCCTGTAACAAGTGTCCCCCCCAAGGTTGAAAAGGTGATAGAGAGCCAAAATCAAGGTATGTTAGAGGTAATTTACGTATGTTGGTAAGAAGTGTGGTGTGCTTGTTAAGTGCAGTTATAATAATAGGAAGAGGAGGTGTTTGTGAGAGTTAGCTGGATTACTGTCTGTGTAGGTGATGCACAAATAGAAACAGTAGGGAAAGCCAGACAAATGAAACATGAGTTCCAGCAACTCTTTATCATATGCCTATGTGGCCTCCCCTGGGTACTGCCCTGCTCGATTGGTGCCTACAAAATCCCCACACGACTATGATAACCAGAATAAATTGCCGTACCTGCCAAATTGTGTCATAATCCTCAAGGGGGTGTCATATATATAGTTAGCATGGTCCAAACGAAAACAAAATGAGAGAGAGAGAGAGCGAGAGAGATGGATGGACACCCAGATGGTTCCACTAGATTTGATAGCTTGCCGTTAACCATACCATCTCTCTCTCTCTCTTGCTACATATATATACTGTATATACTGTATATATATATATATATATATATATATATATATATATATATATATATATATATATATATATATATATACAGTATATATCTGTCTCGGTTTAATACTATTATTTGTGGAAGTTACTTTATGTAAATGTATTTGTTTTCTACGTGGCGATTATTTTATCTCTCTCAATCTCATTCACACACCCCCACTCACTCACTTACACACTCACTCAGACATACTTAAAACGAATAATGTTATTATCATTCCGTTTCCAATAAATGAGATTTGACTGTAATCATATTTCAAAAGACTATAATAAAGACATAATTTGTCACGGGCCAAAACGCTTATGTTATACATGGCTAAGATTACAGACTCTATTATACAATAGTTTATGAATCACTGAATTATATTGTATATATCCCTCATTAATGTGGAACATTACGTCGCCAGTATAGAAGGGGTTAATAAAGATAACATTACGTCGCCGGTATAGAAGGGGTTAATAAGGATAACATTACGTCGCCGGTATAGAAGGGGTTAATAAAGATAACATTACGTCGCCGGTATAGAAGGGGTTAATAAAGATAACATTACGTCGCCAGTATAGAAGGGGTTAATAAGGATAACATTACGTCGCCGGTATAGAAGGGGTTAATAAAGATAACATTACGTCGCCAGTATAGAAGGGGTTAATAAAGATAACATTACGTCGCCAGTATAGAAGGGGTTAATAAAGATAACATTACGTCGCCAGTATAGAAGGGGTTAATAAAGATAACATTACGTCGCCGGTATAGAAGGGGTTAATAAAGATAACATTACGTCGCCAGTATAGAAGGGGTT
The DNA here is from genome assembly GCA_032716605.1 of Paralithodes platypus. NCBI lineage: Eukaryota > Metazoa > Arthropoda > Malacostraca > Decapoda > Lithodidae > Paralithodes > Paralithodes platypus. Next base: position 27,091,964 of record CM064539.1, read on the forward strand.
AATAAAGATAACATTACGTCGCCGGTATAGAAGGGGTTAATAAAGATAACATTACGTCGCCAGTATAGAAGGGGTTAATAAAGATAACATTACGTCGCCAGTATAGAAGGGGTTAATAAAGATAACATTACGTCGCCGGTATAGAAGGGGTTAATAAAGATAACATTACGTCGCCGGTATAGAAGGGGTTAATAAAGATAACATTACGTCGCCAGTATAGAAGGGGTTAATAAAGATAACATTACGTCGCCGGTATAGAAGGGGTTAATAAAGATAACATTACGTCGCCGGTATAGAAGGGGTTAATAAAGATAACATTACGTCGCCGGTATAGAAGGGGTTAATAAAGATAACATTACGTCGCCAGTATAGAAGGGGTTAATAAAGATAACATTACGTCGCCGGTATAGAAGGGGTTAATAAAGATAACATTACGTCGCCAGTATAGAAGGGTTAATAAAGATAACATTACGTCGCCGGTATAGAAGGGGTTAATAAAGATAACATTACGTCGCCGGTATAGAAGGGGTTAATAAAGATAACATTACGTCGCCGGTATAGAAGGGGTTAATAAAGATAACATTACGTCGCCAGTATAGAAGGGGTTAATAAAGATAACATTACGTCGCCGGTATAGAAGGGGGTTAATAAAGATAACATTACGTCGCCGGTATAGAAGGGGTTAATAAAGATAACATTACGTCGCCGGTATAGAAGGGGTTAATAAAGATAACATTACGTCGCCAGTATAGAAGGGTTAATAAAGATAACATTACGTCGCCGGTATAGAAGGGGTTAATAAAGATAACATTACGTCGCCGGTATAGAAGGGGTTAATAAAGATAACATTACGTCGCCAGTATAGAAGGGGTTAATAAAGATAACATTACGTCGCCGGTATAGAAGGGGTTAATAAAGATAACATTACGTCGCCGGTATAGAAGGGGTTAATAAAGATAACATTACGTCGCCGGTATAGAAGGGGTTAATAAAGATAACATTACGTCGCCGGTATAGAAGGGGTTAATAAAGATAACATTACGTCGCCGGTATAGAAGGGGTTAATAAAGATAACATTACGTCGCCGGTATAGAAGGGGTTAATAAAGATAACATTACGTCGCCGGTATAGAAGGGGTTAATAAAGATAACATTACGTCGCCAGTATAGAAGGGGTTAATAAAGATAACATTACGTCGCCAGTATAGAAGGGGTTAATAAAGATAACATTACGTCGCCAGTATAGAAGGGGTTAATAAAGATAACATTACGTCGCCGGTATAGAAGGGGTTAATAAAGATAACATTACGTCGCCAGTATAGAAGGGGTTAATAAAGATAACATTACGTCGCCAGTATAGAAGGGGTTAATAAAGATAACATTACGTCGCCAGTATAGAAGGGGTTAATAAAGATAACATTACGTCGCCGGTATAGAAGGGGTTAATAAAGATAACATTACGTCGCCGGTATAGAAGGGGTTAATAAAGATAACATTACGTCGCCAGTATAGAAGGGGTTAATAAAGATAACATTACGTCGCCACTATAGAAGGGGTTAATAAAGATAACATTACGTCGCCAGTATAGAAGGGGTTAATAAAGATAACATTACGTCGCCGGTATAGAAGGGGTTAATAAGGATAACATTACGTCGCCGGTATAGAAGGGGTTAATAAAGATAACATTACGTCGCCAGTATAGAAGGGGTTAATAAAGATAACATTACGTCGCCGGTATAGAAGGGGTTAATAAAGATAACATTACGTCGCCAGTATAGAAGGGGTTAATAAAGATAACATTACGTCGCCGGTATAGAAGGGGTTAATAAAGATAACATTACGTCGCCAGTATAGAAGGGGTTAATAAAGATAACATTACGTCGCCGGTATAGAAGGGGTTAATAAAGATAACATTACGTCGCCGGTATAGAAGGGGTTAATAAAGATAACATTACGTCGCCGGTATAGAAGGGGTTAATAAAGATAACATTACGTCGCCGGTATAGAAGGGGTTAATAAAGATAACATTACGTCGCCGGTATAGAAGGGGTTAATAAAGATAACATTACGTCGCCGGTATAGAAGGGGTTAATAAAGATAACATTACGTCGCCGGTATAGAAGGGGTTAATAAAGATAACATTACGTCGCCAGTATAGAAGGGGTTAATAAAGATAACATTACGTCGCCAGTATAGAAGGGGTTAATAAAGATAACATTACGTCGCCAGTATAGAAGGGGTTAATAAAGATAACATTACGTCGCCGGTATAGAAGGGGTTAATAAGGATAACATTACGTCGCCAGTATAGAAGGGGTTAATAAAGATAACATTACGTCGCCAGTATAGAAGGGGTTAATAAGGATAACATTACGTCGCCGGTATAGAAGGGGTTAATAAAGATAACATTACGTCGCCGGTATAGAAGGGGTTAATAAAGATAACATTACGTCGCCGACGTCGCCGGTATAGAAGGGGTTAATAAAGATAACATTACGTCGCCGGTATAGAAGGGGTTAATAAAGATAACATTACGTCGCCGGTATAGAAGGGGTTAATAAGGATAACATTACGTCGCCGGTATAGAAGGGGTTAATAAAGATAACATTACGTCGCCAGTATAGAAGGGGTTAATAAGGATAACATTACGTCGCCGGTATAGAAGGGGTTAATAAAGATAACATTACGTCGCCAGTATAGAAGGGTTAATAAAGATAACATTACGTCGCCAGTATAGAAGGGTTTAATAAGGATCTGTGGTAGTTAAAAGGGTTGGTTGAGATAGTCTGAAGCCTTATTATTGCTAGAAGTCTTTCCTAAGCTTAATGAAATCGACTAATCATTGCCAGAATATAACTAAAAGGATGTCACCGGTACAGAAGGGGTTAATGTTTTAAGTTACCTCTGATTGGGTCGATTGTGTTTATATATTCTCTACATTGGAAGTACTGGGGACACTCTAATTAGGATTAACTTGATCAAGGGTTCAGGTGAGCCTTCACTAATGAGCTCTCTCTCTCTCTCTCTCTCTCTCTCTCTCTCTCTCTCTCTCTCTCTCATCCTGTTCACCAATATCACTAATCGTTATTCATCCTCTCTCTCTCTCTCTCTCTCTCTCTCTCTCTCTCTCTCTCTCTCTCTCTCTCTAAAAGATAATGTTTCAATATAATTCAATGGCGAATCAAGGTACACAGGATATATATACAGCTTATCACTGCAGCACTAGTCTATATACAGTGTGCGTGCGTGTATGGATGTGTTCCTGTGAGTGTAAATGGGTAAGTGTGTGTTTAACCCCTTCAGCACCCATGACTGGCTAAAATTTGACGATTTTATGCAGTTGAAGGGGAGATGGGCCGCTTTTCTGGACCACTTTCTCCCTCGTGTTTAGCCCCATTAGTTTTCAGATGTTAAGATGTTTGTCCCATTAGTTAGTACATTTTAAGACCTTTCGCCCCCTTTTTTCGTCAATATTTAGACCTTTCGTGCTATTTAGGTGTCGATTTGTTTCCCTGGCGAACGATAGTGAGCCTGTAATGTTGGAAGAACCGGCCTTCGGCCGGGACATTTGTCTACCGAAATATGTACAAATTAATCTAGAAGTGGGATCTAATGGATGTTTTTTTTTAATTATTTTGATGGAGGTCTAGGGAGAAAACTAGAAAAATAATGAGTACATGCAAATATCCCCAAAAAAGTGAACCATCCGCCCTATGTTATAAAGAGGGTATATTGAGATCGATCGTATTTTCGCATCTGATTCGCAGAGGTAGATTATAAACTAAAGCAAATCGTCTAATGGTAACCAGAATATGATGAAAATTACGAAATGGTGGTGAATGGGTTAAGTAGGCATGCATATTGGTAATATGTGTTACAAGACTGCACGTGAAGCATCGATGAATAGTTATAGTGTCCAGCGATGATTTATTGTCTGCCACTCGTCGTACTAATATATAATATAGCAAACTTCATTCCGTCAGCCTTTCGTTCAGTTCTTAATTTGTAAATCATGTGGATCTTGTGACATGTAGGGCAATATGTTATCTGCTGATGTGTGTGTGTGTGTGTGTGTGTGTGTGTGTGTGTGTAAATTACCTACCACGTGGATATGAAATTGCTTTTACAACTATTTTGGGAAGGTTGTCACTGTTGTATTTGTGTTTCTGTTGGTTTATATTTCGTGTCCTAATATTGCCTCCAAGTGCTGGGTCCTTCAGAAATTGTTCGTATGGAGTTCGTATGGAGTTCGTATGGAGTTCTGTATTGTTTTTTCTTTGCTTAAGTGTAAAGGAAAATATTAATTCTTGTAATTAACCCACTATATAGTAACCAAACAGTTTAACATTCCACACAAATGTCCACTGTTTACACAATGATATGTCCGTTTGGAAGGGACATTAGTTTATCTGGAGGCTGCTGTACGTAAGGGACGAGGAATGTAAGAAATGCATTTACATTGATAATATCTGTCTAGCCTAAATAGATGTTATATCATATGTGGATTACTCGAGAAAATATAACTAAGGTGCCTTTAAGCATTAAGGATGGTTCACTTTTTGGGCGATTTTTGCATGTATTCATTATTTTTTCTAGTTTCCTCCCTAGACCTCCATCAAATTACAAAAAAATCCATTAGATACCCCTTCTAGATTAATTTGTACATTTTTCGGTAGAAAAATCTCCCGGCCGAAGGCCGGTTTCTCCAACATTACAGGCTCACTATCGTTCGCCCGGGAAAAAATTAACACCTAAATAGCACGAAAGGTCTAAATATTGACGAAGAAATGGGGCGAAAGGTCTTAAAGTCAACTAACTAATGGGGCAAACACCTTAACATCTGAAAAATAATGGGGCTAAACATAAGGGGGAAAATTGTCCAGAAAACCGGCCCATCCCCCCCCCCCTTAAGGAGAGTTTTTTCTGTAAAGGCTCGGCCAGTTAAATTTAGCAATGTACCGTACTATTTATATATATTGTATACTGTACATGCTTTGGGCTAAATAAAACCTTTCACTTTCACTTTCACACACTCTCTCTCTCTCCCTCTCTTAATCTATCCATCACTTTTACTGGTGTATCCCCTCTCGTCCAATCTCCACCACTTCCCCCGTCCGCCCGTCCAATCTCCACCACTTCCCCCCGTCCGCCCGTTCAATCCCCCGCCTACACCACCACCATATACCTCTTCCTGCCATATACTCTATCAGGCTCATCTCTTCGCCTCATCACATCAGCCATATCACCACCCCCACCACCTCCCTCCTGTCCAAATTCCTCCTTTATTTATAGCCCATCCTGTCCTATCCCTGTCTCCTCTCCTGAATCGTCCCAATCTGTTTTCTTTCCGCGATATTTCCTGCCTTTCCATCGTAATTTTGTTCTTCTCTATGCGAGTGAGGGACACAAAAAGCAGAGCTGCCTGTAGCGAGTGCCTCCACTAGAGTTGAAAGAGTGACAGGACCAAAATCAAGGGACGTTCGAGCCAAAATGCCTGGACACACGGAGTTTGAAGCAATTTAAACCATAGGAAGAGGGAAATACTGATTCTGGGAGAGAGTTCCAGAGCTCAGCTGTTGCATAGAAGAAAGACTGATAATAACGTTTCACTCTTGGTTTGGAGAGTTGCATAGAGTATGTTATTTGTCCCACATCGTACCATTCCATCTCATTGCATTATAATTGTTCTCTCTTAATTTCCACCATTTCATTCCATCTCGTCCACATTCCTCATAACTTATTTAATGCCCTATTGCCTATATTTCCATCACTTATAATATTATTTCCTATCCCGTATCCTACCATTCCACCTCTTCCCATTCCAACGCACCCCCTTTCCTTTCTTCCTATATCTTTCCGTATTCCATCCCATCTCGTTCAAATTCCTCATAACTTCTTAAATGCCATATCCCCTTTTGTTTAGCACCATTACTTTTGAGATTATAAGACGTTTGGCCCATTAGTTTGACGATTTTAACACATTTCACCCAATTTCGTTGTCAATTCTAAGACCTTTCGTGCCATTTAGGTGTTGATTTTATCCTGACGAGCGATAGCGAGCCTGTAATTTTAAGAGGAGCCGGCCTTCGGCCAGGAAATTTTTTCTACCGAATAATGTAAACATTTATCTTGAAGGGGGGGGGGGGTCCCAGGGGGTATTTTTAAGCTTGATGAAGGTCTAGCAAGGAAAATAGAAAAATAAATATATATATAAATTAATAGACCAACAAAATAGCCAGTGTCCCCTTAATCTTTCCTTATCCCATCCCATCTCTTCCACATACTTTATTTAGTTCCACCTTCTCCCATCCACCTAACCCATCTCTTCCACATACTTTATTTAGTTCCATCTTCTCCCATCCACCCAACCCTTCTCTTCCACATACTTTATTTAGTTCCACCTTCTCCCATCCACCCAACCCTTCTCTTCCACATACTTTATTTAGTTCCACCTTCTCCCATCCACCCAACCCATCTCTTCCACATACTTTATTTAGTTCCACCTTCTCCCATCCACCCAACCCATCTCTTCCACATACTTTATTTAGTTCCACCTTCTCCCATCCACCCAACCCATCTCTTCCACATACTTTATTTAGTTCCACCTTCTCCCATCCACCCAACCCATCTCACATACTTTATTTAGTTCCACCTTCTCCCATCCACCCAACCCATCTCTTCCACATACTTTATTTAGTTCCACCTTCTCCCATCCACCCAACCCTTCTCTTCCACATACTTTATTTAGTTCCACCTTCTCCCATCCACCCAACCCATCTCTTCCACATACTTTATTTAGTTCCACCTTCTCCCATCCACCCAACCCATCTCACACAATCGTCGGGTATCTTTCAGCTTATGATAAAATATTGACCATCATATCTATTTCATTACCAAGCCCTTTCAGACCATCCCTTCCCATCCAATCTGTACAGTCGACCACATTAGTTTGAATGCACGTCATGATTTACTGTATGGAAGGAAAAATAAGTATGATTGACTTACAACAAAATAAGTATGATTGACTTACAACAATAATTTGCTATAAAACCGTTAACCCCTTCTGTATGGTGGCGCTAATAAGTCATGTCCCAGCTGTCATTGCGTTTGGCTTGCTCTGTGCTGTATTAATGTCTGACAGATGTTGAATAGGGTGGGTAAGTGTAGGAACATGTTTGTTTATTTCACTCGATATGAAGAAATGAAGCTTAGATATTGCTGATACCACTTATTGATCAAAACATACTTGGTGCCGAGACATCACTTATTAGCGCGACTGTACAGTGGCGTCTTCTCATTTTATCTTAGCTATATGTAGAGGAGTTTGTGTAGTTTAAGAAGGATCTGTGGTTGTAAACAATGGTATTTAAGATAGTTCGAAGCATGTTAATTGCTGGAGTCCCTTCTTAAACTGAATAAAATCGTCTAATAGTAGCCAGGGTAAAGTTAAAAGAATGTCGTCGGTACAGAAAGGGTTAATTGGTCATATTTCTTAACTATTGCATAAGAAAATACACTCCTAAATCAATCATATTAATTTTACTT
>CM064539.1:27104506-27112861 GCA_032716605.1 Paralithodes platypus
CCGGTTCCTCTTAAATTACAGGCTCGCTATCGCTCGCCAGGATAAAATCGACACCTAAATGGCACGAAAGGTCTTAATATGGGGTGAAAGTTCTTAAAATCGCTATACTAATGGGGCAAACGTTTTATAATATCAAAAGCAATGGGGCTAAATATGAGGGAGAAAGGGGTCAAGAAAAAAATCCCTCAAGTGGATATCTCCCCTTAAGAGAAAAAGCGCCCGTGTGATACCGGCTCTCACCAACACACCGTCAATAGCCTGCCGTACAAGGGTGGTATTCTTAAACATTTCTTTCGCTTCGCAACGCCTTAAGAGTGAACGAATATTGTGAGAATGAGTGTTGTTTACAGAGATTACACGGCTTAGCCCCCTCATTTCTCAAGATAACGTCCCATTGCAAGTGATTTCGTCCATTAACGGCTCGGCCAAGGGAAAGAATTGTTTAAGGGGAGGTTTTAATGTTGTTCCCTAGACCTCCATCAAGCTTATAATTACACCCCTTAGACCCCCTATCAAGATTAATTTGTTCATTTTTCGGTAGAGAAAAATATCTTGAATTACAGGCTCGCTATCGCTCGACAGTAAAAGAAATCGACACCTGAATGGCACGAAATGTCTTAAAATTGATAGAAATGGGGCGAAACTTCTTAAAATCGCCAAAGTAAATAGAGCGAAAGTCTTGATATCTCAAAAGCAATGGGGCTAAACACGAGGGAGAAAGGGGTCCAGAAAAAATCCCTCCAGTGGAAATCTCCGCGAGTACTACACAACGGTTTCTCTGGCTGTAGTGAGGCGGGGGCTGGTGATGGTGCGGGAGATATTTATAATGGTTGTAAGGGGGCAGAAAAATGGTTGTTGGGGTGTGAGGAAACGGTGAAAGGTTGGCGGGTGCTTTATGGTCAAGAGGGTGTGGTGGATGGGTGTACTTGTGTGGATAGTGTGGCTGAGAGTATTGGTGTGGTAGCTGGGTGTACTGGTGTGGCTGGGTGTACCTGGTGTGGCTGGGTGTACTGGTGTGGATAGTGTAGCTGGCGGAGTGTACTGGTGTGGCTGGGTGTACCTGGTGTGGCGGGGTGTACCTGGTGTGGCTGGGTGTACCTGGTGTGGCTGGGTGTACCTGATGTGGATAGTGTAGCTGGCTGAGTGTACTGGTGTGGCTGGGTGTACCTGGTGTGGCTGGGTGTACTGGTGTGGCTGGGTGTACCTGGTGTGGCTGGGTGTACCTGGTGTGGCTGGGTGTACTGGTGTGGATAGTGTAGCTGGCTGAGTGTACTGGTGTGGCTGGGTGTACCTGGTGTGGCTGGGTGTACTGGTGTGGATAGTGTAGCTGGCTGGGTGTACTGGTGTGGCTGGGTGTACCTGGTGTGGCTGGGTGTACTGGTGTGGATAGTGTAGCTGGCTGAGTGTACTGGTGTGGCTGGGTGTACCTGGTGTGGCTGGGTGTACTGGTGTGGATAGTGTAGCTGGCTGAGTGTACTGGTGTGGATAGTGTGTTGGTGTATTGGTGTGAGTGAATAGAGTGAGGGTGGAGGTGAGTTAGGTCACGCTTTGAGAGTGTTTGAAATGTATCTAATAATGTAGAACACTAAATCATTATATATAGGTAGCGCCGACGACCTTGATAATCATCTTGATCCCTGACCTCTTTATAACTCAAAAGGCTCTAGAGCAGGGATTCCCAAACTCTTCAGCTCATTGACCCCTTAGTGAAGTTTCAAATTATTCATCGACCCCCAAACATTTAAAAATAAGAATAATATATGTTGTGAAAAAAGAAACGTATTACATGCATATTATGATACAATAAATATGTGGAATTATAGTAGTACCTTAATATTAGTATTAGTAGAGTTAATGTCTTCATTTTGTATTTCCAAGGCAAATGGTGTAAGAATTCATTCAGGCACTTGCATTTTCTCCAGGTCTTCAAAGCGCACTTTAAAGTCTTCAATCAATTTGTCCAGGTGTGCGTATGTTTATATGTCACCATCTGAAATGCTTTCACTTTCTGCCGACTGTTGTAAGTTCGAAAAGTACTGAAAATCTCTGTGCCATTGACGCTTTAAACCAGCCTAGTTTGGCTTGGAAGCCCAGTAGAATTGTCCTGTCCTGAATAATGGTAACATCTTTACCCTGCAGACGTTTCTGTACCTCATTAAACTTTGAATATAGGTCTGCCAAATAGAACAGAGCATTCTTACACCTTTCCAGCTTTTCACATAGAGATGGGTCTACATCTTTTGAAACGTTCCTCACCTAGCCATTCATAGACCCCCTAGCCATTTATCGAACCCCTTTCGACCCCTGGCGATTCATTGACCCCTTGGATGGTCGATATCGACCCCTGGGGGTCGATATCGACCACTTTGGGAACCCCTGCTCTAGAGCAAACTGGCTGTAAATATCCACTCCTATTTCCTGGCGGACTCTTCCCAAATGATAGAAACGTCCGCCCTATTGCGTTAATTTATTTTGAGTTAAATAAATTAAGGGGTCAAGATTATTGTCAAGTTTGCTGGCGCTACGTTACCTATAGTTGACAAGCTTCTTGATCACCCATCAGATCAAGTAAGGCAAATTAAATTATTTAGTCTATCTATCTATCTATTGCCTGACGTCGTGATTCCCGAAGGGGTGGCCACGAACGAACCGCCCCCATGCACCTCTGTCCCCAGTCATTCGACGCCCATCCTCCCAACCAGCACCGCCTTCATCCATATACTTCCTCACTCCATCCTTCCACCTCTCTTTCGGTCTACCTCTCCCTCTCTGTTCTTCCACCTCGCTCTCGTACACCTTCTTAGTCATTCTCTCGCTTCCCATACGTTCCATATGGCCGAACCATCTCAAGGTGTTCCTTTTCACACTTCCCAGCACATCTACCTCTACACCACACCTCCTTCTTACTCCTCCTTATTTAGTGATGACGTCAATAGAACCCTGAGGCTTTCAAAATCTGTATTATGATCTTCGTTACCGTATGTTATGGTACGTAACAAACTCAACATGTGAGGTGAAGCCATTGATTTCGGGGGCTGATGAGTGATTGGTGCTTCTGAATGCTTGCGTGCTTACTTTTTAGTGGGTGAACTGTAATACTTGTTCTCCTGTCACTTATTTTTCCTTATTTGTGTCTCTTGTTTATCCTCCCTACCCCTTGTGGGAGTAAGGGCTGGCTACTGACTGACTGAATGACACATTCAACAGTTTAGCATTGACAAGTTTTTGAATAATAGTGCTTTAGGTAAACTGAAGCGACTGTATTATTCTTGGGTGAACCATCCAGTAACCGAAGGGTTAAAATGAAAATATAAACGAAGTATTTTAAAAGTAACATAGAATATACTTGGTAGATATAAAGATAATACCAGATACATAGCCTTGGTCGGCAACCCATCTAGGGGAGACAACCATATACAAAATACCAAAGGGTGCCACTTGCAGGTAGCGAACTCTGCAGTAGATACAATAGATATATACTGTACTGTACGTTGTTCATGAATATATAGTCATCAAGTAGAGATGCCCATTCCACTTGGAAGAGGCATGTGTTTCGCTGAATTGAGTTTTGTTGTCTCCGGAACATTTGACGCAATACTCCTCCTAAACGTCTGCGTCCACGGTATTGAACACTAAGACCAAAGTTGTTAACAGAGCCAAAATGAACAAAGTGAACCTGTCGTATTGCCGCTACCGACTGTGGTTGCTCTTGCACCGCTAGATTGTCTATAACGGGATGTAGCAGAATCAGGATGTAGCGAATTGACCACTTGCAAGTTGCAGGCTATAAGGAAGGAGAAGCCATAAACATCAATATAATAAATATATGCAATAATAATGCACTTTCGTGATGGATAGAAAGTATATTGAATTTTATTTTAAGTATCTATAAAGGCACTATTTTAGCTAATATTTCTAGTAAATATCGATATCTACAGCTCCAACTTCCTTATAGCCCGAAACTCGCAAGTGGTCAATTAATCCGCTATAAATAATTAGAGTAGTTTAGCATATGGAAAAGATTGGCAGTTAATGACACAAAACGTTTTAATATTGACAAAGAAATGGGGTGAAAGGTCTTAAAATCGCAAGAGTAAGCCTATCATAAATTAGATTAATTTCACCAATACCGGTGATAGAATAATGTCACGGCCGAAGTCCGGTTCCTCCTAGATTACTGGCTCGCTGTCGTTCGCCAGAACAAATTGACACCTACATGGCACAAAAGGGGTTAATATTGACAGAAATGGGGCAAAAGATCTTACAATCGATAAACTAATGTGACGAACGTCTTAAAGCCGCAACGCTAAAAATAACAAAAAATAACTTTCGTGCATTTTGACCCCAATGTCACTTCATTTTGGCAATCTTTCACTGTTTGCCTTTAGGGGAGACACTCGTTACAAGCAGCCTGCTATTTGTCTCCTTCATACACACAGAGCCCCCTCCCCCCCCCCCCCCACCCAAAAAAAATAAATAAATAAATAAAAAAAAAAAAAAAAAAAAAAAAAATGTATCAATGTCGAAATAGCTGTCAGTTTGGTTTCCAGTAATTGGAAAGCTGTTGTAATAATTTAACCTCTGTCCCAAACCTGTCCATCAACGAGTGCAACCCCCGACCGGAAGTGTACAATCCTGTCAGCCGGATGATGACTAACAGGGGCGGTAAACAATGATGCAAGGCCACTGTGTACGAGTCGTTATGGATATAACTATAATACATATTATACATATATACTGTACAGTATATATGTATATATATACAGTATACAGTATACATGTATATATATATATACATATATATATATATATATATATATATATATATATATATATATATATATATACCGGCATATATATATATACTGTATATATATATGTACTGTATATATATATACAGTATATAATTATATATATATATATATATATACATATACGGTATATATATAATTACATATATATATATATATATATATAATATCGAAAAGGTATGTGTAAAACTGATTATAACATTTCCAGAGGAAGTAATTAAAATTGCTTCTATATCTTTGTGAAACCCCTTTTATTAAAACCCCTTTTATTAAAACCCCTTTTATTAAAACCCCTTTTATTAAAAACCCTTTTATTAAAACTCACTACTCCATCTCTAAGCACCAAAATAGTGTATTCCAATGTTACCGTCAAATTCCATCAGCATTCGAACACCAAGGCAGGTTGAATATGAAGGTGACTTAAGGGTAGGTTTTTAGTTTGTTCCCTAGACTTCTATCTAGCTTAAAATTACACCCAATAGTCTCCCTTTCAAGATAACTTTGTACAGTTATCGGTAGAAAAATTTCCCGGCCGATAGCCTTTTCCTCTTAAATTACAGTCTCGCTTTCGCTCGCTAGGAAAAAGTCGACACCTAAATGGCACAAAAGGTCTTACAATTGACAGAAATGGGGGGAAAGTTCTTAAAATCGCCAAACTAATGGAACAAACGTCTTAAAATCTCAAAGCTAATGGGGCTAAACATGAGGGAGACGAAACGAATACTTCCCCTTAATATGAAAGACCTTCAGCCAATAGAGATCATTATTATACTATTGGACACGCTATAAACACCCCTACGGTCAGAGTCTAGCATCGATTACCTATACGGTCAGTTCTGGGGATACTGTACGGCCTTAGGCACAAATCCAGCAGGGCAGTACCCAGTGGAGGCCACGTAGGAGTGTGATAAAGAGTTGCTGGAATTCCTGTTTCACTTGCCTGGCTTCCCCCACTGTTTCTATTTGTGCCTTACGCACACAGAGAGTAATCCAGTAACTCACCTCCTCCTCCTATTTATGTCACTACATTTAAGGAGGGTGACCGGTTTTGTTCTGTCCTTTTCTATCTTTCTCTGGCTTGTATCCATTTGGCCCCATTCAGCCTACTGTTTTAAGACGTGTATCCCCATCCAGGTGTCAATTTTTTACTGGTGAGCGGTACCGAGCCAGCATATTTTTTATTTTTGTTTGACAGCAGGCTAAATTTGTACATTTTTCGATAGAAAAATTTCTCCGGCGAAGCCGGATTTCTTCATATAATGCTGGCTCGCTATCGCTCGCCAGGAAAAATCGACACATAGATGGGGATAAACGTCTTAAAATAGTTGGCTGAATGGGGCCGAATGGATACAAGCCAGAGAAAGAGAGAAAAGGACAGAAATAACCAAATGCAGGTCACCCCCCTGAAGAAGCCCACCACACTGCTTACCAACACATCTAAATTACCTATAACGAACCTTGATGTTGGATGTCTATCACTCTTTCAACCGTGGGGGGATGCTTGTTACAGGCAGCTTTGCCTTTTGTCTCCTTCATGCATATAGGAAACAACAAATCCTTCAGGACCATGACGCCTCTTTACCGTTGCTGGTGGCTACAATTACACAAGTTAATGCAGTTGCAGGGGAGATGGGCCGCTTTTCAGGCCCCCCTTCTCCCTCATGTTTAGTCCATTAGTTTTCAGATTATAAAGACGTTCGGCCCGTTAGATTGGCGATTTTAACACCTTTCATCCCATTTCGTTGTCAATTTTAAGACCTTTCGCGCCATTTAGGTGTCGATTTTTTCCTGGCGAGCGAAAGCGAGCCTGATATTTTAAGAGGAATCGGCATTCGGCCGGAAAAAAAATTCTACCATAAAATGTACAAATGTATCTTGAAGGGGGGTCTAGGGGGTGTTTAGGGGGGTCTAGGGGGTGTTTAGGGGGGTCTAGGGGGTGTTTTTATAAGCTTGATGGTGGTCTAGCGAAGAAACTAAGAAATAACGGAATAATTGAATTGATAGACCAACAAAAACGGCCCATCGCCCCTTTAAGAAGGACCCATGTACTGTTATCAAGAGGGTTCACCGAGATCATAAGTATTTACCCACCCATTGGAGTCATAGAGGTAGATTATAAACTAAAGAAAATCGTCTAATGGTAACCAGACTATGATGACAATTACGTACTGGGGTGTGTGATGGGGTGTTACATAGAGTTACATAGATACACAGACTGGCCAGCCTTTGCGGTCCCTACTTAATTCTATCATAGAATTTGCCCACAACGTGGAAGTTAAGGATAGCAAACATACAAGACTCTCCCCATCAGAGAGACAGAGAGAGAGAGAGAGAGAGAGAGAGAGAGAGAGAGAGTGAGAGAGAGAGAGAGAGAGAGAGAGAGTAGCCACTATAGCTAGTTAGAGGAGAGAAACGTGGTGCCAAAATAACACTCCTATGGTTGTAATATTTGTTGGCATTTAGTTTAAGGGGGAATGGGCCGGTTTTTGGCATTTAGTTTAAGGGGGAATGGGCCGGTTTTTGGCATTTAGTTTAAGGGGGAATGGGCCGGTTTTTCTGGCCCTCCTTCTCCCTCGTCTTTAGCCTCATTGGTTTTTTATTATAAGACGTTCGGCCCACTAGTTTGGCGATTTTAAGACTTTACGCTCCATTTCTTTGTCAATATTAAGACCTTTCGTGCCATTTAGGTGTCGATTTTTTCCTGGCGAGCGGTAGCGAGCCTGTAATTTATTAAATAACCGGCCTTATGTCGGGACCTTTTTCTACCTAAAAATGTACAAATTTATCTTGAAGGGGGTCTAGGGTTTTTTTTTTACAGTTTGATGGAGGTCTAGGGAGGAAACTAAAGAATAATAGAAAGATATAACAATAAGCAAATAAATACGCCCATCCCCCCTTAATTGAATACGCCCATCTCCCCTTAATACGCCCATCTCCCCTTAATACGCCCATCTCCCCTTAATACGCCCATCTCCCCTTAATACGCCCATCTCCCCTTAATACGCGCATCTCCCCTTAATACGCCCATCTCCCCTTTAATACGCCCATATCCCCTTAATACGCCCATATCCCCTTAATACGTCCATCCCTCTTAATACGCCCATCTCACCCTTAATACGATCAATCTCCCCTTAATACTCCCATCTCCCCTTAATACTCTCATCTCCCCTTAATACGCCCATCTCCCCTTAATACGCCCATCTCCCCTTAATACGCCCATCTCCCCTTAATACGCCCATCTCCCCTTAATTGAATACGTCCACGCCAGTGACAGAAATATTAATTCTTCCACTGAAACCATTGAAACATATTTATCCTACTAAATATGTTGCCACGTACATACACATGCACACTCATTGTCACACACTCACTCTCACTCTCTCTCTCTTACTTTGTTCTCCTATTTTTCTACTATAAACTATCCCTGTATCTAGTAGTATTAAGGCCGGACCACCATATAGGGACCGCAAGGTATGTGTGATCTGAGTATATTTGTAACTCTCTCTCTCTCTCTCTCATTTGGGCTCGGTGTATATCTTCAGTA
>CM064539.1:27112961-27147961 GCA_032716605.1 Paralithodes platypus
AATAGATAAGAGAGAAAGACAGTAAAGGATAAAAAGCGAAGAAAGGAAAGGGGACACCTAAGAAGAGAGTAACAGGAGTTGAGGAGAGGAGAACGACGAAGTGAAGGAAGTGAGGAAACGAGAAGAAAGGTTGGAGAGGTATTTGGTTTCTTTTTCTTCTTGGATATATATATATATATATATATATATATATATATATATAATAATAAAACATAATAACTACCTTTTCGTTGGGATAGTCGTGGTACAGTATGTATTTCTATTTTGGTGTGTGCCATTTCTGACCCGACGATCTGTGGGTTTGTCTTTTATTTTAGGTCGTGGTGGTGGTGGTGGTGGTGGTGGTGAACTTTGATGACACACACACACACACACACACACACACACACACACACACACACACACACACATTTCACACACACACACACACACCAAACACCCATTATCACATAGGATACCAGTGTTGACACTCTGAAAAATGAAATATCCCAAGATCAGAGCCGTCCAAATCCCCAAGGCTTAATGATAACTATTATACATTCTAGGCGGGGTTTTGCCCAACCCGAAAGGGGATTGAAATAGGGGAGCTAGCCCCCGCCAAGGCGGCTTTCATAGGGCCTTTCCTAGCTGATGCTGAGGAGGATTGGGTTCTAGTCATGTGGTGATGGGCTGGTCCTCATCAGAGTGAGAGCTGAGCACATCTCTGCGCAATAACGATACAACCCATAGCTTACTCTGACTGGCCTTTAACTTATATATGTTCTAGATCTCAAAGGTGACGGCGTCTCTTCCGTGGATTGACCCACATCCCAATCTACCAATAGTGGAAGCCAACAACGTCACTTTTTTCCCCCCCTTGCCCCTCAACTTTCTCTTCATAAGTGTTGAGGGGCACCAGGGCCCCTGGGTGAGGAGCTTTTGGGTATCCCGGGCGTTTCCGCACCCTCCTTTGTACTCCTCAGATCTCCCGCCATGGAGTGGCTTCGGTCACACCAGGCTTTATTGTGGTAAAGGCAGGGAGGGTTCTGGTTGGGGGCGCTCGGTTATGGCCTTGGGCTTTGCTGTGGGGCCTTGGGGGCTGTTCCGGTCTCAGGCAGCGTGGGGAAACAACAACACAACAACAACAACATATGCATCTACACTCAAACTAAACCTGTAAGTGTAGGATATTATTGAAGAGAAACACTTGCATTGGTTTCAGTATTTTAATGCTTTGAAGAAGCTATTGTGGGATCAAAAGAACCGATTTATGGCCATTTTTTAAAGCTTAATGTCAAACACACTACATCTGCTACATTGGGTTCTGGATCGACCCAGGTCCTTTAATTCAGGATCTGTTGCCCACTCATGACTTAAATTATTGTTGCTACCCATACTTTTTTGTTTTGTTTTTGTTTTCCCTTGGTGGGCGGAATTGCTTCCACTCTCACATTGGGCCCCAGGGATCCCCAGATGGTTTTGTTGTGTTGGTTTTTTGTTGTTGTAAGCACTAAGGGGTGACTAAGCAGTAGCCTATGTGATATGTCTCCTTGGAAGGCAAATTCAAACCGAGTATATTATACGTGACTCAGGTTCAGCGTCAGCCAGATCAGTGTTGTCAAGTGGTCTATAAATATTGCATTATCTTTCTACCTTGACCTAAATTATCACCAGAATTGAAGAAGTTTGGCAAATTTCCCACCAACTTTTGAGAAATCTCTAGTTATTAAATCCGAAAATATCGCCCACAAAACTTTTATCTCGAAGTAGCTACATTCAGGTGTAAAACTCGCTAACATGGTGCTACTGTTGTCATTGACACGTTTGTTCGTTGTCATGGGTTTAACGCAGCTAAGATCTCACAGGTTTTGGACAGGAGAGAGAGAGAAAATAACTAAAACCATTAATTAATGATCTGTTCTTAATGTCGATATGAGTTGTAACATATTTTTATCATAATATATTAAAGAATAATATGAGTGTTAAACACCCTCACAAACTTCAGAAATGCCAAGATTTTCAATGAAATTGCCAAGATCCCAAGACTGGACCCAAAATGCCAAGGAGTGGCATCACTGTAGGATTCACGCACCTAGCACCAACACACACACATAAGTTACATACACACACACACACACACACACACACACACACACAAATCCACACACACACCTGTATATAGGCTCTGATGAAATAAACCGATTAATATTTGTATTATTATTATTACACACACACACAAACAAACACACACACACACACACACACAGGATCTATATAGTCCATTTATTAATAGTAGATCAGAAATAATAACCTCTAACTTCTGTAAGGGGTAGAACAAATGGGTTGTACATTTCCACACCTCTTTCCTATCCGACTCTTCCCAAATGGTAGCTCGATTACGGTACTATAGTTGTTTTTAAGTTACATGGCTTGGTAGTCAGGATGTTTAACCACTACCACCACCATCACCACCACCATCACCATCACTATTACCACCACTACCATCACCACGACTAATATCACTACCGCTACCACCACCTAGACCACTACGACCACCACCACCACTGCCACCACCATCACTATTACCACCACCATCACTATTACCACCACTACCACTACTACCATCACCACGACTAATATCACTACCGCTACCACCACCTAGACCACTACGACCACCACCACCACCACCACTGCCACCACCATCACTATTACCACCACCACCACCACCATCACTATTACCACCACTACCATCACCACGACTAATATCACTACCGCTACCACCACCTAGACCACTACGACCACCACCACCACCACCACTGCCACCACCATCACTATTACCACCACCACCACCATCACTATTACCACCACTACCATCACCACGACTAATATCACTACCGCTACCACCACCTAGACCACTACGACCACCACCACCACCATCACTATTACCACCACTGCCGCCACCATCACTATTACCACCACCACCACCACCACCATCAATATTACCACCACTACCACCACCATCACTATTACCACCACCTAGACCACTACCACAGCCAATATTACCACTTAAATCACTACCACCACCACTACCACTATTACCACCACTACCACAACTACCATCACCACGATTATTATCAATACTACCACCACCACCACCACTATTACCACCACCTAGACCACTACCACTCTTACCACCACCAACACCAATATTACCACCAACACCACTATCATCACCATCACCGCCACTACCACCACCAATGCACCCAGTTCACCAGACCCCAAACTGTCTGTGTGAGGTGCTGCCTTGAATTGATATTACTGTGGGAATGGTGAGAGAGAGAGAGAGCTAATGTGCGTTTGTGTGTGAGAGAGAATGTGTGTGTGTATAGGAGAGAGAGAGAGGGGGGGGGGGGAGAGCATGTGTGTGTGTGTGTGTGTGTGTGTGTGTGTGTGTGTGTGTGTGTGTGTGAAAGAGAGAGAGAGAGCGAGAGAGAGAGGGCACAACTGTTGATAGGAATACAGCACAACAAATGTCAGTCGAATTATTTGTCAGCAACTGTTTACCAATGTGTATATTAACTCCACTACTTTAGGGGAAGGTAGTTGCAGTTTCTGGACCCCCTTCTCCCTATCGTTTAGCCCCATTAGTTTTAAGATCTTCTGACGTTCGGCTCATTAGTTTGTCGATTGTAAGACCTTTCGCCCCATTTCTTTGTCAATATTAAGTTTTTCCTGCGATTTAGGAGCGATAGCGAGCGTGTAATTTAGGGGTAATCGACCATCGGCCGGGACGTTGTTCTACCGGAAAATGTACAAATTTATCTAGATGGTGCATCTTAGGGATGTTTTCTTAAGCTTGATGGAGGTCTAGAAAATAAATTAATATATGACAAAATCGGCCACAAATAAACCGTCCCCCCTTAAGCCGGTATCACACGAGAGCATTTACAGTCAACATTCGATGATCAACATTTTTCTGGCAACATTTCTGGAATATTTTGCACTGGTATCGGAAACTAGACTGGTGGTAGATGAATTTAGGTGACCGAAATATTCTAAATTTGGGCCTAATAAGCTGCCAGACCAGTGTTAAGGATAAATGTTGAGTGAAAAAGCGCTCGTGTGATACCGGCTTTAGTCAATACAGTACCGGTGGCTTAATGTTCATCATAATGTGGCTAGTATTAAACGATTTTATTCAGTTTAAAAAGGGCCTCCAGCAATTAACAGGCTTCGAACTATCTCACTTAAGGGGAGATATCCACTTGAGGGCTTGTTTTCTGGACCCCTTTCTCCCTCAGGTTTAGCCCCATTGCTTTTGATATTATAAAACGTTTGCCCCATTAGTTTAGCGATTTTAAGAACTTTCACCCCATATTAAGACCTTTCGTGCAATTCAGGTGTCGATTTTATCCTGGCGAGCGATAGCGAGCCTGTAATTTAAGAGGAACCGGCCTTCGGCCGGGAAATTTTTCTACCGAAAAATGTACAAATTTATCTTGAAAAGGGGTCAAGGGGGTGTAATTTCAAGCTTGATGGAAGTCTAGGAAACACACTAAAAACCTCCCCTTAAGTCAAGGAAACACACTAAAAACCTCCCCTTAACCCTTTCTGTTAACTCAGATCCTTTTTAAACTGCACAAAGTCGTTTAAATATAGCAAAAATACAATGATAAAATACGTCCCTGGTACAGAAGGGGTTAAGTCCACTTGTATTATATATCATGCAGCTTGGATGACATTTACTGTGACATTAAGTTTGATTTCTTTGCCGCAGCTTACATTATCGACTCCAACTCTAACTCACTCACTCGCTCTCGCTCTCGCTCTAGCTCTCGCTCTCTCTCTGTCTTAGCAGTAGTAGTAGTAGTCGTAGTAGCATTAGTAAGAGTTGTAGTAGTAATGCTATTGATGTCAGATTTACCGCCCCCTGTTTTCTCTCTCACACTCTTCCTTTCGTTCTCTCTCTCTCTATATATATATATATATATATCTCTCTCTCTCTCTCTCACACACACACACACACACACACACACACACAGGCAGCGGGAACTGGCTTCGCCTGACGCTCGTGACATTGGACAAAATTAGTTTTTGAGGAACACCAATCGAGGGTGTTAGAGGGTTCTGTAAGCTGACATGGGGGAGAGAGAGAGAGAGATTTATATAGATACACTGGCCACACAGACCTTACGATCCAAACGAGGTGGTCAGGACTTAATTCTAGTAGAGATGGCAGTGACTGCAAAAGTTACAGAAAAGAGAGAGAGAGAGAGAGAGAGAGAGAGAGAGAGAGAGAGTAAAGGAAGGAAAGGGGTCACATGACAAGAGAGTAAGGCGAGTTGAAGAGAGGAAAAAGACGAGGTGAAGGAAGTGAGAAAATGAGACGAAAGAATGAAGGAGAGTTATTTGGTTTATTATTATTATTATTATTATTATTATTATTAACAGTCTTGATGGTGCAATGGTTAAAGCGTGTAAGTTCTTTATGAGATATCCTAGGTTCGAGTCCTGGCAGAATAATATGCTTTCACCAAATTTGGGGGTTATGGTGTTAAGAACGATGTTTAAAAAAAAAAAAAAAAAAAAAAAAAAATATATATATATATATATATATATATTTATACAGTATATAAATATATAAATATATATACTGTATATTATATACAGTTTGCTCCCTAAATCTGTATTCAGCTTAAAAAAACACCCCAAATCCCCCCCCCCCCCCCCCCCCATTGAAGTAAATTTGTACATTTTTCTGCAGAAAATATTCCGGCCGAAGGGCGGGTTTTTCTTAATTGCAGGCTCCATTTCGCCTGCCTGGAAAAAATCGACACTTCCAAGGTGCGAAAGGTATTATTGACAAAAACATAGGGCGAAGGGTTTTAAAGGGCCTAACTAATGGAACAAACGTCTTAATATCTCAACTAATGGGGCTAAGCATGAGGGAGAAATGGGTCCAGAATAACTAAATACCTCCCTTTAAGGGGGTAGTACTCGGTTTTTATATACCCCCTTCTCCCTCATGTTTAGCATATTAGTTTTAAGACGTTCATTTCGTTAGTTTGGCGATTTTGAGACCTTTCGCCTCATTTGTTTGTCAATTTTAAGACTTTTCGTGGCCTTTATGTCTCGATTTTTTTTCCTGGCGAGCAATAGCGAGCCTCTAATTTTAGAATGAACCGGCCTCCGGCCGGGAAATTTTTCTACCGGAAAATATACAAAATTATCTTGAAAGGGGGTCTAAGCGGTGTTTTTCTAAGCTTGATGGAGGTCTAGTGAGGAAACTCACAAATAAATTAATAAATCAATATATAGACCCCCTTAAGGGAGAACAGAAGGGAAGTAGAATATGTATTAATATTTCCAAGACAATGATCCCTGTTATAGTATCTCCCCTGCTCTCTCTCTCTCTCTCTCTCTCTCTCTCTCTCTCTCTCTCTTAGTAGTAGTAGTAGTAGTAGTGGTAATGTTTTCGCTGGCAGATTTACCATCCTCTTCATTCTCTCTTACACACTCTCTCTCTCTCCCTCACTCTCACAGTCTCTCGCTCTCTCTGTCCCTCTCTCTCTCTCTCTCTCTCTCTCTCTCTCTCTCTCTCTCTCTCTCTCTCTCTCTCTCTCTCTCTCTCTCTCTCTCTCTCTCAAAAGAACAAGTTGACGATATGCAACACAATCTAGATAAGTTGTCATGTTGGGCCCAAATTTGGCAAATGAGTTTCAATGCGGGTAAATGTAAAGTACTACATATCGGATACCTAAATGAGAAAGCAAACTATTCGATGAATGGCACTCAGCTTAAGAATGTAAACAGAGAAACCGATCTGGGAGTAACAATATCGAGTAACCTAAAACCGAGTCAACAATGTTCATAAGTTGTTAAGAAGGCAAACAAAATAATTGGCTTTATAGGCAGGTCATTTGAGCATAAATCCAAAGACGTAATCCTAACCCTTTACAATTCCTTAGTCCGCCCTCTTCTGGAATACTGCATTCAATCCTGGTGCCCTTATTACCAAAAAGATATAGACAAGCTAGAACGAGTTCAACGTAGAGTTACCAAAATGATACCTAGCCTAAAGAACAAACCATACGAGGAGCGTCTTAGAGAATTAAATCTATTTCCTTTCCAGGCGCCAGATTAAGAGGCGACTTAATGCAAGTGTTCAAAATCATCAAAGGCATCGACAATATGAACTGTAGTAAGTACTTCACTATCGACCAATCTAATTACATGCGGGGAAACGGGTGCAAAATTATTGGTAAATCTTTTAACTCACACGAAACTAAAAATTTCTTCTTCAATCGAGTTGTCAACTTATGGAATGGGCATCCCCGAGATGTTATAGACTGCAGCACTGTTGATTCATTTAAACTTCGCCTAGACAAATATCTCGCATCAAACCCGCGACTGACTGCGTTTGTAAATGAATAACTTTATTTTATCCTCCCCTCAGTTACTAACCCATCTGTCCCCTACTAACTTCCAAATCCTGCCACGGACATTAGTTCCAGGGCAGTAGTTCCCTTTCCAATGTTCCCTTACCCACTCTAAACCACTGTTTGGACACTTGATCCTCAGTGTTTTGGAGGACAAGCAGCCTAGAAGGGTCACTAGACCTGTTGTTGCTAGATTTACTTTGTACTCCTTTGTACTCCTTTATACACACACACAGCCTATCATGTGGACACCAAGTTGAGCTGCCCACAAAGTTTGGGTCGTTTCGCCTCAATGCTGCTCCTCTACACCAAATGGATTCATCTTTTAAGGGGGTATTACTCGCTTTTTCTGGACCCCCTTCTCTCTCATGCTTAGCATATTAGCTTTGAGGTTTTATGATGCTTGTTCCGTTTGTTTGGTGATTTTGAGACCTTTCGCCCCATTTCTTCGTCAATGTTAAGAACTTTCGTGCCATCTAAGTGTCAATTTTTTCCTGGTGAGCGATAGCGAGCCTCTAATGCCGGGAAATTTTTCTACCGAGAAATGTACACATATATCTTGAAAGGGGGTCTAGGAGGTGTTTTGCTAAGCTTAATGGAGGTCTAGCGAGGAAACTAAAATAAAATATATATATATACCGGTATATATATATCTATATATATATATATATATATATGGAAGTATATCTTTGGACACGAATTTATGAATATCATTTTCTATACATTAACCGCAAAACAATTTATACCATTTATTGAAAAGAAAACTCTACTCATAAATCAATCCACATAGTTATAATTCCATAAATCAATCCACATAGTTATAATTGCATAAATCAATCCACATAGTTATAATTGCATAAATCAATCCACATAGTTATAATTGCATAAATCAATCCACATAGTTATAATTGCATAAATCAATCCACATAGTTATAATTGCATACAGAACAATATTAGGGGATCCACAAATTCCTATGATTGGGCTCTTTCAGTTGCTTGGCATAAAACCGTGGTATTTTTTTCTAAATAAAAGAAAAAAGAAAAAGTTAGCTAGAGACTATGGTATCCGAGTGTACCACCACCTAGACTACCATCACTATTACCACTACCACCACCACCACTATTACCACCACCACCACCTAGACTACCATCACCACCAGTATTATCACCACTACCACTACCACCACCACCACCAGTATTATCACCACTACCACTACCACCACCACCACCAGTATTATCACCACTACCACCACCACCACCACCACCAGTATTATCACCACTACCACTACCACCACCACCACCAGTATTATCACCACTACCACTACCACCACCACCACCAGTATTATCACCACTACCACTACCACCACCACCACCAGTATTATCACCACTACCACCACCACCACCACCACCAGTATTATCACCACTACCACTACCACCACCACCACCAGTATTATCACCACTACCACTACCACCACCACCACCTTCTCGTATATATCACCACTACCACCACCACCACCACCACCAGTATTACCACCACTACCACCACCACTATCCCCACCACTATTATCACCACTACCACTACCACCACCACCACAGTATTATCACCACTACCACTACCACCACCACCACCAGTATTATCACCACTACCACTACCACCACCACCACCAGTATTATCACACCACTACCACACCACCACCACCACCTAGTACTACTATAACTATTACCACTACCACCACCACCACTATTACCACCACTACCACCTAGACTACCATCACCACCAGTATTATCACCACTACCACTACCACCACCACCACCAGTATTATCACCACTACCACCACCACCACCACCACCAGTATTATCACCACTACCACTACCACCACCACCACCCGGATTATCCCCACTACCACTACCACCACCACCACCAGTATTATCACCACTACCACTACCACCACCACCACCAGTATTATCACCACTACCACTACCACCACCACCAGTATTATCACCACTACCACTACCACCACCACCACCAGTATTATCACCACTATCACTACCACCACCACACAGTATTATCACCACCACCACCACCACCACCAGTATTAACACCACTACCACTACCACCACACCACCAGTATTATCACCACTACCACTACCACCACCACAACCAGTATTATCACCACTACCACTACCACCACCACCACCAGTATTATCACCACTACCACTACCACCACCACCACCAGCAAATACCACCACCACCACCACCACCAGTATTTATCACTACCACTATCACCACCACCACCAGTATTATCACCACTACCACTACCACCACCACCACCAGTATTATCACCACTACCACTACCACCACCACCACCAGTATTATCACCACTACCACTACCACCTAGACTACTATCACTATTACCACTACCACCACCACCACTATTACCACCACCACCACCTAGACTACCATCACCACCAGTATTATCACCACTACCACTACCACCACCACCACCAGTATTATCACCACTACCACTACCACCACCACCACCAGTATTATCACCACTACCACTACCACCACCACCACCAGTATTATCACCACTACCACTACCACCACCACCACCAGTATTATCACCACTACCACTACCACCTAGACTACTATCACTATTACCACTACCACCACCACCACTATTACCACCACCATCACCTAGATAACCAACACCACCAATATTACCACCACTACTACCACCACCACCACTATTACCACCACCACCACCTAGACTACCATCACCACCAGTATTATCACCACTACCACTACCACCACCACCACCAGTATTATCACCACTACCACTACCACCACCACCACCAGTATTATCACCACTACCACTACCACCACCACCACCAGTATTATCACCACTACCACTACCACCTAGACTACTATCACTATTACCACTACCACCACCACCACTATTACCACCACCATCACCTAGATAACCAACACCACCAATATTACCACCACTACTACCACCACCACTACCACCACCACCACTACCTAGACTACTATCACTATTACCACTACCACCACCACCACCTAGATTACCGGTACTATCACTATTACCACTACCACCGCCACCACTATTACTACCACCACCACCTAGATAACCAACACCACCAATATTACCACCACTACCACCACCACCACTACCACCACCACCACTATTACCACCATCACCACCTAGACAACCAACACCACCAATATTACCACCACCAATGCACCCAGTTCACCAGACCCCAAACTGTCTGTGTGAGGTGCTGCCTTGAATTGATATTACTGTCGGAATGGTGAGAGAGAGAGAGTGTGTGTGTGTGTGTGTGTGTGTGTGTGTGTGTGTGTGTGAGATGGGGAGGGGGGGGGAGAGATAGAACGTGTGTGTGTGTGTGTGTGTGTGTGTGTGTGAAAGAGAGAGAGAGAGAGGGAACAGAATGTGTATGTGAGAGAGAGAGAGGATGTGTGTGATAGAGAGAGAGGATGTGTGTGTGTGTGAGAGAGAGAGAGAGATAAGGGGGGGGGGAGAATGTGCATGTGTGCGTGAGAGAGAGAGGGGGATAAAGTGTGTGTGTGTGTGTGTGGCAGAGAGAGAAAGATAATGCGTGTGTAGCAATTCTAAGTCCAGCAAGGGCATAGTAATTCTAGATTGGAATACTGAACTTAAACCGTACAACGAATTCAGTCTCATTAAGTGTCAAACTATATACAAATGTGTATTATCAACCCTAGTACTTCAAGAGGACCGTAGTTGCTTTTTCTGGACTCCCTTCTCCCTATTGTTTTGCCCTGTTATTTAGTTTACAGATCTTCTGACGTTCGACTCATTAGTTTGTCGATTGTAAGACCTTTCGACCCATTTCTTTGCCAATAATAAGATTTGTCGTGTCATTTAGGTGTCGATATTTTCCGGGCGAGCGATAGCAAGCCTGTAATAAAGGAAGGGGGTAAATTTTTCTACCAAAAAGCGTACAAAATGGTCTAGAAGAAAGATCTTAGGGATATTTGTTAAAGCTTGATGGAGATCTAGGGAGGAAACTAAATATATATATATGAATAAATAAATGACAACATCGATCACAAATAAACCGTTTTGCCTGAAGTTCACGTGACATTTACGGTGGCATTAAGTTTGCTTTGTTTGAGGTAGCTGACATTATCGACTCTAACTCTGTCTCTCTTACTCTCACACTCATTCTCTCTCTCTCTCGCTCTAAATCTATATAAATCTCTCTCTCAATAATGTTTTTTTTTCTGGCAGATTTACCGATTTACAGATTTACAGATTTCTCTCTCACCCACTCTTTCTTTCATGTCCACTCACTCACTCTCTCACACACACACTCTCTCTCGCTCTCAGTAATGCTTTCCTTGGCTAATTTACCTCTCCCTTTATTCTCTCTCTCTCACTCTCTCTCCTTCGTAATGTTTTCGCTGGTAGATTTACCGCCCCTTTCATCCTCTCCACCCTCTCTTCCTTTCGTGTTCTCTCTCTCTCTCTCTCTCTCTCTCTCTCTCTCTCTCTCTCTCTCCTTCGTAATGTTTTCGCTGGCAGATTTACCGCCCCTTTCATCCTCTCCACCCTCTCTTCCTTTCGTGTTCACTCTCTCTTCCTTTCGTGTTCACTCACTCACTCACTCACTCTCTCTCTCTCCCCTTCTCCTACATTCCCTGAGTTATTATGGTAAGCTAGGGAGAGAGAGAGAGAGGGGGGGGGGGGGGGAGGGCTTTAAAGACGTCCTTCCATAAGACCCACAAGAACAGAGATATCCACTCACACACATGACTTTGGTTTTCTGAAGGGGAGTGGGGGGGGGGGCCTCGTCTTTTAATTTTAGTTTTTTCTTTCTCTCTCTGGGTTGTATCCATTCGCCCCCATTCAGCCTACTGTTTTAAGACGTTTATCCCCATCCAGGCGTTGATTTTTTCTTGGCGAGCAATAGCGAGCAAATATAATTTAAACAAAAATACAGCAGGCTAAATTTGTAAAAAAAAAATCGATAGAAAAATGTATCCGGCAAAGCCGGACTTCTCCATACAATGTTGGCTCGCTATCGCTCGCCAGGAAGTAATCGACACCTGGATGGGGGTAAACATCTTAAAACAGCAGGCTGAATGGGTCCGAATGGATACAAGCCATCTCATGTCCTTGTAAATTTCCCCAGACTTTCAAGCCTCTCTCTCACACTCTCTCCCTGCGTTACTTTGCATATATTTCTCCTTCCATTCAGACATTCCATCACCAACAATCTTCTCCACGTACCGTACTTTACAATAACACGGATATGCATCAAAACATTGGGGGCGGCTTGCTATAAATATGTGTTTATATATATATATATATATTATGTACTGTATGTGTTGTTTATATACCGGTATATATATTATGTACCATATGTGTTGTTTATATATATATTATGTACCATATGTGTTGTTTTTCTTATTATATTTGTTCTGTTATCATATTTTGTTTGTATTATTATTATTTTTTAATTTCCTCCATGGACCATCATCAATCTTAACCAAAATACCCCCAAGCCCCACCTTCTGGATATAGTTATTTCCCCCTCCGAAGGCCGATTACTCCTAAATTCCTGGCTCGCTATCGCTCGCTAGGAAAAATCGGTTCCTAAATGGCACAGTTGGTGTTAAAATTGACAAAGAAATGTGGAACAGGGGTTTAAATTGGCCAAACTAAGGGGGCTAAACATGAGGGAGAAGGGGGACCCGATCTACTCCCTCACCCCTTAATTCCACGAACTTGAACAAGAGGTAAATTTCGTAAAATAATCTAACGTCTTTATCAAATAGGATTGAAAAACCGGTGACACAAGAACCCTTTTTCTGGCAATTTCTTCCAGCAATTGTGGTCTGGCATCTTTTGAATTATTGTTGTAAATAAGTGTGTATAATTAAAGTTGTATATTAATGAAGTTGTATGATTGAAGTTGTGTACCGGTACCGGTACTTATTCAATTTCTTGAAATCATATAAAGTCAGTCTAGTTGTCGATTCCAGGCCAAAATACCAAGACATTGCACGATAAAATACCAAGACATTGCACGATAAAATACCAAGACATTGCACGATAAAATACCAAGACATTGCACGATAAAATACCAAGACATTGCACGATAAAATACCAAGACATTGCACGATAAAATACCAAGACATTGCACGATAAAATACCAAGACATTGCACGATAAAATACCAAGACATTGCACGATAAAATACCAAGACATTGCACGATAAAATACCAAGACATTGCACGATAAAATACCAAGACATTGCACGATAAAATACCAAGACATTGCACGCTAAAATACCAAGACATTGCACGATAAAATACCAAGACATTGCACGATAAAATACCAAGACATTGCACGATAAAATACCAAGACATTGCACGATAAAATACCAAGACATTGCACGATAAAATACCAAGACATTGCACGATAAAATACCAAGACATTGCACGATAAAATACCAAGACATTGCACGATAAAATACCAAGACATTGCACGATAAAATACTTGGTGATCGACAATTGACAGGAAATACACTCGTGGGACATACAGTACAGTGCCTTCAGTGCCTACAGTGCCTTCAGTGCCTACAGTGCCTTCAGTGCCTTCAGTGCCTACAGTGCCTACAGTACCTACAGTGCCTACAGTACCTACAGTGCCTACAGTACCTACAGTGCCTACAGTGCCTACAGTACCTACAGTGCCTACAGTACCTACAGTGCCTACAGTACCTACAGTGCCTACAGTGCCTTCATACAACGAAGTCCTACAAGACCGTACCAACATTTCATTCATTATAAATTAGCTTCCTCCCTAGACCTCCATCATGTTTAAAAATACATCCACAATATCCCCCTTCTAGATAAATTAGTACATTTTTCTACCGAAAAATGCCGAAGGTCGATTCATCCTAGATTACAGGCTCGCTCTCGCTCGCCAGAAAAAATGATCAACACCTAAATGGTAAGAGAGGTTTTAATATTTACAAAGAAATGGGGCGAAAAGGAAAAATAATCAACACCTAAATGGTACAAAGTCTTAATATTGACAACAAATTGGGGTCAAAGGTCTTGAAATCGCTAAACTAATTGGCCGAACGTCATAAAAACTTAAAACTAATGGGGCTAAACACGAGAGAGAATGGGGGGGGGGGAACACCTTGTACAGTCGGCCAAATAAATGATGTCTCGGCACCGATATATTTTGATCCATAATTGATTTCAGCATTATCTAAGCTTCATTTCTTCATTTCCAGGGGAATATATACAAACCTATTCCTACACTTAACCACCCTGTTCAACATCTGGCAGACATTAATACAGCACTGAGCAAGCCAAACGTAAGGACAGGTGAGACATCACTTATTAGCGCGACTGTACAGTCGGCCAAATAAGCGATGTCTCGGCACCAATTATATTTTGATGAATCATTGTTATTAGCACTATATAAACTTGGTTTCATCGTTTTGAGTGAGATATAAAAACATGTTCCTACTTTTACACCATATTCAACACCTGGCAGACAATAATACATCACACAGCGAGCGGAAAGTAATGACAGAAGAGACCGACTGTACAATCACATATCAATTCGTGGACCCCTATGATTTCCTTTATGCAATTATAACGATATCCATTGAGTTTTGGATGTAACTTGCTTTTCAATACAAAAATATACAGTACCGGTATATATACAATGAGTTAACAAATATATATGTCAACAAAAGCATATATGGGCGTTAGTTATAATTATATACCGTATATTAAGACATTTATGGTATTATTATGTTACCTCCACCAACCGACTTTACTCCTAAACTCAATTAATGAAATCAACATATACATGTGGCAGTCCAGGGATTCATATACAGTATATAGCCTTGTAGTTGATGTATAGAAAACTATACTCATATATTCGCTTCCAGAGGTAGAATTCCTTGATTAGAAATAGTATGTGAGGTCCACAAGTGTTTATGAGTTACGGTACTGTACGCATTACGACGATGGAGCATATTTTGTTTTCCTCCAATACATTATCAAAGTCCACTTACCCCTAGGGGGGGGGGGAGTCAAATTAACCCTGTCACGTTTTTATGACGCAGAGGTTGCCAGATTAGCAATAATAAACAGAGTTTTCTCACTCTTATAATTACCGTACCTCTCCAAAATTAGTTTTCTGCCCACAGCTAACTCAAAGACAACTGCAGAGGTTGAAGTAACTAAACTAAAGGTTTCTAAATACCCCTGATGGTAACAAAGGCTTAAAGTATCCCTAATAGGCTCAACATTGCGTCAAAAACGTGAGAGGGATAAATTCACTATGATGAAATATCAGTATACAGTATACGGTAGTCATTTAGATAATGTCTAGAAGTGTTTTTTATGATACCGGTACCGTATTAAGAATCATTTAATGTATTATATATAATATGAACAATTGAGAAAGAGGAAAATAAGGTTAACATAATATGGTACACAAACAAAATTAAGGTAGTGCATGAACTGACCGCAGCGACGCAGCACAGTGAATAGTTGACGTTTTAAGCCAGCCCACCTTGCTGTTTGTTGTCTCTTTCTCTTCCTCTCTCTTTGGCTTGTATCCATTCGGCCCCATTCAGCCTACTGTTTTAAGACGTTTACCCCCATCCAAGTGTCAATATTTTCCTGGCGAGCGGTAGCGAGCCAGCATATATATTTTTTAGTTTTGACAGCAAGCTAAATTTGTACATTTTTCGATAGAAAAATGTCTCCGGCGAAGCCGGATTTCTCCATACAATGCTGGCTCGCTATCGCTCGCCAGGAAGAAATCGACACCTGGATGAGGATAAACGTCTTTAAACAGTTGGCTGAATGGGGCCAAATGGATACAAGCTAGAGAAAGAGAGAAAAGGAGAGAAGGATAAAAAATCCGGTGACCCCCCCCTTAACATGTGTGTAGCGGTATCCTTTACAGACCTACCTTCAAACGAGTGAACAGGCTTGTTAGTGAACAGGCTTGTTAGTGAACAGGCTTGTTAGTGAGCAGGCTTGTTAGTGAACAGGCTTGTTAGTGAACAGGCTCGTTAGTGAACAGGCTTGTTAGTGAACAGGCTTGTTAGTGAACAGGCTTGTTAGTGAACAGGCTTGTTAGTGAACAGGCTCGTTAGTGAACAGGCTCGTTAGTGAACAGTATTCAGTAACTAGAAGGGGCCCAGCAGGAATTATTAAGTGAGGAAGTGTGTGTGTGTGTGTGCATTGGAAGTGAAAACAGTCATGCTAACGTTGCGTGTAATGTGCAGTGTGCGTGAATGGGGGGGGGGTCAGTGCGTGCGTGCGTGTGTGTGTGCAGGGGGGGGGGGGTCATTGTGTGTGTGTGTGTCAGTAATCTCGCATGTCTATCAATTGCATGAAACTACAACATAAATTAATTGTTAATACGCGTTTCGCTATGGGTTTTTTTTTTTTTTTTTTTTTTCTATGTGATTGAGGGAGGCAAAAGGCAGAATTTCCTATAGCGAGTGCCTCCCCCATAGTTGAGAGAGTGACAGGGCCAAAATCAAGGGACGATCGAGCCAAAATGCCTGGACACACGGAGTTTGAAGCAATTTAAGTCATAGGAAGAGGGAAAGACTGATTCTGGGAGAGAGTTCCAGAGCTCAGCTGTTGAGTAGAAGAAAGTTTGAGAGTAACGTTTCACTCTTGGGTTAGAGAGTTGCACAGAGTAGGGGTGGGATCGAGTTGCAAGACGGGTACCACGTGCCCTACGTAAAGGAGATGGTATGCACTGGGAAAGCTCTGAGGAACACTGATTATTATAGTAGCGATAAAATAGCGAGAGAGATGCAACATTGCGGCGGAGAGAGAGAGATTGCAGAGAGTTGGTGAGTGGACGGGAGTTAATGATACGAAAGGCCTTCCTTTCAACTTTGTCTAGGAGAGCGGTGTGAGAGGAACCTCCCCACACATGTGAACAATACTCAATACAAGGACGCACTATGCCCCTGTACAGAGCAAGAAGCTGTGTTTGGGAAAAGAATCCCCTAAGGCGGTTGAGCACACCCAGCTTCTGGGAGGCTGCCTTAGCAAGACTGGTAATATGGTCCTTCCAAATGAGAGCAGAAGAAAAAGAGACACCAAGAATATTGAAAGATGAAGGGTTGATTTTTGTATTGTTGAAGAATAAGGGATAGTCCGCTGGGAGATCCTGAAGGGTAGATAGATGGAGAAATTGGGTTTTGGAAGCATTAAAGGTAACAAGGTTTTCTCTGCCCCAATTGGAGACAGCCATAGTGTTATACAGCCATAGTGTATGTACAGCCATAGTGTTATACAGCCATAGTGTATGTACAGCCATAGTGTTATACAGTCATAGTGTATGTACAGCCATAGTGTTATACAGCCATAGGGTATGTACAGCCATAGTGTTATATTGTACAGGTATTTTGGTTGTTTAAGGGGAGATGGGCCGTTTTTCTGGTCCCCCTTCTTCCTCATGTTTAGCCCCATTAGTTTTCCGATTTTAAGGCGGTCGGGCCCATTAGTTTCGCGATTTTAGCCTAAGACCTTTCGCCCCGTTTCTTTGTCAATAATCAGACTTTTCGTATCATTTAGGTGTCGATTTTTTTCCTGGCGAGCAATAGCGAACCTGCCTACGGCTGGGAAACTTTTCTATCGAAAAATGTACAAATTAATCTTGAAAGAGGGTCTTATGCATTTGTGTTTTGATTATTTTTAACTTGATGGACGTGTACCGTAGGAAGGAAACATAAATAATAATAAAAGATAAATATATGAGCAAATAAATTCACCCATCCCCCCCTTAAGGGGGGTCACCGTTTTTTTGTTAATCTTTTTCTCCTTTTCTCTCTTTCCCTGGCTTGAACTAATTCGGCCCCATTCAGCCTACTGTCTTAAGACGTTTACCCCCATCCAGGTGTCGATTTCTTCCTGGCGAGCGATAGCGAGCCAGCATTGTATGGAGAAATCCGGCTTCGCCGGAGAAATTATTCTATCGAAAAATGTACAAATTTAGCTTGCTGTCAAAACAAAAATATATATATATGCTGGCTCGCTACCGCTCACCAGGAAACTATTGACTCCTGGATGGGGGTAAACGTCTTGAAACAGTGGGCCGAATGGATACAAGCCAAAGAGAGAGGGAGAGAAAGAGAATAAAAGCGAGGTGGGCTCCCTTAAATACACACGCATGCAAGATAGTGTGTCGTAGCTTAGTCAGAGATATGGAGGTAAACAATGAGTCATATAAGCGACCATTAAAGAACATGGAATACCAGACAAAGACAGGTTAAATATTTACGATCATCGGCACAAGGAAGAGTGGGCCAGTCTAGTTTAGTGAAGAGTGGGCCAGTCTGTGTGTTAAGTGAAGAGTGGGCCAGTCTGTAGTTTAGTGAAGAGTGGGCCAGTCTGTGTGTTAAGTGAAGAGTGGGCCAGTCTGTAGTTTAGTGAAGAGTGGGCTAGTCTGTAGTTTAGTGAAGAGTGGGCCAGTCTGTGTGTTAAGTGAAGAGTGGGCCAGTCTGTAGTTTAGTGAAGAGTGGGCCAGTGTAGTTTAGTGAAGAGTGGGTCAGTCTGTAGTTTAGTGAAGAGTGGGCCAGTCTGTAGTTTAGTGAAGAGTGGGCCAGTCTGTAGTTTAGTGAAGAGTGGGCCAGTGTAGTTTAGTGAAGAGTGGGCCAGTCTGTAGTTTAGTGAAGAGTGGGCCAGTCTGTGTGTTAAGTGAAGAGTGGGCCAGTCTGTAGTTTAGTGAAGAGTGGGCCAGTGTAGTTTAGTGAAGAGTGGGTCAGTCTGTAGTTTAGTGAAGAGTGGGCCAGTCTGTAGTTTAGTGAAGAGTGGGCCAGTCTGTAGTTTAGTGAAGAGTGGGCCAGTGTAGTTTAGTGAAGAGTGGGCCAGTCTGTAGTTTAGTGAAGAGTGGGCCAGTCTGTAGTTTAGTGAAGAGTGGGCCAGTCTGTAGTTTAGTGAAGAGTGGGCCAGTCTGTAGTTTAGTGAAGAGTGGGCCAGTGTAGTTTAGTGAAGAGTGGGTCAGTCTGTAGTTTAGTGAAGAGTGGGCCAGTCTGTAGTTTAGTGAAGAGTGAGCCAGTCTGTAGTTTAGTGAAGAGTGGGCCAGTCTGTAGTTTAGTGAAGAGTGGGCCAGTCCAAGCATTTAAATGTTGTAGAGTGCCATACAGTCCAAGCATTTAAATGTTACAGAGTGCCATACAGTCCAAGCATTTAAATGTTGTAGAGTGCCATACAGTCCAAACATTTAAATATAACTTGATAAATATCTCGCCATGAAGCCTGAACTAAATGTGTTTGTGGCCGAGTAATGTGACCGTATCAGTATCGTTCATACACATAACAAAGCCACTCCAACAGCGTCCTCTCTCTCTCTAACACCCCTTCGCCCCTCTCTACACTCTTCAACAAATAAGAAAAGTGGAAAGTAGCTACGAGGTGCCGTTGTAAAGGCTTGTCCCTCAATACCTTCACCTGACCTGACTATAATTTTGTTTTCAGGACTACAGTCTTTCAGGAGCTGAAACCCTTCAGTTGATGGTCTTGGCAATCATTTGTTTATTTATATTATTATGATTAATGAATTTATTGTTAACAGGTAGCCTAGTAAGGACCATTCGCTCTGTTGTTGCTTGTCTTCCTTTGTGTTCCTCGGTATTATTTTGTATTGTGTCGTTATTTAAAAGAGACTAGTTTGAATTCATAACCAAACATAATAGGACACAAATAATTATATGATCGAAATACTAAACACAAATAGAATGGTTACCCGGTATTTAAAGGAGTCAAGCTGAGAAACATAACCAAACATCATAGAAAACGAATACCTTACCCAAATGCAAGAACAATGGACTACTAAGTTGATGAGGATACGGGAATCGGATACGGATTATGGGATACAGGAGCGAGTACGAGTGTGTATATAATTGTTCATATATATATATATATAGAACAGTGGTAGTGGTGGGTTGGCCGCTAGGGTACCGTATTTTTAAGAGAAACAGGAGGATAAGGGCAACGACCGTGTTCATCTTGGTAGCTTTATTCAATATTTCGGACTATCTTGGTCCATTATCAGGCTTGAATACCGGTCCTAAAAATATAGCTATATTAGGACATTTTATTTTCGTAGTGTTTTTAATACATTTGTGGTCCACGATTTAACTTATATTAGTTTCTTAATAAAGTAATTTATTTTTAGGACCGGTATCCAACCCTGATGATGGACCAAGATAGTCCGAAATATTGAATAAAGCTACCAAGATGAACACGGTCGTTGCCCTTATCCTCCTGTTTCTCTTATATATATATATATATATATATATATATATATATATATATATATATATAATTATTCGCTTTAGTTTCCTTCCACAACCTCCATCATGCTTAAAAAATAACCCCAAGAACCATCATCAAGTTATGATTGCATATTTTACGGTACAAAAATGTCTCGGCCGATGGCCTGTTCCTCCTAAATTACAGGCTCGCTATCGCTCGCCAGATAAAATCGACACCTGAATGACACAATGTCAAATAATCGCCCAACTAATGGAGTGAACGTCTTACAGTCTCAAAAGTAATGGGGCTAAGCATTAAGGAGAAGGGGGCTCAGAAGAAAACCAAGCCTCCCCCTTGAAACTACAAGAAACCCTCGTCCACAGAAAAACGTGGTAATAAATTGTAGTGAGTGTCAGAGAGAGTGCGTGTGAGTGTGCGTGTGTGTGTGTGTGTGTGTGTGTGTGAACTATTGCATGTGTGTGTGTGTGTGTATGGGTGTGGACTATTGCATGCGTGTGTGTGTGTGGATTATTGAATATGTGTGTGTGTATATTTTGTTTTATTACTTCATGTGTGTATGTGTGTGTACTATTGCATGTGCGTGTGTGTGTGAGTGTATATTATTGCATGTATGAACCACCTTATATATCACGTAGGTATATAATTTAAGAGTCTCTATAGTGAGTCACCGGGGACGAATATGTCGTGGTAATGAGACACATATTATTCTAGGTAATTCTGCTCTGACACCTAGGAATACATCCATCTATCTATCTATCTATCTATCTATCTGTCTTTTTTTTGTTTTCTATATTCCAACTACTCCCTCTCGGGCATAGGCTGATAGCCTTTTACACTCTACCGCTGAACACGGCGAGGTCCGTGAGGTCTTGCTCCAGTCTTGGGAAACTTCACGGCTCGAAGCAACTCCATCTCTGAAACTGCTCCACCTCTGTGTTTCACCGTCTCACTCCTCAGGCTCGGAACCTCACTCTCTGAACGCCACCTATTGAGCAATTAACTCACTAGGCATTGCCCCCCTGTAGCATATTTTTTTAATATGGGAATATTCATACAATGCTATTTAATCAGGGAACAATGAGGGTATTTGTTTGGCATTTCGGTGTGCTGTGGTAATGCACTGATACTAGGTACAACACAAATTGCATCCCAATAATATCTTCCCATAATTGACATATTGAGATTCGAACCCGGGTCCATTGGATTACTAGTCCAGTGGCAAGACCACTCCGCCACACCTCCCCTTTAATCATTTATCATCTATGTATGTATCTATCTATCTATGTATCTTTCTTTCTATCTATCTATCTATATATCTATATATATATCTATCTATCTATCTGTCTATCTATCTATGTATCTATCATATATCTATCTATCTATCTATCTATCTATCTATATATCTATCTATCTCTATCTACCTACTTGTGTATCTATATTTGTATCTATTTATATATGTATGTATCTATCTATCTATGTATCTCTCTATCTATCTATGTATCTATGTATCTGTTATATCAAAAGCTTTTGATAAGGTGAATAATTTCAAACTTGCAAATAAGTTTTTAAAACTAGGAGTACCAAATGTCTTGGTTAATATTGTATTTTACTTTTACAGAAACCAACATGTTGTTGTCAAATTTAAAGATTCAATTTCAACTGAATGGACTATGAAACATGGAGTGAGACAGGGTTGGGTTCTATCTCCCTTGTTTTCAATTTATATTGATGACTTATTAAGTACATTATCTGCAAGTAATGTAGGCTGTAGACTAGGTTTACAAGTCAGCAATGTGATCGCCTATGCAGACGATCTTGT
This sequence comes from Paralithodes platypus, assembly GCA_032716605.1. Lineage (NCBI taxonomy): Eukaryota > Metazoa > Arthropoda > Malacostraca > Decapoda > Lithodidae > Paralithodes > Paralithodes platypus. The sequence continues at coordinate 27,135,555 of CM064539.1, forward strand.
AATATTGGCTCCTTCGGTTAGAGGTCTGCAAACATTGATAGATATTATGGATCATGAAATTAAACAACTAGACTTATCTATTAACTCTGCAAAATCAGTATGTATGATCTTTAAATATAAGTATGGACAGGAAATGAATCCTTTCATATATTTAGACAATAACAAATTAAATATTGTTTCTGAATACAAATATTTGGGTTTTATAGTTGATTGTAATCTTAATAATGACTTGGATATGATTAGATGCAGAAATAAGTTTTACAGTGAGTTTAATTGTCTTTTAAGAAAGTTTAGCAACACGAGTACTGAAGTATTTTTTAATTTATTTCAAAGTTACTGTTTGAATTTTTATGGCGCTGAACTTTGGTTTAATAATAGAAAATGTTATATACCATTTAAGCAGTTTTCCATTGGATACCACAAGGCAATACAGAAAATATTGAATATGAAGTACTGGGAGAGCAACCACAGTGCTTGTAGAGAATGTGGAGTGATGGTGTTTAAGCATTTGGTTAACTGGATGAAAATAAGATTTGTATATAGAAATCTCATAAAGCCATGTAGTTTTATAGAGAAGAACATGTATTACATGTTACATAGATCTTTTCTTGTAAAGGATGTTGAAAAAATAATCCTACATGAGTATGGATTTACTAACTTATTGCTAAATTATATCAATGCTATCAGATCAAGAATTGTTTATGTACAGAACACAGAACCAACTATGCGCTAAGGACTTTTAGCTTAATGTATATTACGTAAATAACTCTGTAAAAAGTGTATATATATATTTTTGTTATGAAATAAAATTATGACTGACTGACTGACTGACTGACTATTTATTGCCGGACGCCTTATTCCCCTCTATGAGAGTGGCCATACACAAAACGCCCCCAAGTGGACCTGTCCCCTGTGAGAAGGACAACCCTTGCCGGTTTTATTTAAGTAACCTACAAGATTGACCACTCAACTTTAGGTCCGTCCAACTCAGAAGCCCTCTATGTATCATATTAAGTTATTAGCACTATTATTCTACAGTGGTGTGCGGCTAGTCCATCCACTAACCTGCTTCACCCTTAGGTAAGCAGTACGGATTTTTTTTATAAAAGCTTACTGCCCTAGACGGGTTGCCGACCAAGGCTAACGCGTCCCAGTGTATATGAATTATTATGTTCTATCCAACAACCAACTCTACTCCTAAAATCGATTAATGAAATATTACAAACACATGTGGCAGTCCGTGGATTCGAACCCAGGACGCTCACACCGAATATCAATACCTTATGCATTACACCACGAAGGCAGTTTTCTACAGTGGTGTGCGGCTAGTCCATCCACTAACCTGCTTCACCCTTAGGTAAGCAGTACGGATTTTTTTTAGAAGGCTTACTCCCCTAGACGGGTTGCCGACCAAGGCTAACGCGTCCCAGTGTATAATATGAATGCAGTCACCCAAAATAATTCACCAGCTGCCAACATCATTCAAAATAAATCCGAAATATTGCCAGAAAATAAACAATCATCATAAACATTCCTAAAGAAACATTGGAGTAACTGCGCCATTATTGGCTGACGGATCTTAACCCTTTCACGATCATATGACGCAGAGGTTGCCAGATTAGCAATAAGAAATAGAGTTCTCTCACTCGTATAATTACCTCTCCAAAATTAGTTTTCTGCCCACAGCTAACTCAAAGACAACTGCAGAGGTTGAAGTAACTAAACTAAAGCTTTCTAAATACCCCTGATGGTAACAAAGGCTTTAAAGTATCCCCAATAGGCTCAACACACCTAACTCAAAGACAACTGCAGACGGTGAAGTAACTAAACTAAAGGTTTCTAAATACCCCTGATGGTAACAAAGGCTTTAAAGTATCCCCAATAGGCTCAACACAGCTAACTCAAAGACAACTGCAGAGGTTGAAGTAACTAAACTAAAGGTTTCTAAATAGCCCTGATGGTAACAAAGGCTTTAAAGTATCCCCAATAGGCTCAACACAGCTAACTCAAAGACAACTGCAGAGGTTGAAGTAACTAAACTAAAGCTTTCTAAATACCCCTGATGGTAACAAAGGCTTTAAAGTATCCCCAATAGGCTCAAAATCGCGTCATATGTCGGAGAGGGTTAATAAACGTCCCTCAAGGGGGGAAGGGTATGTTATTGGTCGATTTATTTACCTAGGCCTATGTACCGGATTTTTTTTTTTTTTTTTTTTTTTTTGTATTATTTTTTTTTTTTTAAGTTTCCTCCCTAGACCTCAAGTTTTAAAACACATCCCTAATATCCCCCTTCTACATTATATTTGTACATTTCTCGGTAGAAAAATTTCCCATTCCTCCAATATAACAGGCTCGCTATCGCTCGCCAGGAAAAAATCGTCACCTATATCGCACGAAAAATCTAAATATTGACAAATAAATGGGGTGAAAAGTCTTAAAAATCGCCAAACTAATGAGACGAACTGAAAACTAATGGAATACACGAAAGGATACACGAGGGTAAAACGAAAAACCCAATTCTCCCCCTTAAGAAACGTCGCTGTGCCCTGTACCGCTATTGCCGGGTAGATCTTACCGGTTCGAACTGTAATTGGCTACCGGCGACTTTCAGGGGAAGTTGGAGCTGTGAACATCGATATTAACCCCTTCAGACTCATATGACGCAGAGTTTGCCAGATTTGCAATAAGAAATAGAGTTCTCTCACTCTTATAATTACCGGTACCTCTCCAAAATTAGTTTTCTGCCCACAGCTAACTCAAAGATAACTACAGAGGTTGAAGTAACTAAACTAAAGGTTTCTAAATACCCCTGATGGTAACAAAGGCTTTAAAGTATCCCCAATAGGCTCAACACACCTAACTCAAAGACAACTGCAGAGGTTGAAGTAACTAAACTAAAGGTTTCTAAATACCCCTGATGGTAACAAAGGCTTTAAAGTATCCCCAATAGGCTCAACACAGCTAACTCAAAGACAACTGCAGAGGTTGAAGTAACTAAACTAAAGATTTATAAATACCCCTGATGGTAACAAAGGCTTTAAAGTATCCCCAATAGGCTCAACACAGCTAACTCAAAGACAAACTGCAGAGGTTGAAGTAACTAAACTAAAGGTTTCTAAATACCCCTGATGGTAACAAAGGCTTTAAAGTATCCCCAATAGGCTCAACACAGCTAACTCAAAGACAACTGCAAGGTTGAAGTAACTAAACTAAAGGTTTATAAATACCCCTGATGGTAACAAAGGCTTTAAAAAGTATCCCCAATAGGCTCAACACAGCTAACTCAAAGACAACTGCAGAGGTTGAAGTAACTAAACTAAAGGTTTATAAATACCCCTGATGGTAACAAAGGCTTTAAAGTATCCCCAATAGGCTCAACACAGCTAACTCAAAGACAACTGCAGAGGTTGAAGTAACTAAACTAAAGGTTTCTAAATACCCCTGATGGTAACAAAGGCTTTAAAGTATCCCCAATAGGCTCAACACAGCTAACTCAAAGACAACTGCAGAGGTTGAAGTAACTAAACTAAAGGTTTCTAAATACCCCTGATGGTAACAAAGGCTTTAAAGTATCCCCAATAGGCTGAACACAGCTAACTCAAAGACAACTGCAGAGGTTGAAGTAACTAAACTAAAGGTTTCTAAATACCCCTGATGGTAACAAAGGCTTTAAAGTATCCCCAATAGGCTCAACACAGCTAACTCAAAGACAACTGCAGAGGTTGAAGTAACTAAACTAAAGGTTTCTAAATACCCCTGATGGTAACAAAGGCTTTAAAGTATCCCCAATAGGCTCAAAATCACGTCATATGTCGGAGAGGGTTAAAGAGAACAGTAATAATAATGTGGGCTTCTGATGGATAAAAAGGGTGATTAATTTGACTTTATATATTTATACATGTTTTATGACCGTATTTTATGACCGTATTTTATGACCGTATTTTATGACCGTATTTTATGACCGTATTTTATGACCGTATTTTATGACCGTATTTTATGACCGTATTTTATGACCGTATTTTAGCTGATAATTCCGCTAAATATTGATGGCCACAACTCCAACTTCCTTATAAACCAAAACTCGCAAGTGGTTAAGGGGAGATATCCACTTGAGGGATTTTTTTCTTGACTCCTTTCTCCCTCATGTTTAGCCCCATTGTTTTTCTAATTTTAAGACGTTTGCCCCATTATTTTAACTATTTTAAGAACTTTCAACCCATTTCTGTCAATTTTTAAACCTTTCGTGCCATTTAGGTGTCGATTTTATCCTGGCGAGCGATAGCGAGCCTGTAATTTAAGAGGAACCGGCTTTCAGCCGGGACATTTTTCTACCGAAAAATGTACAAATTTATCTTGAATGGGGCTCAAGGGGGTGTAATCTTAAGCTTGATGGAGGTCTAGGGACCAAACTAAAAACCTCCCCTTAATTGGGTACCTGGGAGTGTTGAGTTATGAGGAAGTTGGAGCCGTAAACATCCATATCTAGCTGTGTATGTAAACGTTAAGGGGAGATAGGTCGTTTTTCTGGCCCACCTTCTGCCTCATGTTTAGCCCCATTAGTTTTCAGATTTTATGACGTTCGGCCCATTAGTTTGGCGATTTTAAGACCTTTCGCCTCATTTCATTGTCAATATTAAGACTGTTCATGTCATTTAGGTGTTGATTTTTTTCTGGCGAGCGATAGCGAGCCTAAAATTTATGAGGAACCGGCTTTGGGCCGGGAAATTTTTCTATCGAAAAATGTACACGTTAATCTTGAAAGAGGGTCTTGGGCGGGTGTTTATTAACCCCTTGTGTACCGGTGACGTCTTTTCATGTTTTGTCTAACTATATTTAGACGATTTTATTCTTGTTATATTTAGACGATTTTATTCTTGCTATATTTAGACGATTTTGTGCAGTTTAAGAAGGAGCTGTGGTGGCAAAAAGGGTTAACTGAGATAATTCGAAGCCTTTAAATTGCTAGAGGTCCTTCCTAAGTTGAATAATATCATCTAATTGTTGCCAGATTATAACGAAGAGGACGTCCCCGGTACAGAAGGGGTTAAGCTTGATGGAGGTCTAGGGAGGAAACTATAAAAGGTAATAAAGAGATACAGATAAATTAGCAAATAAATACGCCCATCCCCCCCTTAAATAAATACGCCCATCCCCCCTTAAGGGGAGGTATTTACTTTGTTCCCTAGACCTCCATCAAGCTTAAAATTACATCCCCTAGACCCCCTTTCAAGATAAATTTGTACATTTTTCGATAGAAAAATTTCCCGGCCTCTTAAATTACAGGCTCGCTATCGCTCGCCAGGAAAATATCGACACCTATATAGCACGAAAGTTCTTAAAATTGACAGAAATGGGGTGAAAGTTCTTAAAATCGCCAAACTAAAGGGGGCGAGCGTCTTAAAATCTAAAAAGCAATGGGGCTAAACATGAGAGAGAAAGGGGTCCAGAAAAAAAATCCCTCGCGTGGAAATCTTCGCTTAAGAAACGCTGGTGTGCCCTGTACCGCTATTGGCTGATGGATCTTACCGGGTCGAACTGTAATTGGCTACCTGCGAGTGCTGGGTTATTAGGAAGTTGGAGCCGTAAACATCCATATCTAGCCGCAATATATAAACGTAAGGTAAGATTGTGATGGATAGGAAGGTTTGCTATACTTGGTTTGGTGTATTAATTTTCTTATTTTTCTGTTTTTTTTACTTTTTATATATTTCAACTACTCCCTCTCTCAGCCTGTACATCCAACCGCTCAACACGGTAAAGTCCGTGAAGCACTTAGAGATCCACTCACAGCTCGAAGCAGCCCCATCTCTGAAGCTGCTTCACCTAGTGCTTCACTGTCTCACCCCATAGACTCTGACTCTCACTCTCAGAACGCCACCTATTGAGTAATTAACTCCCTAGACATTGCCCCCTTTTAGCATATTTTGAATATGGGAATATTCATACAATGCTATTTAATCAGGGAACAATGAGGGTATTTGTTTGGTGTTTCGGTGGGCTTTGTGGTAATGCACTGATACTAGGTATAGCACAATGTCCACCCCAATAATATCTTCCCGTTGAAATATCGGGATTCGAACCCGGGACCATTCGATTATCAGTCCAGTGGCAAGACCAGTCCACCACACCTACCCTATGTAATTCAACCATTATTTAACTATTAATTTCGTTAACCCTTTCAGTATCAGTGCCATTCTTTTAACTTAATTCTAGATACTATTAGACGATTGTATTCAGTTTCAAAAGAGTCGCCAATAATTACCCTTTCTAGTAACACAGATCGTTCCTAAACTCCTCACATAGAAAAAAAAAAATTAAGTTTTTTCAACATTTTCATGGACCAGCTTGGTGTCCGTTATGAATATATGAGATATGATAATGTCATATTGAACCTTCTCATTTTCAAATAAACATCGAGAAAACAGGTGCTCAGACTCTGAAATAACAGCAAAACAAATCATATATATATATATATATATATATATATTCCGGTATATACAAATAAAAGAAAAACAAATAGACTCCCTTCTCTCCACGTAGCATATATACCTAAGTCTCCTATATATATATTTGTCATCACTAATAGCTAGGTACGGTACCTGTTTGAATCTGTATTGATCCCACACAAGACAAATCCTGGTACTTCATTATATCCCAAGTGCTTCAGAACTTGGCTATACAATGTTAAATTACATACATAGCAAGTGATACATTTGATTGCCAATTGTGAGTTCATTATATATATATATATTGCGGTATATAGATATGGCGTGAGTCCTCTATTTGTTGTGAATCCTGTATTTGACTGCAGTCTTGTATTTGGCGTCAGGAGTCCTGTATTTGGCTGGAGTCTTGTATTTGGCTGGAGTCATGTATTTGGCTGGAGTCATGTATTTGGCTGGAGTCTTGTATTTGGCTGGAGTCTTGTATTTGGCTGGAGTCTTGTATTTGGCTGGAGTCTTGTATTTGGCTCCAGGAGTCTTGTATTTGGCGTCAGGAGTCCAGTATTTGGCACCGGAAGTCAAGTATTTGGCGCCAGGAATCCTACATTTGGCGCCAGGAGTCTTGTATTTGGCGCCAGGAGCCCTACATTTGGCTTGGCACCAGCACCACTTCTCTCATCGATTGTCTGAGGAGAGTGGAAGCTTCCCACAGAGCCCGCTAGATGACGGTGCTAATCAACTGACCAACACACACACACACTTTCTCTGTCTCTTGTGTGTGTACAACCATATAGTAACCTCATTCATTCTATCAAACTATCTCTCTTTCTCTCTCTCTTTCTCTCTCCGTCTCTCTCTCTCAACAGTTCTTAAGTAGAGCAGTTTAATAAGAGAGTATATAGCATATTGCACACTCTGTAATCAGTGTAGTAATGTCCTGGCCGAAGGCCGATTCCTCCTAGAAATAGGCTGGCTATCGCTAGCCAGGAATTTGTTCGACACCTAAATAACATGAAACGTCTTAATATTGACAAAGAAATGGGGCAAAAGATCTTTAAATCGCCAAACTAGTGGAACGAACATATTAAAGCCTGAAAACTAATGGGGTTAAGCATGAGGGAGAAGTTAGTCCAGAAAAAACAACCCTCCCCCCTTAAACAAAACAAAGCTATGGAAAAATACCCGCCTACCGCCAGAAGATTCGTTGTTCTTTACTATAAGGTACCGGTAGCACCAGCGAACTTGACACTAATTTTGAAATAAATTAAATAAATGAAAGCAATCGGGCTGACGTTTCTATCATTTGGGAAAAGTCCGCCAGGAAATAGGTGTGGATGTTTATAGCCAGTTTGCTCTAGGCCCGTTTGAGTTACAGAGACGTCAGAGATCAAGATTATTGTCAGGTTAGTTGGCGCTACCTGTAGTTATATTCCGTTCCACTTTCTTAGATGTATACATTTTTTTTTTTTTTTCTTTCTATATTCCAACTTACTTCCTCTCGGGCATAGGCTGAGAGCCTTAACATTCACCGCTTTACAATGAACAGTGAAGCCCGTGAGGTCTTGTTCCAGTCTAGGGAGTGAGACATGTGAAGCACGTAGAGTACAACGAGCACCTGCCATCTTGCCTTCACATGAGGCACAGTGCTCACTCATGGCCCGAAACTACCCCATCTCTGAAGCCACCTCGTTCCCGTGCTTCACTGTCTCACCCCCTACACTCGGACTCTCACACTTACACACACACATATATTCTGTTCCTCGTCGTGATCGTATGTATGAAAGTCAAAATAGTATGAATTGCGAGTGTGGTTTCTTATAATCATCAGTTGACTAATCGGAGAGGTGAACCACTGCATAAGAAACTAGCTTACCATACACCCGTAATTCAATCATGTGCATTATAGGCTTATAAGAAACTAGCTTACCATACACCCGTAATTCAATCATGTGCATTATAGGCTTATAAGAAACTAGCCTACCATACACCCGTAATTCAACCATGTGCATTGTAGGCTTATAAGAAACGTGCATTATAGGCTTATAAGAAACTAACCTACCATACACCCGTAATTCAACCATGTGCATTGTAGGGTTATAAGAAACTAGCTTACCATACACCCGTAATTCAATCATGTGCATTCTAGGCTTATAAGAAACTAGCTTACCATACACCCGTAATTCAATCATGTGCATTATAGGCTATTTACAAGTATAACATCACCAACAAGAACATAACTTAAGTCAGCACCTGTAATTTAAATTCTACAAGATATTATATAAGGGTTTTACCGGTTAACCCATCGAGTACGGTACCAGTGGCATCTTTTTCATTATATTCCGGCAACTATTAGACGATTTTAATCAGTTTAGGAAGGACGTCTACCCATCAAAAGGCTACAAACCATATCCATTAATCCTTTTAGTTAATATACCGGTATTACAGCCTTCCGAATCGTCTAAATGTAGCGGAAATCAAATAATACCAGACGTCGCCGGTACAGAAGAGGTTAATGGGCGAAATTATATATATATATTTTGTTTTCAGTTTCCTCTCTAGATCTCCATCAAGCTTATATCAAAAAAAAAAATCACCGAGACCCCGTTCTAGATAATTGTGTACATTTTTCGGTAGATAAATGTCCCGGCCGAAGGCCGATTCCTCCTATAATTACAGGATCGCTATCGCTCGCCAGGAGAAAATCGACACCTAAATGGCACGAAAGGTTTTAATAATAAATGGCACGAAAGGTTTTAATAATGACAAAGAAAAGGAGTGAAAGTTCTTAAAATCGCCAAACTAATGGGCCGAACGTCTTACAATCTGAAAAGTAAAGGGGCTAAACATAAGGAAGAAGGGAGACCAGAAAAACGACCCCTCTCCCCTTAAAGGTATGTGCATCCTTGTGTTCGGCGTTCCAGTTTTCGTTCACCCTGGCTCTATGATTTGTGTTATGGTCTTGTGATTCGATACACAATATCAACACTGAACAAGAAAGATTGCCGAACACGATATGGACACTATTCAAGGTTATACTCTTTGAACACACACACACACACACACACACACACACACACATAAACCGATTATTATTATTATTATTATTATTATTATCATTACACATAGAAACCGATTATTATTGTTACTACTATTAGTATTAGTATTTTTATTCTATTAGGCCTATACACAAACATACACACACATGATTCGTCTAAGAGAGAGAGAGAGAGAGAGAGAGAGAGAGAGAGAGAGAGAGAGAGAGAGAGAGAGAGAGAGAGAGAGAGAGAGTAAACAATATCGAGGTATGACCAATATGTGCGTGCCAAACATTCTTGTACTGGGGGTTGGTTGGGGGAGGAGGGTCGGGGAGGTGAGAGGGGAGGAGGGAAAGGTGGGGGAGGTAGATGAAAGGAGAGAGGCAGGAGAGGAGGGAGAGAGAGAGAGAGAGAGGGGGGGGGGGGGGGGAGGTAGGGAAGTTGCAACACACTACATTAACTAGACCATAAAGTTGAAATACATTTTTCGATAGAAAAACGTCCCAGTCGAAGGCCGGTTCCTCTTAAATTACAGGCTCGCTATCGCTCACCAGAAAAAAACGACACCTATAAATACTGCGAAAAGTCTTAATATTGACAAAGAGATGGGGCGAAAGGTCTTAAAATTGCCAAAATAAGTTGCAATACATTACAATAACTCGACCGTAAAGTGGCAATAGGCCTACACTAAAATAACAAGCAATAACATTGACCCCTGGCGAGTTTCAGGCTATAAGGAAGTTGGAGCCGTAGACATCGATGGTAATTATAAATGCGATACCGGTAATAATGTACGGTAAGTTTCTGATGGATAAAGAGTATCGTGTGTTGAATTAGGTTTCATGGAATTATACAGGTAAATGTTGTTGTGGTGTTTGGTTTTTGTGTTGTGTTGTCCCTACTCGGGCTCTGTCTCGAGTCGGCCACTCCCCGGCTGTGGGGTATGTGCCTGAGTACAGTAGCCTATATACATACATACATACCGTGTATACATAAATATACTACAACCACATTTTAGCTGGTCCTGCTATGCATAATAAATCGTAGGCTTCTCCACCATTCTTTAACTGTCTTCGTAGCGCAAAGGATAAATGCACTGCATTTCTGTGTGAGCATCCTAGGTTCGAATACCTGGACTGCCACATGTATTTGTTGATTTCATTAATTGAGTTTAGGAGGGTGTACGAGAGCGAGGTGGAGGGACAGAGAGGGAGAGGTAGAGCGAATGAGAGGTGGAAAGATGGAGTGAGGAAGTACCGTACATGAACGAAGGCGGTGCTGGTTGGGGGGAGGGGCGTCGACTGACTGGGGACAAAGGTGCATGGGGGTGGTTCGTTCGTGGCCACCCCTTCGGGGATCACGGCGTCAGGCAATAGATAGATAGATAGATAGATAGATAGATAGATAGATAGATAGGAGTAAAGTCGGTTGGTGGAGGTAACATAATAAAATATCAATATGGGTGAGGGCTGGTCCTATCCAGAGTGAGGTTTGGCATCCTCTACACAACCTTAGCCGTTTCTGTCTGTCTCTTTTAGTGTCCTACTTTTCCTTCTGGGGGCTGGAGGCTAGGAATCCTGCTTCCCTTGTAAAATTCTCCTACTCATCGAGATAGAGTAAGGGGCGAAGGAACGTGAAAGTAGTCCCGGACCCTGAAAATTAGAACTCTTGAATGTTGTTTCTGTTCGGACTCTGTCTCAAGTCGACCACCCCCAGCAATGGGGTATGTGCCTGTATGTACTGTACATACATACATACATTCATACAATAATAATACGATCATCATTATTATTATTTGTATTATTATTATCATTATTATTAAGTTTATTATTATTATTTCATAAATACATAGCCTACATTTACTACAGCCGGTAATTCTGCTAAATATCGACTTCTACAGCTTCAACTTCATTATAGAACGAAACTCGCAAGAGGTCAATTGCAATCCACTGAAACGACCCCCCCCCCCCCCCCTCCCCCCATAAAAGCACCAGTTAGCCTGGAGAGCCAATCACCGGAGGAACGGAAGGAAGGCTACTCAGAACAGAAGATAATCGAAGGTCGTAGTGGTATTAGTGTTATTGTTATCGTTATCGTTACGGCCCCGGAGGGTACTACCGGGTTATACCTTTAAGGAGGGATGGGCGCGTTTATTGGCTCATTTATATATATCTCTTTATAATGGAAGGGGTCATTGATGGCGCGTTAAGGGGGAATGGCCGTATTTATTTACTCTCGACCTCCATCAAACTCAGACAAAAACAAAAAAAAACACACTCAGGACCTTCCTAGATAAATGTGTACATTTTTCGGTAGAATAATGTCCCATTATACTCCCCCCTCCCCCCCCCCCCCCCCCAGGAGGTAGGGAGGGGATGTGGGTTGTATTTCGGGTCCCCCTTCTTCCTCGTGTTTAGCTCCATTAGTATTGAGATTTTAAGACGTTTGTTCCATTAGTTTGGCTATTTTGAGACATTTTCGCCCCATAACGTTGCCAATTTGAAGACCTTTCGGGCCATATAGGTGTCGATTTTTTCCTGGTGAGCGATAGCAAGCCTGTAATTTTAAGAGTAACCGGCCTTCGGCCGGAACATTGCAAAAATGTATCTTGAAGCGGAGTCTAGGATGTATTTTTTACAGTTTGATGGAGGTCAAGCGAGGAAACTAAAATATATTAAAAATACCCAAACACTAAGGAAATATTCAAACACTAAGGAAATACCCAAACACTAAGGAAATATCCAAACATTAAGGAAATTTCCAAACACTAAGGAAATACCCAAACACTAAGGAAATACCCAAACACTAAGGAAATACCCAAACACTAAGGACATACCCAAACACTAAGGACATACCCAAACACTAAGGACATACCCAAACACTAAGGAAATATCCAAACACTAAGGAAATACCCAAACACTAAGGAAAT
>CM064539.1:27152961-27294171 GCA_032716605.1 Paralithodes platypus
ATTTTAGGAGGTACAGTCGGCCAAATAAGTGATGTTTCGGCACCAAGTATATTTTGATCAATAATTGGTATCTGCAATATCTAAACTCGATCTATTCATTTCGAGGGAGATATACAAACATGTTCCTACGCTTACCCACCTTATTCAACATCTGACAGACATTATTACGACACAGAGCGAGCCAAACGTAATGGCAGCCGAGACGAAACTTAATAGCGCGACCGTACATTTGTTTTAAGCTTGATGGAGGTCTAGGAAGTAATTTGGCGTTCATAACACACTTTACCCCATTCCCTTCTTACTCGAGCAAACCTGTAATTCAGGATAATCAGCCCCCAGACCGGGACATATTTTACAAAGTACATATTTGTGTTTTGTCTGTGTTTGTTCGTTGTTCTGTCTTGTGTTTTGTGTTTTCCCTGTTCTTGCTCTGTCTTGAGTCGGCCACCCCCAAGAATATAAAAACAAACAAATAATAAAATAGAGTAAGTAAAATTGAAAATAAAAATATAAATAGGAAAAGTGGGGATTGGGCCTGAGCCTATACATACATACATACATACATACATACATACATACATACATACATACATACATACATACATACATACATACATACATACATACATACATACATACATACATACATACATACATACATACATACATACATACATACATACATACATACATACATACATACATACATACATACATACATACATACATACATACATACATACATACATACATACATACATACATACATACATACATACATACATACATACATACATACATACATACCTACATACATACATACATACATACATACATACATACATACATACATACATACATACATACATACATACATACATACATACATACATACATCATACATATATACATACATACAATACATACATACATACATACATACATACATACATACATACATACATACATACATACATACATACATACATACATACATACATACATACAAACATACATATATACTAACTACATACATACATACCTACATACATACATACATACATACATACATACATACATACATACATACATACATACATACATACATACATACATACATACATACATACATTACATACATACATAATTCATACATACATACATACATACATACATACATACATACATACATAATTCATACATACATACATACATTACATACATACATACATACATACATACATACATACATACATACATACATACATACATACATACATACATACATACATACATACATACATACATACATACATACATACATTGGGCCTGAGCATATACATACATACATACATATTTAGCTAGAAGGGGTCTGGGTGATCATTTGTAGTCTAAAAGTGGGGATTGGGCCTGAGCCTATACATACATACATACATACATACATACATACATACATACATACATACATACATACATACATTGGGCCTGAGCATATACATACATACATACATACATACATATTTAGCTAGAAGGGGTCTGGGTGATCATTTGTAGTCTAAAAGGGGGGACTGGGAGAAACTGTTCTTACTCTAAAGCCGCTGTCACACGAGCGCTTTTTCCGTCAATTTTCCATGAGCAAGTTTGTTCTCGTAGTTTCTTTGGAGACTTTTTCGCAACTAGACTGAAGGTAGATTGTGTTAGGCGGCTGAATTCTGATAAAGTGTAATTTTTAAAACTTCCAGACCATGATTGCCCGTAAACATTGCTCGAAAAAGTGGTCGTGTGACTTCGGTTAAGGGCTAAATTAAAGTACACTCACTCATAAACATTCGTGGACCATCTACTGTATGTTTGTCTTTATGTAATTATAGCTCAGTAGGTCAATATTGTTTTGTAGTTGATGTACTATTAAACATTATCATAAAACAAATTCAGAGTTATTCTTGCATACATAGAAATAGCCGAGGTCCACGCATTGGTATGAGTTGCTCAATAAAAGGCAAAACAATTAACCTCTATATAATAATTAATTTGGAGTAAGGGGTCGGGCGCAAGTTCGACTAGATAATAGTCCATCAGGCGCCTGGCCCGGGGGGACGATTAATATGAAGGGTGTGCCTGGAAGTGTGGTGGGAGGGCTTGTGGCTTTGGCTCCGCTGCATGTCTGCCTGCCGAGATCGGAACCTCTCCGGGTGGTCAGGGGCCGGGGGAGTGCTGGAGCGACCTTGGTAACCCTGGTCTCTGGGTCTTCTCCTGGGTGACCTGGATGTGTGTGAGTTTGTGTTTTTTATCTGTGTTTATTTTTTGTTTTATGTTGTTTTTGTGTTTTCCCTGTTCTTGCTCTGTCTTGAGTCGGCTACCCCCAAAATGGAGATTGGGCCTGAGCATATAGATAGATAGATAGATAGATAATTAAATACAATATAATAATAATCCGCAAGACGCCGCACGAGATACAGTTATCAAAAGAGGGAGTACAAAGGAGGAGTTCAGGAGAATACAAGCAACAAAATTCTTGGTATATAACGATCTGTACGAGGCTGCTTGTAACTAAACTACCGATCCTATGTGAAACCAGGGAAGGCTAGCATAGATAGGGCACCACTTTGTATGGGTCACTTTAACCCCTTCAGTACCGGTAACGTCCTTTTCAATATAGTCTGGCAACTATTAAGACGATTTTATTCAGATTAAGAAGGACCTCTAGCCATAATAAGAGTTCAAACTACCTCAACCAACCTTTTTAACTACCGGTACCACAGATTCTTCCAAAGCTGCATAATACCGTCTAAATACAGCTAGAATAAAACATAAAACATAAGACACGTCGCTGGTACTCAAAGGGTTAAGGGGGTACCGGTAGTGCTTGGTGCTTGGTTTTTGGTCTATATATTTATATATTTATTTAATTTTTAGTTTCTTCGCTAGACCTCCATCAAGCTTAGAAAAACACCCCCTAGACCCCCTTACAAGATAAATTTGTAAATTTTTCAGTAAAAAATATCCAGGCCGAAGGCCGATTTCTTTTAAAATTACAGGCTCGCTATCACTCGCCAGGAAAAAATCGACACCTAAATGGCACGAACATTTACAACGAAATGGGGCGCAAGGTATTAAAATCGCCAAAATAATGGGCCGAACGTCATAAAGTCTGAAAAAATAATATGCTAAAGATGAGGGAGAAGAGGGTCCAGAAAAAGCGAGTAGTACCCCCTTAATAATGCAAACAAAAAGGGCTAGCATCGTACACATTGGAGGGGTGTACGGTAGCGCTAATAAGTCATGTCACAGCTGTATTAATGTCTGTCAGATGTTGAATAGGGTGGGTAAGTGGAGGAACATGTTTGTATATCTCAATCGAAATGACGACATCAAGCTTACTGTAGATATGGCTGATCCCAATTATTTATCAAATTATACTTGGTTCTGGGACATGACTTAATTGGCCCACTGTACAATAGCGCTAATAAGTGATGTCTCGGCACCAAGTAGCCTATGTTTTGATCAATAATATTGGTATCAGCAATGTCCACTCTTGATTTCTTCGTTCTGAGTGAGAAGTACAAACATGTTCCTACACTTAGGCTACCCACCCTACTCAACATCTGACAGACATTAATATATCACAAAGCTAAGCTAAACGTAATGACAGCTGAGACATGACTTATTAGGGCCACCGTACAAAGGAATACAGGCAACAGCATATCTATTGATCCGTACGAGGCTGTTTGAAACTAAACTACCGGTACCGAAGATCCTATGTGAAACCACCAGGAAAGGCCAGCACAGTAGGGATGTACAGTCGGCCAAATATGTGAAGTCGCGGTACCAAGTTTCTTTTTTTATCAATAATTGGTATCAGTAATGTCCAAACTGGATTTTTTCGTTCTGAGTGAGATATAAAACATAGGTTATTCCTACACTTACTCACCCTATTTAGCATATGAGACACATTAAAACAGCACAGAGCGAGCCAAACGTAATGGCAGTTGAACAATGACTTATTTGGGCGACTGTACCAATGGCGCACCACACCAACGTAATAATAACCACCTGCAGACAGACAGACAGCTACCGTGTTACGGGGTTAATTACCGAGGGGAGCTACACTTTATGTCTGACACGTGAATAACACACGCGGAAGTTAGGGTGAGGGGGGAAGGAGGGAGGAGAGAGAGAGAGAGAGCGAGAGCGAGAGCGAGAGAGAGAGAGAGAGAGAGAGAGAGAGAGAGAGAGAGAGAGGGCGCACAGGTGGGAGACAGGTTATTATAGGCAAGGTACAGTCAGTTATAAACATTCGAGGACCTCTGTTTTTCATTACAGCTAGCCTACCGTATGTGGATTGAATTTTGGATTGAACTTGCTTTTTAATAAATATATTAAGTTTTGTAGTTTATGCATAGGCAATTATCATCACAAATTAGTTTCCAGAGATATACTTCCATAATTAGAAATAGTTCAGGTCTACGAATGTTTTTGAGTGACTGTACCTTCTTCATTACCTTCTTACTATCGCTCGCCAGGGAAAAGAAATGACATTTGAATGGGGGTGAAGCGTTTCATTATTGCAAACTAATGTGGTGAAACGTCTTATAATCTCCAAACTAATGTGTGAAACAACAGGTTCGATGCCCACCAGACAGGGTTAATCACTTACCGGTAAATAATGGCAAGTAGTGGCAAGAGTTCTCTAAACTTTCCCCAGCCGCATCTAATTCTGGCGATAGTGGCGGCCTCAGCCCCATCACTGGCAGAAATGGTATCACCCAAGCAGCAAAACTAGTCCACTATCTCCTGTGACTCATTGCCAAAGCTAAGGGGAGATGGTTAGTTTTTCTGGCCCCCTTTCTTCCTCATGTTTAGCCCCATTAGTTTTAAGATTATTAGACGTCAAAGTACAAAGGAGTACAAAGGAAATCAAGCAACAACAGATCTAGTGACCCTTCTAGGTTGCTTGTCCTCCAAAACACTGGCCTCCAGACTCGGTAAATACCAACGTAAGTACCAGGCTGCTGTCGGCTATTGATATTTTAAGACGTTCGCCCCATTAGTTTGGCGATTTTAAGAACTTTCGCTTAATTTCTGTCAATTTTAAGACCTTTCATGCCATTTAGGTGTTGATTTTTTCCAGGCAAGCGATAGAGAGCCTGTAATTTAAGAGAAATTGGCCTTCGGCCGGGATATTTTTCAACCGAAAAATGTACAAATATATCTTGAAAGGGGAAGTCGGAGGTGTTTTTATAAGCTTGATGGAGGTCTACGGAGGAAACTACAAACATTATAAAAAATATTTATATAAATGAGCAAATAAATACCTCTCATCCCCAGTTAAACTCATGGGGCTAAACATGAGGGAGAAGGGGGACCAGCAAAACGACCCCCATCTCCCCTTAAAGGTCCTGCCAGATAGTGCCAGATAAACAAGCTGATGGCCTCGAAAATCATGTTTAGCCCCATTGCTTTAGAGGTTTTAAGACGTTCGCCCCGTTTGTTTAGAGATTTTAAGACCTTCCTCCCCATTTCCTTACCAATAATAAGACTTGTAATTTTAAGAGGAACCGGATTTCGGCCGGGAAATTTTTCTACCGAAAAATGTACAAACTAATCTTGAAAAGGGGTCAAGGGGTTGTTTTCCTGAGCTTGATGGAGGTCTAGCGAGGAAAGTCAAACAAAATATACATATGAATAGTTGAATACGTTAATTAATAGACCCCCCCAAAAAAAAACGGCCACGAGCCCCTTCAACTCTGAAAGCTAATGAAACCTGAAGGAGAAAAAACAACTACCTCCCACTTAAGGGGAGGTTTTTAGTGCGTTTCCTAGACTTCCATCAATCTTGAAATTACACTCCCTTGACCCCCTTCCAAGATAAATTTGTACATTTTTCGGTAGAAAAATTTCCCGGCCGAAGGCCGGTTTCTCTTAAATTACAGGCTCGCTATCGCTCGCCAGGAAAAAATCGACACCTAAATGACACGAAAGGTCTTAAAAGTGACATAAATGGGGCGAAAGTTCTTAAAATTGTCAAACTAATGGGGCAAACGTCTTAAAATCTCAAAAACAATGGGGCTAAACATGAGGGAGAAGGAAGTTAGAAAAAAAATCCCTCAAGTGGAAACCTCCCACTTAAGAGTTCCTGCCAGATAGTTTTGATAATAGACGTTCCATTGACTGGCGGCGGAGAGTTTTAATAATTACCAAATGACCTAGCTTCGGACGGGGGCTATACTTCGGACGTTTCAAGATAAACGTATGTAAGGTACAGTTATGGACAAATTACTCTGCATTATGGAAGAACACCGCAGACATACTGGTTTTTCCATAACATCATGTATTTATCCCATAACTGTGGTTCATTGTGGTTCTAGAGTGTCCGAAGTTATGTCATGTTACCGGTACCGATCAATTGCCGACTTGCGAGTTTCGTTCTATAAGGAAGTTGGAGCTGTAGACATCGATATTTAGCAGAATTACCAGCTGGTGGATGGGACTCGTTAGCCTTGGTCGGCACCTCATCTAGAGGAGACAACCTTATACAAATCCGGGTGGATGAGACTCGTCAGCCTTGGTTGGCAACCTGTCTAAGGGAGTAAACCTGATACAAATCCGTACTGCTTACCTAAGGGTAAGGCAGGTTAGTGGATGGATTAGCCGAACACCACTGTAGAAAAATAGTGATAACAAAATACACAGAGGGCCTCGGAGTCGGACGGATCCTAAATTGAGTGGTCAATCCTGTAAGTCCTTCACTAAACTGGCTCGGGTTTTCCCTCTCACAGGGAATAGGTCCGCTTGGGGGCATTCTGTGTATGGCCACCCTCGTAAGGGGAGTAAGGCGTCCGGCAATAGATAGATAGACGAGCTAAAATACGGTCGTAGTACATTGATAAATACATAAAACCCAATTCAACATACCCTTTAGCCATCACAAACCTACATTATTATTGCATATCTGTTTAATATCGATGTTTAAGGCTCCAACTTCCTTATAGCCTGAAACTCGCAAGTGGTCAATTGGAGCCTAGACAAGCTTCCGGCCTCCAGACTCCGTCAATACCAACATAAAGACCAGGATGCTGTTGGCTATTGATATTTTGAGACGTTCGCCCCATTAGTTTGGCGATTTTAAGAACTTTCGCCCCATTTGTAAATTTTTAGACCATCCGTACCATTAGGTGTCGATTTTTTCCTGGCGAGCGAAAGCGAGCCTGTAATTTTTTTACCGAAAAATGTAAAACATAATCTTGAAAGGGGATCTAAGGGGCGTTATATATGGTTGATGGGTGTCTAGGGAGTTAACAAAAAAATACATACATACAAATATATATATAAATGACCAGATATATACACCAATCTCCCCTTAAAGGACCAGCCAGATAGTTTTGATAATAGATCTTCCACCGACCTCGAGACTCGGTACATACCAACATTAATACCAGGCTGCTGTCGGCTCCCGGAGTACGGTACCGGTATATTGAACTTTTAAGAGGAGATGGATCGTTTTGTTCTAGATTCCCTTCTCTCTCATGTTTAGCCCCATTAGTTTTAAGATTGTAAGACGTTCGCCTCGTTAGTTTGTCAATTTTAAGACCTTTCGCCCCATTTCTTTGTCAATATTAAGACCTTTCGTGCAATTTAGGTGTCGATTTTTTTCCTGGCGAACGACAATGAGCTTGTAATTTTGGAAGAACCGGCCTTCGGCCGAGAAATGTACATATTAATCTAGAAGAGGGATGTAATGGATGTTTTTTTAAAGTTTGCTGAAGGTCTAGGGAGGAAACTAGAAACAATGAATAAATGAACAAAATTGACCAAAACGAGAACCAACCCCCCTTAACCCCTTCTGTACCGGAGGATAGGCCTACTGTAATACAAGTTCTCCCCAGTCCCAAGCAATGTGGCCAAAATGGCAAGATCGAACAACCTTCCACCTCATGAGATTAAGGAATACTGGCTCTCCGAGACTTCAGAGGGTTGGATATAAGCTGAGAAGTGTTGCCATATCTAGAGAAGTGCTCAAACGGTCGTGGTACCAGGCACAGCCTGATACAGGCAGTTACAAGGAAAGTACATTACTGTCGGCTCCCAGCCGTCGCTGGGACTGGGGAGTGACTTATCTACTGACGGCTCCCAGCCGTTGCTGGTATTGGACGGGTTAACCCCTTCTGTACCACCGACGTCATATTTACTATATTCTATGACTACTATTAGACGAGTTTAGTCAGTATAAAATGGGCCTCCAGCAATTAACCCCTTCAGACTCATATGTCGGAAGGGGTTAACGGGCTTCTAACCATCTCACTTAACCATTTTTACTAGTACCACAGTCCACAGATCCTTCTTAAGCTGCACAAAATCGTCTTGTACCTTGAATTTAGTTGCCGATTTTAATGAGAAACAGCCTTGAAATTAGGCCCTCCCCTCTTAAACATTACAACGAAATATTATTTAATAATAATAATAATAATAATAATAATAATAATAATAATAATAATAATAACAATAATAAAATACTACTACCATATTAATAATAATATTAATAATAAATAATAATAATACGGTAGCCTACTATTAATAACAATAAAGACTGTAACTAATTCAAATAATAATAACATTCACAAATAAATGTTTAGGAATCCGAGCTAGAGTAAAAACAATGAAATACATCCAACAAGAGACAAAACTAAATAATATGTTCTCTCCACCAACCAACTTTACTCCTAAACTCGATAAATAAAAGTTGGTTCCAACTTGATATACCGGAAGTTGTGTACCAGCGCCGTCAGCTTGTCTAGGTTCCAGTTGCTGGGCACTGTAATTGTTGGTCCCTAAAATCCTTCCCCGCCAGTCAATGGAACATCTATTACCAAAACCAATATGTCACGACCTTTTAAGGGGAGATCTCCACTTGAGGGATTTTTTTCTTGACCCCTTTCTCCCTCATGTTTAGCCCCATTGCTTTTGATATTATAAAATGTTTTCCCCATTAGTTTAGCGATTTTAAGAACTTTCACCCCATATTAAGACCTTTCGTGCAATTCAGGTGTCGATTTTATCCTGGCGAGCGATTGCGAGCCTGTAATTTAAGAGGAACCGGCCTTAGGCCGGGAAATTTGTCTACCGAAAAATGTACAAATTTATCTTGAAAGAGACTCAAGGGGGTGTAATTTTAAGCTTGATGGAGGTCTAGGGAACAAACTAAATACCTCCCCTTAAGGGGAGAAGGGCGTATTGATTGGCTCAGTTATGTTTAGTTTTATTCCGGTGCCAGTATTGTTTTTGTTTTCTCCATAGACCTCCATCAAGCTTAAAATTACACCCCCAATACCCCCTTTCAAGATTGATTTATACATTTTTCGGTAGAAAAATGTAGTTCCTCTTAAATTACAGGCTCGCTATCGCTCGCCAGGAAAAAATTGGCACCTAAGTAGCACGAATGGTCTTAACATTGACTAGGAAATGGGGCGGAAGGTCTTAAAATCGACAAACAAATGGGGCAAACATCTTAAAATCTGAACAGTAAAGGGGCTAAACGCGAGGGAGAAGGGGATCTAGAAAACCCTCCGCCGCCAGTCAATGGAACATCTATTATCAAAACCAATATGTCAGGAACTTTTAAGTGGAGCCCGGCGCGTTGGTCGGTAATTGAATATCTCTTGCTGGTATCACACGAGCGCTTTTTCCCTCAAAATTTATCCTCAACACTGGTCTGGCAGCTTATGAGGTTAACATTTAAAATATTTCGGTTACCTAAATTCATCTATCACCAGTCTAGTCTCCGATAAAAGTGTAAAATACTCCAGAAATGTTACCAGAAATTTTTTGATCATCGAATGTTGACTATAAAAGCTCTCGTGTGATACGGTACAGGCTTTATGAAATACAGAGGCTATAATTACCGGTACCAGAATTTGAAGAGTATGCTTGGTAATCTGACTTTTATATTTTACCTATAACTTATCTTAGATATGGACTAAAAGAAAATGTGAACAGGGCAATTACAGTGTCCATAACTAAATAAACAGGCCTTTACCGAAAAAGAAGTCTGAAGTTTAGACATTTTTATGCGTAGTATGCAAAGGTTAGCTTGTGTTCAACGACCGGCTCGAGAGTGTTAGCTTTAACAATGAGTCACGGGAGATAGTGGACAAGTGTTGCTGCTTGGGAGATACCATCTCTGCCGCTGGTGGGGCCGAAGCTGCCACTTCGCCAGAATTAGATGCGGCTGGGGAAAGTTCAGATAATTGAGACATTACCTACCATGAGAACATTACCTACCATGAGAACATTACCTACCATGAGAACACTACCTACCATGAGAACACTACCTACCATGAGAACACTACCTACCATGAGAACGAACATTACCTACCATGAGAACACTACCTACCATGAGAACACTATACCTACCATGAGAAACCATGAGAACACTACCTACCATGAGAACACTACCTACCATGAGAACATTACCTACCATGAGAACATTACCTACCATGAGAACATTACCTACCATGAGAACACTACCTACCATGAGAACACTACCTACCATGAGAACATTACCTACCATGAGAACACTCCCTACCATGAGAACACTACCTACCATGAGAACATTACATGAGAACATTACCTACCATGAGAAACTACCATGAGAACTACCATGAGAACATTACCTACCATGAGAACATTACCTACCATGAGAACATTACCTACCATGAGAACATTACCTACCATGAGAACACCACCTACCATGAGAACATTACCTACCATGAGACCATGAGAACACTATACCATGAGAACATTACCTACCATGAGAACACTACCTACCATGAGAACACTACCTACCATGAGAACACTACCTACCATGAGAACATTACCTACCATGAGAACATTACCTACCATGAGAACACTACCTACCATGAGAACACTACCTACCATGAGAACACTACCTACCATGAGAACATTACCTACCATGAGAACATTACCTACCATGAGAACATTACCTACCATGAGAACACTACCTACCATGAGAACATTACCTACCATGAGAACACTACCTACCATGAGAACATTACCTACCATGAGAACATTACCTACCATGAGAACACTACCTACCATGAGAACACTATCTACCATGAGAACACTACCTACCATGAGAACATTACCTACCATGAGAACACTACCTACCATGAGAACATTACCTACCATGAGAACATTACCTACCATGAGAACATTACCTACCATGAGAACACTACCTACCATGAGAACATTACCTACCATGAGAAGATTACCTACCATGAGAAGATTACCTACCATGAGAACACTACCTACCATGAGAACATTACCTACCATGAGAACACTACCTACCATGAGAACATTACCTACCATGAGAACATTACCTACCATGAGAACATTACCTACCATGAGAACATTACCTACCATGAGAACATTACCTACCATGAGAACATTACCTACCATGAGAACATTACCTACCATGAGAACATTACCTACCATGAGAACATTACCTACCATGAGAACACTACCTACCATGAGAACACTACCTACCATGAGAACACTACCTACCATGAGAACACTACCTACCATGAGAACATTACCTACCATGAGAACACTACCTACCATGAGAACACCACCTACCATGAGAACACTACCTACCATGAGAACACTACCTACCATGAGAACACTACCTACCATGAGAACACTACCTACCATGAGAACACCACCTACCATGAGAACACTACCTACCATGAGAACACTACCTACCATGAGAACACTACCTACCATGAGAACACTACCTACCATGAGAACATTACCCCTTCCCTTAAGGGGAGGTGGGTCGTTTTTATGGGCCCTCTTCTTCCTCATGTTTAGCCCCATTAGTTTTCAGATTCTAAGACATTCGGCCCATGAGTTTGGCGATTTTTAGACCGTTCGCCCTTTTCATGTGTCAATATTAAGACTTTTCGGGCCATTTAGATGTAAACAAAAAATCCTGGCGAGCAATAGCGAGCCTGCATAATAAAACTGCATAATAAATCCTAAGCTTGTGCATCATTATTTAACTGTCTTGATAGCGTAATGTATACATGCGCGGAATTTCGGTGTGAGTATCCTAGGTTCGAGTCCTTGGAGTGCCACTTGTATTTGTTGATTTCTAATTGAGTTTAGAAGTAAAGTTGGTTGGTGGGACTTTTTTCTTGACCCCTTTCTCCCTCATGTTTAGCCCCATTGCTTTTGAGATTTTAAGACGTTCGCCCCATTAGTTTGGCGATTATAAGAACTGTCAAACCATTTCTGTCAATTTTAAGACCTTTCGTGCCACTTAGGTGTCGATTATATCCTGGCGAGCGATAGCGAGCCTGTAATTTAAGAGAAACCGGCTTTCAGCCGGGAAATTTTTCTACCGAAAAATGTACAAATTTATCTTGAAAGGGGCTCAAGGGGGTGTAATCTTAAGCTTGAAGGATATCTAAGGACCAAATTAAAAGCCGGAACATTTGTCTACCGAAAACAGTACAAGTATAGCTTGAAGAGGGATCCTGGGGTTGGTATTTTAAATTTGATGGAGGTCGAGCGAGGAAACTAACAAATAAATGCAGATATATATTAATAGACCAAAAAATAACCACTGTCCCCTTAATGGGAAGGGTATAGGCTTCATGTGTTAGAAGCACAATGAGATAGCCTACTGTAAGCTTCAGAAACGTGGCCTGTCAACGAGGATGATATCAACAGAATGGAACGTAACAAGACGAGTATGGTGAGATGGATGTGTGGGGCCAAACTGCAAGATAAGATAGGCCTACTTCGTGAGGAGCTGAAGAGACCGTTAGTTATCAGTGATGATATGCGTACTAGCAGGCTTGGATGGTTTGGACATTTGGAGAGGATGGATGAACTAAGTTAGGTGAAAAAAAGACCGTGGAGCTGCACCAAGGGGCAAACCAAGAAAGACGTGGGATTAGACCTTACAAGCTGATCTTTAATTAAACTATTAAACTGTTAAGTGAGGCAGCTCTGGACAGGGCTGCCTGGAACACCGACATTAGGACGTGAAACCAGAACAACTCTTTGTGAGGAGTATATACTCAGTCTTTAACACTTACTGTACCGGCGACGTCTCCTTTAGTTCATTTGAGCTACATGTACACAATTTTATGAAGCTTAGGAAAGATATATAGTAGTTAAAAGGATCGATTGAAACGCTCTGTAGTCTTTTAACCCTTTCACGCACATATGACGCAGAGGTTGCCAGATTAGCAATAAGAAATAGAGTTCTCTCACTCTTATAATTACATCTCCAAAATTAGTTTTCTGCCCACAGCTAACTCAAAGACAACTGCAGAAGTTAAAGTAACTAAACTAAAGGTTTCTATATACCCCTGATGGTAACGAAGGCTTTAAAGTATCCCTAATAGGCTCAAAATCGCGTCATATGTCTGAGAGGGTTAATGGGTAGACGTCCTTCCTAAGCTGAATAAAATCGTGTAATAGTGGCCGGAATATAATAAAAATTTCGTCACCGGTATTGAATAGGTTAAATCTATGTATGCACATGTTTGAATAACAATGTATTTGTCAAGATATGCCAGTACCGGTATACTAGTAATATGAGCTATCTATCTATTGCCGGAAGCCATGATCCCCGAAGAGGTGGCCACGAATGAATCGCTCCCATATATCATAATTATAAATACGGTACCGGCATAAGAGTTCTACCACACAAAACAAGCACACAAGCACCAATCACTCATCAACCCCTTAAATCAATGGTTTCACCTCAGATAAAAACAAATATATATATATGAATAAATTAAGGGGACAGTGGCAATTTGGTTGGTCTATTTATTCATATATAAATTTATCTTTTATATTCCTCGCTAGACCTCCATCAAACGTAGAACATCCATTAGATCCCCCTTCTAGATAAATTTGTACATAATTCGTTGGAAAAATGTCCTGGTCCTTCCAAAATTACAGGCTCACTATCGTTCGCCAGGAAATCTATCGACACCTAAATAGCACGAAAGGTCTTAATATTGACAAAGAAATGGGGCGAAAGGTCTTAAAATCGACATACTAATGGGGAGAACATCTTAAAATCTGAATATATATGGGACTAAACATGAGGAAGAAGAGGGTCTAGAAAAACGACCCATCTCCCCTAAAAAAATATATATATATATATATATATATATATATATATATATATATATATATATATATATATATATAATTAATTAAGGAACACACCGTTATTAACATTAATCTTCCACTAGAACAGACTAATGAAAGCATATGATCCTCCCGGGATTCGAACTCAGGACACCACACCCAGAACATAAGCATCTAAACCATTACTCCACCAACACAGGTCAAGCACACGATCACGATACAAGAAAATAAAGAGGAAACATAATTGCCTCGGCCATTTTATCACTTCCAACTACATAATGCTAACTATAAATCATAATGTTATGCCTATGCTCGGTTTCATTTCTTCTGACGGTAAAATGAATCCCTTCGCATCTAATTTCTCTATACGGTACTTAATGGACACAATATGAAACCACTACCGGTACCGGTATGTCTCTGCAGCATTTGAAGACCAGTTTAGTCAATAACTGGCGCTAATTATGAACGCGGGGCATTAAAAGTTTAAAACGACACAGAAACACAGCAGATTCATAATTTCGTTAAGAATCGATAAATCGGTTAAGAGATTCAATTTACCGTCAGATGAAATATATATATATATATTTATAGTATATATACAGTATATATATACTGTATATATATACTGTATACAGTATACTATATACAGTATATATATATATATATATATATATATATATATATATATATATATATAATATATATATATATATATATATATATACTGTATAATTGTATATAACCAATTATTTCAAACACATTCTAAAGCAATTTACGCTATACAAAAACCAAGAAGTCCATCTGGTAAATAAGTCCTGGTTACATCATCCGGTATTCAATTATCACCAGAGACGTGATATATATATAATTCATGTATAAGTTCATGTATAAGTCCCAGGCAATTTTACCCTCTAAATAATATCACACGGTAGGTAGGTGGAAGGAATCTGGCGGTGAAAATTATATATATATACAGTATATGCATATCAACTACCCGTCATCCCAGCCATAGGTGAATTATTCCCCGGGAGACGATCAATATAAAAAAATAAAAATAAAAAAAAATAAAAAAAGTACCGGTAACTGTATTATATTTAGGGAAGGTTATTCTATGTTATATTTTCATGTTATTATGTTATATTTAGGGAAGGTTATTCTATGTTATATTTTCATGTTATTATGTTATATTTAGGGAAGGTTATTCTATGTTATGTTTTCATGTTATTATGTTATAATTAGGGAAGGTTATTCTATGTTATATTTTCATGTTATTATGTTATATTTAGGGAAGGTTATTCTATGTTATGTTTTCATGTTATTATGTTATATTTAGGGAAGGTTATTCTATGTTATGTTTTCATGTTATTATGTTATATTGTCTTCTAGTTTGCTCCCTAGACCTTAAATCAATCTTAAAAACATATCCCTAAGACCCCCTTCCAAATATATATATACATTTTTTGGTAGAAAAATTTGCCGGTTTCCCCTAGAATTACAGGGTCGCTATCGCTCGCAAGGAAAACATCGACACCTATATAGTACGAAAGGTCTTAATATTGTAAAACAAAAAGGGCGATGGTATAAAAATGTGAACACTAACGCGGCTAATCATGAATGAGAAAGGTGGCCCAGAAAACAACCATCCCCCTTAAAAACTCTGAGGCCAATATTTATCTATGGCCCACACGATAGATACCGTACTAGAGAGAGGAAGGTGGCGTATGGGTAATTATATAATATATCAACCACCTGTCAACCCCGCCATAGGTCAATTATTATTCCACGGGAGACTCAATAAATAAAGTGAGAGTATCCGGTCTTTTGTCTGGACCCCCTTCTCCCTCAGGATTAGCCCCATTAGTGTTCAAATCTTATTACTATCGCCCATTTCTTTGTCAATATTAAGACCTTTCGTGCCATTTACGTGTCGATTTGTTTTACCTGGCAAGTGATAGCGAGCCTGAAATTTAGTAGGAACCAAACTAACGAAACAAAAAATTAACCATACATATTTATTTGGAAGAGGGATCTTGGGGGTATTTTATGAAGCTTGATTGAGGTCTAGGGAGCAAACTAGAAAAACATTGAAAATATAAAGAAAGTTAAAATAAAACAGAACATCCTTTTCTTAAGGGGAGATTTCCACTGGAGGGATTTTTTTCTGGACCCCTTTCTCCCTCATGTTTAGCCCCAATGCTTTTAAGATGTGTAGATAAGTTAGACGATCCTTAAGAACTTTCGGCCAATTTCTGTCAATTTTAAGACCGTTCGTGTAATTTAGGTGTCGATTTTTTCCTAGCGAGCGATAGCGAGCCTGTAATTTAAGAGGAACCGGCCTTCGGCCAGGACAATTTTCTACCGAAAAATGTACAAATTTATCTTGAAAGGGGGTCTAGGGGGTGTAGTTTTTAGCTTGATAGAGGTTTAGGGAACAACCTAAAAACCTCCCCTTAAACACGCTGACGGCGGTGATAATTATATATACTGTATACCAGAAACCCGTCAACACATCGACAAGTAAATACCCGGGAGACGATGAATAAGTTTATAATGACCGTATCAAACTTTTCTCCGTGGACAGCGGCGGAATTTATTCGGTAGATTGGTAGAGCTGGCGGTGATAATTATATATATACCAGAGAGACCCGTCAACACATCGACAAGTAAATACCCGGGAGACGATGAATACATTTAGAATGACCGTATCAAACTTTTCTCCGTGGACAGCGGCGGAATTTATTCGATAGATAGATAGAGCTGGCGGTGATAATTATATATATACCAGAGACCCGTCAACACACCCACAGGGACATGATAAATAATAAATATATCAACCTTTTTTCGATGGACAGCGGCGCAATTTGTAACCATTTTCTTTGGACATCATTATCAAAGGTTATTCAGCTCTAGAAACCATCAAGAGGCGAAAATCAATTGATCAGACAGACTTAAAGATTGACAGGCGCCATCCCCAGAGTCCATGAATAACAAACTACCAACCGTATTAAGCCATTAAGGGGAGGTATTTAGTTTGTTCCCTAGGCCTCCATCAAGCTTAAAATTACACCCCCTTGAGTCCCTTTCAAGATATATTTGTACATTTTTCGGTAGAAAAATGTCCCGGCCGAAGGCCGGTTCCTCTTAAATTACAGGCTCGCTATCGCTCGCCAGGATAAAATTGACACCTGAATGGCACGAAAGGTCTTAACATGGGGTGAAAGTTCTTAAAATCGCTAAACTAATGGGGCAAACGTTTTATAATATCAAAAGCAATGGGGCTAAACATGAGGGAGAAAGGGGTCAAGAAAAAAGTCCCTTAAGTGGAGATCTGCCCTTAAGGGGAGAGGGGGGATTTTTGAGGAGGGGGGGGGGTTTATTTATTGAATAATAAGTCGTAGGCGTGTGCATAAACCTTTAACCGTCCTGGTGGTGAAATGGTTAAGGTGGCAAAAATCTGTGTGTGTGTGATAACCCGGGTTCGAATCCCGGTGGATCATATCTACTTTAATTAATTTCATTGGGGGTGTTTGGTGTTGTGGTGAAATTAATTAAATATAGTTTATATATTATTTAATTATTTAGTTTCCTCGCTAGACTTTCAAGCTTTAAAAAACACTACCTAGAGTGACTCACCTTCAAGATAATTTTGTAAATTTGTTGATAGAATAATTTCCCGGCCAAAGGCCGGTTTCTCTTAAATTTACAAGCTTTCTATCGCCCGCCAGGAAAAAGTTGACACCTAAATGGCACGAAAGATCTTGATATTGATATAGAAATGGGACGAAGGGTTTAAACTCGACAAACTAATGAGGCGAACGTCTTAACATCAGAAAACTAATGGGGCTAAACATGAGGAAGAAGGGGGATCAGAAAAACGACGCATCTCCCCTTAAGCATACCATGGTGCATTTCATAACTATATTTTACTACCAATAGATAATTTTATTCAGCTTTACAAGGCACTCTAGAAATCAGAGACGTAACATTATACAGTGTGTCGAACCGGGGCAATTTTGTTTGAGTTAACTTGATCGAATACAAGCAATTTAACCCGTGCACTACTGGTGACATTCTTTGCATTGTATATATATTCTGGCAATTATTAGACCATCGTATTCAGTTTAAAAAGGTCCTCCAACAATTGGAATACCAGGCTTCGAACGATCTCACTTAACCTCCTTCACTACCACAGATCCTTCTTAAGCTGCACAAAATCGTCTAAATATAGCCAGTACACAGTGTAAAAGACGTCACCGGTACATTAGGGGTTAATATGAAGTAGCCATGTTTTGTTTTACTTCAAAAGGCATATTTTGAACTATTAACCACGATTATATCTTTGCATACAAGTAATATCTGCAAGACCCGGGATCGAATCTCTGCCACGGTGGACATTTAGTGGGTGTGGTAGTACGTCCTAGCATGTTTCACATGCTAGCACCCAGACAGTGGACATCCTGACGACGTATACAGACTAAACACACATAACAAAGCCACTCCAACAGCTACCTCTCTCTCCAACTACACTCTCTACACTCTTCAGAATAATAAACAGAAAGTAGCTACGAGGTGCCGTTGTAAAAGGCTTATTCCTCAATACCTTCATCTGACCTTCATCTGATGTAGAATAATAAAGATTAAAAATAATACCCTAAAATTATTCATCGGACAGACTTGAAGATTGACAGGCGAAGTCCGTGAATAATATAACACCAACCTTACCGGTACCGGTATACTGGTATTACCAATTAATTCAGGTTCAGGAGTAATTCCTACCGAGGCTTTCTCTTGTGGTTAAGGGGGGATGGTTAACTTTTTGAGCGATTAGTGCATGTAGTCATTATGTTTCTAGTTTCCTCCCTAGACCTCCATAAATTTAAAAAAAAAAAAAAAAAAAAAATCCATTAGATCCCCCTTCTAGATAAATGTTTAAATTTGTCGGCCGGTTCCTCTAAATTTTCTTGTAATCCTTCTCATATTCATTCAAGTTTTCAAACAAAATTGCTCCAGTTTGACACCCTGGTTCAACCCTACTGTACAATAGCAGTGGTTGTGAATGTTGTCTGTAACCAGTTTAATCAGAATGCCCACGCTCAACAAGATTAAGAATTTAAATGCGACACTGATCTACCGTACTGCACCTTAGATAATTTGATGAAGCTTAAGCCGGTATACCAGGACCTTTCTAGAATTAATGAATGGGGACAAAAGAATCTAGTTTCCTTTAATGCACCGAAAACCAAGTACATTCAATTTTCTAACCGACAGAATCTCACTGACTCCCATATATTTTTTAATGATGTAAATATTCCCACTTCCCCTAGTATTGTCATTCTCGGTGTAACATTAACTACTAACTTGAGCTGGACACATTATGTTAGAAGCATTGCTAAGAATGCCTCTAAAAAACTGGGACTCCTGTACAGAGTTCGAGAATTCTTCACTGACGAGCAGTTGGCCGTAATATATAAAAGTCATGTGCGCTCTCAGATGGATTACTGTTCACCTCTGTGGGGTGGAAGTGGAGTGGTTGCATTGAGGCAGTTGGACAAAATTCAAAATAAAGCTATTAGATTAATCAATAACCCAACAATCACACAGGACCTTCCTACATTATCCATACGAAGAAACGTTGCATCCCTTGCATTATTCTACAGATATTTTCACAGCAATTGTTCCGAGGAACTTGCTTCAATTGTGCCGCCTCTCCACATCTTTCCCCGTAGAACTAGGGCAGCTGAGAGCGCCCATGAATTTACACTTTCTCCTCCACAATGCAGAACTTCTGCTTATCAGAATTCATTTATCCCCAGAGCTACTACTCTTTGGAATTCACTTCCCTCGAATTGCTTTCCACAAACTTACAATCTACAAATGTTTAAATCCAGTTGTTACAAACATTTTATGAATGGAGGATGCCTTTAGGCACATGGACCTTTTTGTTTTATCTGTGTTTTCCCTTCCTCCGTTCATTGTCACTTTAAAAAAAAAAAAAAAAAAAAAATCACACAAGAGTTTTTATAGTCAACATTCGATGATCAACATTTTGCTGGTAACATTTCTGCAATATTTTACACTGGTATCGGAAACTAGACTGATGGTAGATGAATTTAAATGACCGAAATATTATAAATGTTGACCTCATAAGCTGCCATACCAGTGTTGAGGATAGATGTTGAGTGAAAAAGCGCTCGTGTGATACCGGCTTTAGAGTTAGTATGTGGCCTTCTAATTGACAAACTTCAATTATACCGCATATGCCGGTAGTGTATAGCCCAGCCGAATGTAACCACCTCATATCGGCTAAGCAAAGACAATAATTAAACACAAGCATCTACCATACTACTACTAATAATAATAATATTTATTCAGTTAGCAATTTACAGAGTTGGTACCACATAGTATGTTACAAATATGACATGTACCAGCCTTGCATAATTCCAACTAAGGATAGCCCAATAAGGCCGTTAGTCGTATTTCCATTGGGCTCCTTGTGGGATTAGGTTAGCTGGGGAAATGGGGAGGATAAAGAAATAGATACTTTAGAGAAAGTATTTCTAGGGGGTTATTTTAAGATACCTTACATCCTATAGTAAATATCAGTAATCCGTAATCAGTAATCATTTCAGTTTGGTTTGTCAATCTCTTATGTCGTATTTAGTAGTAGACATAAGCTTGGTGCTCCCTTCTCGCAGCTGTCCAGTTCAGGTGTTCCTGCAGGCTACGTCTGAAGGAATACAGTGTTCTCTTTTCACGGACTGACTGGGGTAGGTCTTTCCAGTCTTTGATGGCAGTGAAGAAGAATGTTTGCTTACCCTGTCCTTGGATTCTCGGGACCTTAAAATTAAACATCCTGTTTCTTGTATTATGTCCACTCCTCTCATTTGCTTTAACAAAATCATTCTTTAGATACCGTACCGTAACATAAATTAAAATAGATAGGCTACACAATTATATAAATAAATTAATGTACACAAGTAGGATACAAAATATACAAATATATTCATATTATCACCAACCCACCAATTATCTTACAAATACTGGTAAACCTAATTAATGAAAACAATGAAACGAATCAATGAATACATCTGGCACCGTACTCCAAGGATTCGAACCTAGGATACTCACAACTAATCCAGCGCACTAACCATTACACTATCAAAACAGTTAACAAAGACACTAATTAAACACACGTATGTACAGTACCGTAACAAAAGAAATCAAAATTAATATAAATATATATATATATATATATATATATATATATATATATATATATATATATTAGTGTAGCCAGGGAGGATATTTTCTTTCAGGCAGGTGAGATTAAAATAATAGGCACAGTTTGCATTATTGAGTTTTTTATTGATACTCTCAATTTTTCGTACAGTTTTTCTGGTATTTTCAGGAAGTTGGTAAAGGAGGTTTGCAAATGGTTCCGACGTTTCAATGGGCGCAGCCATCATTATCAAGGAGAAGTGAAGTTAGGTGATAAGTCGAGTTTATATAGGCGATGCAAGATCAAGAAAAGAAAAAGTGCAATGGAACCGGGTTGCAGTTTTATATATATATAAGTATAACTATAATACAAGAAGTAAAATTGCAACCCGGATCCATTGCACTTTTTCTCTTCTGCGAGTGAGAGATCTCTGGGTCAGGTGACATGGCAGACACAGAGGAAACTACATACTCTAAATATATTGCAGGTACGACAAGGGCATTTAAAGTGTCCGTATAATATTTGTCATGGTATGTTGATAGTAATAAATCCATCTTATAACAGTTAGAGAGGTAAATCACTGTCAATATACCCAACAATCTTCTATACCTCTTGTTTTCACATAGTGCAGAGAGAGAGATGTAGATAGATAGATAGATAGATAGATAGATAGATAGATAGATAGATAGATAGAGAGAGAGAGAGAGAGAGAGAGAGAGAGAGAGAGAGAGAGAGAGAGAGAGAGAGAGAGAGAGGAGAGAGGGGAGAGAGAGAGAGAGAGAGAGAGGAGAGAGAGAGAGAGAGAGAGAGAGAGAGGAGAGAGAGAGAGAGAGAGAGAGAGAGAGAGAGAGAGAGAGAGAAGAGAGAGAGAGAGAGAGAGATAGAGAGAGAGATAGATAGATAGATAGATAGATAGATAGATAGATAGATAGATAGAGAGAGAGAGAGAGAGAGAGAGAGAGAGAGAGAGAGAGAGAGAGAGAGAGAGAGAGAGAGAGAGAGAGAGAGAGACAGAGACAGAGACAGACAGACAGATAGATTAGATAGAGAGAGAGCTGAGAGAATAAAAGAGACCAGATGACACACACAGACAGACCCCCCAGCGCTCCACATATTTCTGAGAGGCATCGATTTTGGTGGAGGCGATCCGTGGTGGTGTAGTTCAGCTCACCACCACCAGGGTGCTGTCAAAGCAGAGCACTTTTAACCCGTTCAGTACCGGGGACGCCCTTTCCATTATATTCTGACAACTATTAGACGATTTTTTCAGCTTAGGAAGGATGTGTACCCATTAAAAAACTACATACCGTACCTCAATGTATCGTGTTAGCTACCGTATATCCTTCCTAAGCTTCATAAAATAGTCTAAATGTAGCTGAAGTCACATCACAAATACGTCACCGGTACCGCACTGAACGGGTTAAGCCGGTATCACACGAGCGCTTTTTTAGGTGTCGAATTTTTCCCTGGTGAACGTTAGTGAGCCTGTAATTTTGGAAAAATCGGCCTTCGCCCGAGACATTTGACTACCGGTACCGAACAAATTTACAAATTAATCTAGAAAGAGGATCTAAATTTGATTGAGGTCTAGGGAGGAAACTAACAAAATAATGATATGAAATAATCGACCAATAAATATACTATCAATAAAATACACATGGAACATCGCAGAGGGTTTAGTGCCATGTCGACTACACTACCCGATAGTCGACTACACTACCCGATAATTATGAAGGTCAGTGATAGTGAGTGATTTTAATTAGTTCATTGATAGTGATAGTGATTTTGATAGTTCTTTGTGATAGTGATAGTGGTTTTGATAGTTCTTTGTGATAGTGATTTTGATAGTTCTTTGTGATAGTGATAGTGGTTTTGATAATATATTATGTTATAGTGATTTTGATAAGTTCTTTTGTCATAGTGATAGTGATTTTGATAAATTCATTGATAGTGATAGTGATTTTGATAAGTTCGTTGTGATAGTGATTTTGATAAGTTCGTTGTGATAGTGATTTTGATAAGTTCGTTGTGATAGTGATTTTGATAAGTTCGTTGTGATAGTGATAAGTTATTTGTGATAGTGAGTGATTTTGATAAGTTCAGTGATAGTGATTTTGATAAGTTATATGTGATAGGGATAGTGATTTTGATAAGTTTAGTGATAGTGATTTTGATAAGTTATATGTGATAGTGATAGTGATTTTGATAAGTTCAGTGATAGTGATATTGATAAGTTATAATATGTGATAGTGATAGTGATTTTGATAAGTTCAGTGATAGTGATAGTGATTTTGATAAGTTTAGTGATAGTGATTTTGATAAGTTATATGTGATAGTGATAGTGATTTTGATAAGTTCAGTGATAGTGATTTTGATAAGTTATAATATGTGATAGTGATAGTGATTTTGATAAGTTCAGTGATAGTGATAGTGATTTTGATAAGTTATATGTGATAGTGATAGTGATTTTGATAAGTTATATGTGATAGTGATAGTGATTTTGATAAGTTATATGTGATAGTGATAGTGATTTTGATAAGTTATATGTGATAGTGATAGTGATTTTTGATAAGTTATATGTGATAGTGATAGTGATTTTGATAAGTTATATGTGATAGTGATAGTGATTTTGATAAGTTATATGTGATAGTGATAGTGATTTTGATAAGTTATATGTGATAGTGATAGTGATTTTTATAAGTTTAGTGTTAGTGATTTTGATAAGTTAGTTGTCAGTGTTAGTGATTTTGATAAGTTCTTTTGTGATAGTGATAGTGATTTTTATAAGTTCTTTTGTGATAGTGATTTTTATAAGTTCTTTTGTGATAGTGATTTTTATAAGTTCTTTTGTGATAGTGATTTTTATAAGTTCTTTTGTGATAGTGATTTTGATAAGTTCTTTTGTGATAGTGATTTTGATAAGTTATTTTGTGATAGTGATTTTGATAAGTTCTTTTGTGATAGTGATAAGTTCCTGTGTCATAGTGATAGGGATTTTGATAAGTTCTTTTGTGATAGTGATAAGTTCTTTTGTCATAGTTATAGTTATTTTGTGATAGTGATAGTGATTTCGAAAATTTCTTTTGTGATAGTGATAAGTTCTTGTGTCATAGTGATAGGGATTTTGATAAGTTCTTTTGTGATAGTGATAAGTTCTTTTGTCATAGTGATAGTTATTTTGTGATAGTGATAGTGATTTTGATAAGTTCTTTAGTGATAGTGATTTTGATAAGTTCATTGATAGTGATAATGATTTTGATAAGTTCAGTGATAGTGATTTTGATAAGTTCGTTGATAGTGATAGTTATTTTGATAAGTTCAGTGATAGTGATTTTGATAAGTTCAGTGATAGTGATTTTGATAAGTTCATTGACAGTGATAGTGATTTTGATAAGTTCGTTGATAGTGATAGTGATTTTGATAAGTTCAGTGATAGTGATAAGTTCGTTGATAGTGATAGTGATTTTGATAAGGTCAGTGATAGTGATTTTGATAAGTTCGTTGATAGTGATAGTGATTTTGATAAGTTCAGTGATAGTGATTTTGATAAGTTCGTTCATAGTGATAGTGATTTTGATAAGTTCGTTCATAGTGATAGTGATTTTGATAAGTTAGATGTCATAGCGATAGTGATTTTGATGAGCTCTTTTGTGATAAGTCATACCGGTAGTGATTTTGAAAAGTTTATTGATAGTGATAGTGATTTTGATAAATTCATTGATAGTGATAGTGATTTTGATAGTTCTTTGTTATAGTGCTAGGGATTTTGATAGTTCTTTGTTATAGTGATAGTGATTTTGATAGATCTTTATTATAGTGATAGTGATTTTGATAGTTCTTTGTTATAGTGATAGTGATTTTGATAGTTCTGTTGTTATAGTGATAGTGATTTTGATAGTTCTGTTGTCATAGTGATAGTGATTTTGATAGTTCTTTGTTATAGTGATAGTGATTTTGATAGTTCTTTGTCATAGTGATAGTGATTTTGATAGTTCTTTGTCATAGTGATAGGGATTTTGATAGTTCTTTGTCATAGTGATAGGGATTTTGATAGTTCTTTGTTATAGTGATAGTGATTTTGATAGTTCTTTGTCATAGTGATAGTGATTTTGATAGTTCTTTGTTATAGTGATAGTGATTTTGATAGTTCTTTGTCATAGTGATAGTGATTTTGATAGTTCTTTGTTATAGTGATAGTGATTTTGATAGTTCTTTGTCATAGTGATAGTGATTTTGATAGTTCTTTATTATAGTGATAGTGATTTTGATAGTTCTTTGTCATAGTGATAGTGATTTTGATAGTTCTTTGTTATAGTGATAGTGATTTTGATAGTTCTTTGTGATAGTGATAGTGATTTTGATAGTTCTTTGTGATAGTGATAGTGATTTTGATAGTTCTTTGTGATAGTGATAGTGATTTTGATAGTTCTTTGTCATAGTGATAGGGATTTTGATAGTTCTTTGTCATAGTGATAGTGATTTCGATAGTTCTTTGTCATAGTGATAGTGATTTCGATAGTTCTCTGTGATAGTGATTTTGATAGTTCTTTGTGATAGTGATAGTGATTTTGATAGTTCTTTGTCATAGTGATAGTGATTTTGATAGTTCTTTGTCATAGTGATAGTGATTTCGATAGTTCTTTGTCATAGTGATAGTGATTTTGATAGTTCTGTGTCATAGTGATAGTGATTTTGATAGTTCTTTGTCATAGTGATAGTGATTTTGATAGTTCTTTGTCATAGTGATAGTGATTTTGATAGTTCTGTGTCATAGTGATAGTGATTTTGATAGTTCTTTGTCATAGTGATAGTGATTTCGATAGTTCTTTGTCATAGTGATAGTGATTTTGATAGTTCTGTGTCATAGTGATAGTGATTTTGATAGTTCTTTGTCATAGTGATAGTGATTTTGATAGTTCTTTGTCATAGTGATAGTGATTTTGATAGTTCTGTGTCATAGTGATAGTGATTTTGATAGTTCTTTGTCATAGTGATAGTGATTTCGATAGTTCTCTGTGATAGTGATTTTGATAGTTCTTTGTGATAGTGATAGTGATTTTGATAGTTCTTTGTCATAGTGATAGTGATTTTGATAGTTCTTTGTCATAGTGATAGTGATTTCGATAGTTCTTTGTCATAGTGATAGTGATTTTGATAGTTCTGTGTCATAGTGATAGTGATTTTGATAGTTCTTTGTCATAGTGATAGTGATTTTGATAGTTCTTTGTCATAGTGATAGTGATTTTGATAGTTCTGTGTCATAGTGATAGTGATTTTGATAGTTCTTTGTCATAGTGATAGTGATTTCGATAGTTCTTTGTCATAGTGATAGTGATTTTGATAGTTCTGTGTCATAGTGATAGTGATTTTGATAGTTCTTTGTCATAGTGATAGTGATTTTGATAGTTCTTTGTCATAGTGATAGTGATTTTGATAGTTCTGTGTCATAGTGATAGTGATTTTGATAGTTCTTTGTCATAGTGATAGTGATTTTGATACCGGTAAGTTCTTTTCTTTTGCCGTAATATTGTGTCGTCCCTGTTTTGGATTGTTTATTTTGCAAGTTTTCCATTATAATAGGAGAGGCTGGGAATGCGATATCCCCCGGAGAATAACCGGGGTGCTATGGGCTCGCTGCGCTAGAATGTTGGTTATCACATAAGAGGACCACGTCTCTTCAACAAACACCCACGGCGAGTAAGAGACATGAGGGGCGTCTCGTTAGACAACTTCACGAGAGCCATCGATGTCAAACTGCAAAATGCCAGATAAGCCCATCTTCGTAGGGGGGATTCTCCTCCCCCCCCCCCCCCCTTTGAACAGTGTGTTGCCCCAGTGTTCAAACCATAACAAAGAGTGGCGAACCCATCATAGGTGAACATACTGTAGGTACGGTACCGGTAGGTTGAGTGTTCGAGATAGAGATGTTCACTACACACACACACACACACACACACACACACACACACACACACACACTATTAACGCCCTTTTATGTTTTGTTTCCGTCAATAATTACAAGATATTATGAAAGTTGAAAGGCCCTCTGGCAATTAAAGAAGTTAAATACTGGTACCATGCGCTATATCATCCCAACCCTCTTCATTTTCTAAACTTTTCCCAAATTAAAATATGATCATCCACTGATAGCTAGATAAAAGGACATAAAATGTGTCCACACACATTGAAGGGATTTTAAACGTTCCAAACATTGAAGAAACGTTCCAAAACAGTGAAGGGGTTACAAACGTTCCAATTTTCTCTAGCCTAACTGTACCGTAATCCCCCGGTCAACCTTCGCTACCGACACCCACACCCACACCGACACCCACACCCACACCCACACCCACACCCACACCGACACCCACACCCACACCCACACCCACACCCACACCGACACCCACACAGACACCCACACCCACACCCACACCCACACCCACACCGACACCCACAGACTCGGCCACCAAACACATGTCAACACCCACTGATACACCCACTCCTTAAGGGCGGATGGGCGTATTTATCTGTTGTCATGTCTTTTAGTTTCCTCCCTAGACCTCTATCAAGCTTAAACAAAAACACCCCGAGAACCCCTTGAAATGTACTGTACATTTCTTGGTAGAAACATTTCCCGGCCGAAGGACGATTCCTCCTAAACTACAAGCTCGCTATCGCTCGCCAGGATGAAATTTGTATTGTGTCATTTACGTGTCGTTTTTTTCCTGGCGAGCGACAGCGCGTCTATAAGTAAGGAGGGAACGGCCTTCGGCCGGGACATTTTTCTGCCGAAAAATGTACAAATATATCTAGAAGGTGGCTCTTGGGGATGTGTTTTAAAGTTTAATGGAGGTCTAGGGAGGAAACTGAATAAATAATTAATATGTAAATACATGTAATAATTAATATGTAAATACATGTAAAAATTAATATGTAAATAAATGTAATAATTAATATGTAAATAAATGTAATAATTAATATGTAAATAAATGTAATAATTAATATGTAAATAAATGTAATAATTAATATGTAAATAAATGTAATAATTAATATGTAAATAAATGTAATAATTAATATGTAAATAAATGTAATAATTAATATGTAAATAAATGTAATAATTAATATGTAAATAAATGTAATAATTAATATGTAAATACATGTAATAATTAATATGTAAATACATGTAATAATTAATATGTAAATAAATGTAATTATTAATATGTAAATAAATGTAATTATTAATATGTAAATAAATGTAATTATTAATATGTAAATAAATGGACCCAACAATTAAACCCTTCCCCACTTACCAGAGCCCCCGTAGGCCCCTAATTATCCCCCCTCTCACACGATAACACCCAAACCTATTGTTCTTCACCCGGTTAGTTTATTGCACCAACATGGCGCCATGTGCGGTAAACACATTGACACTCCGCTGCAGGCAGTCCACCTCTTTAGTGCTTTATATTTTCTCGCTCGCTCTGTCTGGGTTGTATGTATTCGACCCCATTCAGCCTACTGTTTTAAGACGTTTATCCCCATCCAGGTGATAATATATTTCCTGGCGAGCGGTAGCGAGCCAGCATATTTAAAACAAATGTTTTTGACAGCAGGCAAAATTTATACATTTTTCAAAAATGTCTCCGGCAAAGTCGAATTTCTCCATACAATGCTGGCTCGTAATCGCTCGCCAGGAAGAAATCGACACCTGGATGTGGATAAATGTCCTAAAACAGTAGGCTGAATGGGGCCGATTGGATGGGCTACAAGCCAGAGAAAGAGAGAAAAGGAGAAAACAAAAACAGGTCACCCCCCCCCCTTAAAGCAATTGAAACTGGGCTGCATGCAACCCATTAATTTGTTTTTCCTACCGATATGGGGCAGTTCTTGTGCTTACCCCTTTCAGTACCGGTGCCGTCATTTTAATAGTGTTTGTATTTTCTGGCGACTATTAGACAATTTTGTTCAGCTTAGGAAAGATGTCTACCCATTAAAAGGCTACTCACTATCTCAATTAATCCTTTTAGCTACCCTATATTCTTCCTAAGCAATCATAAAATCGTCGAAATGTAGCTTAAACAAATGCAAGAGACGTCGCCGGTAAAGAAGGGGTTAACCCATTCAGTACCGGTGCCGTCATATTTATTGTATTGTATTTCTTGGCGACTATTAGACGATTGTATTCCGTTTAAAAAGGGCCTCCGGGAATTAACAAGCTTTGAACTATCCCACTTGACCCTGTTCATTACTACAGGTCCTTCTTAAGCTGCGCAAAACTCGTCTAAATATAGCTAGAATTATTTGCATGCAACTTCGGAGCGAGATAGCTTACGGCAGCGCTGATATTTAATGAGGGAAATATTGGCTATTTCTGGACCCCATTTCTCCCTCATGCTTAGCCCAATTAGTTTTCAGATTTCAAGACGTTCGCCCCATTATTTTGTCGATAATCAATATCAAAACCTTTCGTGCCAGTTAGGCGTCGATTTTTTCCTGGCGAGCGATAGGAAGCCTGAAATTTTGGAGGGACATTTTTCAGTACCGGTATACACGTTCATGTCGAAGGGGGTATTTTATAAAGTTTGATGGGGGTCTAGGGAGTAAAACTAAAGAAAATAACAAATACATATATAAACATACCAATACACAAACCCTGCCTTCTTTACCGAACACTCAACAAATGTATAACTCGGCCCGTATAATGTATAACTCGGCCCGTATAATGTATAACTCGGCCCGTATAATGTATAACTCGGCCCGTATAATGTATAACTCGGCCCGTATAATGTATAACTCGGCCCGTATAATGTATAACTCGGCCCGTATAATGTATAACTCGGCCCGTATAAGCTACAGTCTACAAACAAAGACGGTGACTTGGCCCTAGCTCTTTATAAACAAGAATAAGATAGGCCTGGGGTTATATTGGGGGAAGGAGGTCTTTGAAGGGTTCAGCTGTTTGATCTTATTTCTGTATTTATCCGGTGCGGGAAAACACACCAAAAAGGCCAAGGAAAATATGTCCCGCATTTTAAAATATAGAGGGAACGGAAGACAAACCCTTATCAAAACTAGGCTTCAAAGCGAACCAAAGGGAATCCCCTTTCTTTCAACTCGAAAGACGAGAACGACAAACATAACTTTCACCTATTTATACAAAAATGAATGATCGGAATATACAATTATATATATTATATATTAGTGGTATATAATCTATTATACAGGATGTCAAACGAAAGCAAAGTCCATTAACCCATACAGTACCGGTGACGTCCTTGGCAAGGACCTCTAGCAATTATATGGCTTCAAACTATCTCAACCAACTCCTTCAACTACCGCAGAGTGGTGATGGGCTGGTCTATCAGAGTGAGAACTGAGCGATCTCTGCCATACCCATAGCTTACTCTGACTGTTCCTTTTACTTATATATTTTCTAGATCTCAAGTGACGGCGTCTCTTGCGTGGATTGACCTCCTAATCTACCAAGATTGGAAGCCAAAGCGTCACATCTTTCCTTTGCCCCTCAACTTTCTCTTCATAATTGCTAAGGGGCACAGGGCCCTGGGTGGGGCTTTGGTTTCCCGGGCGTTTCTGCACCCTCCTCAGCTCCCCGCCATGGAGTGGCTTCGGTCACCCAGGCTTTATTGTGGTCGGCGGGGGGGGTTCTGTGGGGGCGCTCGGTTATGGCCTTGGCCTTGCTCGGGGCCTTGGGGCTGTTCGGCCAGGCAGCTTGGGGAAAAACAACAACAACAACTACCGCAGATCTTTCCTAAGCTTCATAATATCGTCTAAATATAGTTCAATATATGATAACACACGTCGCTGGTACTCAAAGGGTTAAAGATAAAATTACCGGTATGTCTTTGGAAGTGATAAAATGGCCTAAAAAAAAAAAAAAAAAAATCATTTTCTCGTATTCCTTCTCATATTCATTAAAGTTTTCAAACAAAATTACTCTGGTTTTGACAGCCGGAAGCTATATACGGTATATTATTAGCCTATACACTCAGTATACAGGGTGTCCCAGGAGGAAAGGGCATAACTTTGGAAATTGATAGAACAAGGTATTCTAAGCATAAAATGTTCTATAAGAAATATTCCAAATCTCGACCGGTATAGAGTTATTGCATGTTGAAAATGTTATTTTCTTCAGTAATACCCCATAATGCTGGCCTAGCTGTCCTTGTGCCTACCACACCTCCATCTTTCTTCAATTATTTTACCATGATATTATTAGGATACTATCTATCTATCTATCTATCTATCTATTGCCATACACAGAATGCCCCCAAGCGGACCTATTCCCTGTGAGAGGGACAACCCGGGCCAGTTTAGTGAAGGCCTTACAGGATTGACCACTCAATTTAGGATCCGTCCGACTCCGAGGCCCTCTGTGTAAGTTGCAAACTGATTATAAACATAGTAGCTCAGTTTGGAGCAGCTGGGAACTATTTGACATGGAAGAGTCCATTACAGTGATGCGGGGGAGGACACTAAATTAAACCTTCAATATCTTTATAATGGTTGAAATTAGGACTTTTTGTTATAGAACAGTTTATGCTTAGAATACCTAGTTGTATCATGTCCCAAAGTTATGCCCTCTCCTCCTGGGACACCCTGTATATATATCATGGAACCCCTTCAACACGATGACGCTATATTCCTTTGATTCCGGCTAAGATTAAACGATTTTGTGCAGCTTAAGAAGGACCTTTATTATTCAGAGGGTTCATTGAGACCTTTCGTCCCATTTTTGTTATCAGTATCAAGACCCTTCGTGCCATTTAGGTGTAGATTTGGTTTCCTGGCGAGCGATAGCGAACCTGTAATCAAGGAGATTTTATGCAGATAAAGAAGGACCTATATTTTTCAGAGGGGTATATTGAGATCGCATCTAGCCATTTGAGTCATAGAGGTAGATTATAATTTGTCTAATGTTAACCAGAATATGATGAAAATTATGTCACTGTACTGAAGGGGTTAAGGGGAGATGGGCCGTTTTTCTGGTCTCCCTTCTTCCTCATGTTTAGCCTCATTAGTTTTACGATTTTAAGACGTTCGGCCCATTAGTTTGTCGATTAAGACTTTTCGCCCAATTTCTTTGTCAATATTAAAA
Source organism: Paralithodes platypus (assembly GCA_032716605.1). Taxonomy (NCBI): domain Eukaryota; kingdom Metazoa; phylum Arthropoda; class Malacostraca; order Decapoda; family Lithodidae; genus Paralithodes; species Paralithodes platypus. The sequence goes on from CM064539.1 coordinate 27,185,484, forward strand.
CTTAACGTGTCACTTAGGTGTCGATTTTTTCCTGGCGAGCGATAGCGAGCCTATAATTTAAGAGGAACGGGAAATTTTTTCTTTATCGAAAAAATGTAAACATTTATCTAGAGGGGAAGTCTTGGGAGTGTATATATATAGCTTGATGGAGTTCTAGGGAGCAAACTAAAATCCTCCTTTAAGATGGAGACGAGTCAATTTTTCGCTAGCTTTAGAAAAAAAGGAAAACAAAACAAAAACACACACACACAAGCTATAGCTAGTCCCTTTAAGCACACGAGGATGGCCAAATTACTTCCCCTTATTATATGACACACTGCCAGGGGAGAAACACATATTATATGCTAAGCTTATATAGGCCATAGGGACGAGATAATGGGGCTAAACACGAGGAGTAAGGGGGACCAGAAGAGCGACATATCTCCCCTTTTAAGGGGAAGGTTTTTAGTTTTGTCCCTAGATATCCTTCAAGCTTAAGATTACGGTACACCTCCTTGAGCCCCTTTCAAGATAAATTTGTAAATGTTTAGGTAGAAAAATGTCCCGGCTGAAAGCCGATTCCTCTTAAACTACAGGCTTGCTATCGCTCGCCAGGATAAAATCGACACCTAAATGGCACGAAAGGTCTTAAAATTGACAGAAATGGGTTGAAAGTTCTTAAAATCGTCAAAATAATGGGGCAAACGTCTTAAAATTAGAAAAACAATGAGGCTAAACATGAGGGAGAAAGGGATCAAGAAAAAAATCCCTCAAGTGGAAATCTCCCCTTAAGGACAATATGGGATGGCCAAATTACTCTCCCTCATCATAAGACACACTACCGAACCAGGGGAAGCGCACACATATACTGTATATCCCAAGCTTTGTATATAAGCCACTGCTACGAGATAATGGGGCTAAACCCGATCTTACAAATTCAAAAATAAACACCGCAATTTCTCTGAACCAGGACCAGGGGTACCGAGCCACCACAACCCCTTTAAGGGGGGTGACCTGCTTTTGTTCTGTCCTTTTCTATCTTTCTCTGGCTTGTATCCATTTGGCCCCATTCAGCCTACTGTTTTAAGACGTTTATTCCCATTCAGGTGTCAACATTTTACTGGTGAGCGGTAGCGAGCCAGCATATTTTTTATTTTTGTTTGACAGCAGGCTAAATTTGTACATTTTTCGATAGAAAAATGTCTCCGGCGAAGCCGGATTTCTTCATATAATGCTGGCTCGCTATCGCTCGCCAGGAAGAAATCGACACCTGGATGGGGATAAACGTCTTAAAACAGTAGGCTGAATGGGGCCAAATAGATACAAGCCAGAGAAAGATAGAAAAGGACAGAAATAACAAAAAGCAGGTCATCCCCCCTTAAGAACAATATGGATGACCAGATTACTCTCCCTTATCATACGACACACTACCAGGGGCCACTGCTACGAGATAATGGAGCTAAATATACGACACACTACCAGGGGCCACTGCTACGAGATAATGGAGCTAAACATACGACACACTACCAGGGGCCACTGCTACGAGATAATGGAGCTAAACATACGACACACTACCAGGGGCCACTGCTGACACACTACCAGGGGCCACTGCTACGAGATAATGGAGCTAAACATACGACACACTACCAGGGGCCACTGCTACGAGATAATGGAGCTAAACATACGACACACTACCAGGGACCACTGCTGACACACTACCAGGGGCCACTGCTACGAGATAATGGAGCTAAACATACGACACACTACCAGGGGCCACTGCTACGAGATAATGGATCTAAACATACGACACACTACCAGGGACCACTGCTACGAGATAATGGTGCTAAACATACGACACACTACCAGGGACCACAGCTACGAGATAATGGAGCTAAACATACGACACACTACCAGGGGCCACTGCTACGAGATAATGGAGCTAAACATACGACACACTACCAGGGGCCACAGCTACGAGATAATGGAACTAAACATACGACACACTACCAGGGGCCACAGCTACGAGATAATGGAGCTAAACATACGACACACTACCAGGGGCCACAGCTACGAGATAATGGTGCTAAACATACGACACACTACCAGGGGCCACTGCTACGAGATAATGGAGCTAAACATACGACACACTACCAGGGGCCACAGCTACGAGATAATGGAGCTAAACATACGACACACTACCAGGGGCCACTGCTACGAGATAATGGAGCTAAACATACGACACACTACCAGGGGCCACAGCTACGAGATAATGGAACTAAACATACGACACACTACCAGGGGCCACAGCTACGAGATAATGAAGCTAAACATACGACACACTACCAGGGGCCACAGCTACGAGATAATGGAACTAAACATACGACACACTACCAGGGGCCACAGCTACGAGATAATGAAGCTAAACATACGACACACTACCAGGGGCCACTGCTACGAGATAATGGAGCTAAACATACAACACACTACCAGGGGCCACTGCTACGAGATAATGGAGCTAAACATACAACACACTACCAGGGGCCACTGCTACGAGATAATGGAGCTAAACATACGACACTACCAGGGGCCACTGCTACGAGATAATGGAGCTAAACATACAACACACTACCAGGGGCCACTGCTACGAGATAATGGGGCTAAGGATGAGGGAAGAGAAGGGGGACCAGAATAACGACCCACCTCTCCTTAAGGATAAGATGGATGGCCAGATTACTCTCCCTTATCATACAACACACATATACTGTATATATACGGTACCCTAAGCTTATATATAGGCCACAGCTACGAGATAATGGGGCTAAACATGAGGAAGAAGGGGGACCAGAAGAACGACTTACCGGTACCGGTATCTCCCCTTAATGAACAAGATGGATGGCTAGAATACTCACTCTCACTCACTCACTCTCCCTCTCTCTCTCTTCAACCACACAGACACACACAACCTCCCATGCACTTGAACCACCCCGCCATCCCAACTACAGCCCACCCACACACACATAGCCACCCACCTCGCCCAGTCCGACTCACTATTTATGTCCCTAGTTAAGGGGAGGTATTTAGTTTGTTCCCTAGACCTCCATCAAGCTTAAAATTACACCCCCTTGAGTCCCTTTCAAGATAAATTTGTAACATTTTTCGGTAGAAAAATGTCCCGGCCGAAGGCCGGTTCCTCTTAAATTACAGGCTCGCTATCGCTCGCCAGGATAAAATAGACACCTGAATTGCACGAAAGGTCTTAATATGGGGTGAAAGTTCTTAAAATCGCTAAACTAATGGGGCAAACGTTTGATAATATCAAAAGCAATGGGGCTAAACATGAGGGAGAAAGGGGTCAAGAAAACAATCCCTCAAGTGGAGACCTGCCCTTAATGTCCAGAAGAAAACAATCCCTCAAGTGGAGACCTCCCCTTAATGTCCAGAAGAAAAGGCCGCAAATCCTGGAAAATGAGTCCATAACAACCATTCCGGCCCCCACCAACAACTCCGGCCCTCATATCCGCCTCACACGCACCTTTCGGCCCCACCACCTATTATTTCGGCGGGAAGTCATGCGAAGGATACCGTAATTCTGTTTTTAATGAGTCTCGATTCTGTTGCGAAATACACGTTTGTATATGCCCAACATTACGTGCATTGCTTATACATACATATATATACATACATACATACATACAGTACATACACACATACATACATACATAGCCCTACATGCATAAATACATAACGGTACATACATACGGTACCGGTACATAGGATATTATATGTAGTGTATGTTTGATTCGAACCCAGGATCTGTTTTTCTTGTTTTCTATATTCCAACTACCGGTACCTATACTCCCTCTCAGGCATAGGCTGAGAGCCTGTACATTCAACGGTGAAGCCTGTGAGGTCTCGTTCCAGCCTAGGGAGTGAGACATGTGAAGCACTTTGAGATGCAACCAGGGCCCGCTATGTTGCCTTCGCAAGATGCACAGGGCCCGGTTGCCCACCCAAAGCTCGAAGCAGCCCCATCTCTGGAGCTGCCTCGCACCAGTGCTTCACTGTCTTACCCCCTAGACTCTGACCCTTACCCTCAGAACGCCACCTATTAAAGCAATGCCCACCTATAGCATATTTTGAATATAGGAATATTCATACATTGCTAATTAATCAGGGAACAATGAGGGTAGTTTTTGGGCGTTTTGGTGGGCTTTGTGGTAATGCGCTGATATTAGGTACAGCACAAATTCAATCACAATAATATATTCCCATTGATACATCGGGATTCGAACCCGGGACCATTGGTTTACCAGTCCAGTGGCATGACCACTCCACCACACCTCCCACATACAGAACCTACACGCTCTAACCTTTAAACCATCAAGACAGTTAAAGGTACTACCGGTATCCACGGCAGTGGTGTAGTTGATTAAAGCGTCGGCTATTGTCCTGACGGTCGGCGGTTCGAACCCCACTGAGAGATTAGAAACATTTAGTGGCTCACGTGTATTTGTGATATATATATATATATATATATATATATATATATATATATATATATATATATATATATATATCAACACCAGCGCTGGTACAAACATCTTTATTTTGGTAACGTTTCGGTTTCAGCATAACCCATCTTCAGACCTGAACTGAAATGAAATAAAAGCCTATATGAATGGCAGAGTAATGTTCTAATGTAAATATTCTTATTAATAATTAATTTTAACAATCTAGAATAAAACTTAAAATTAATAGTTATAAAAATAATAACCTAATACATATTAGAACTAGTAAAGTGAAAGAATAAAATGAGAGACGAAGAAATATTATGTGAGCAATAAAAGGAGGGGGGGGGGCGAAGTTAATAACAATTTTTTCATAATTATATATAAGAACTAACCCTTTACATATTAGAAACAGAGTAGAGGAGTGGAAGAGTCGTGCACACCCAGGCTGGGTTTATGTAACTGGGTGAGCAGGGTCTCCGACAGGAGTCGTGTGATTGTGTTTGGGGCAGTGGTGAGAATTGAAAAATCGGAAAAATCTCATTAGCTTCGAGCAGGGTGTCGAACAGGAGCACTATTTTTGTTTTACAAACAAAACAAAAGCAAAGAGAAATCGTAATGTGAGTGGTTCTAATCGGTCCATTAGCTCTCTCCCCCCTGGCCACTCACGCTGATCCCCGAGGCCGGAACTAACACCATAATTGAGAAAAGCTACACATGGAAGGCGCAGGGAGTCAAACCGCAGCAATGGTATTTGTGGATTTAAACGAAGATGAGAAGGAATACACTAGAATGAACACGGAGTAGCATTGTTTTAGCCACGTTAACCCTTCCAAAGACAAGACCAGAACTAAAACCATAATAAAGACCAACTACACACCGAAGACACGATAAAAGGGTGTCAGACAGAAGCAATGGTGTTTAAAGATTTTAATGAAGATTAAAAGGAATACCGGTACATGAAACTGAACTCACCGGTAAAGAAGGGATTAACGGGACAGACAGTACCGGGTAATTATTTTTGGGGGTCTATTTATTTATATATTCATATATATTTTTAATTTCCTCCCTAGACCTCCATCAAGCTTAAAATTACACCCCCTTGACCCCTTTTGCAGATAAATTTGTACATTTTTCGGTAGAAAAAATTTCCGGTTCCTCTCAACCTACAGGCTCGCTAACGCTCGCCAGGAAAAAATCGACACCTAAGTGGCACGAAAGGTTTTAAACATTGACAGAACTAGGGCGAACGTTCTAAAAATCGTCAAACTATTGGGCCGAACGTCTTAAAATCTAAAAGCTAATGAGACTAAACACGAGGGAGAAGGGGGTCCAGAAAAACCAAGCATGTCTCCCGGCTACACACGAGGGAGAAGGGGGTCCAGAAAAACCAAGCATGTCTCCCGGCTACACACGAGGGAGAAGGGGGTCCAGAAAAACCAAGCATGTCTCCCGGCTACACACGAGGGAGAAGGGGGTCCAGAAAAACCAAGCATGTCTCCCGGCTACACACGAGGGAGAAGGGGGTCCAGAAAAACCAAGCACGTCTCCCGGCTACACACGCCAGAGACAGGGCTTCAAGAGTAATAGGTCTAGTGTTTGGATATTGGCATGAAGATTAGAAGGAATACGTGAACAATGAAGGAGGAAGGGGGAATGGTTTGGTCGATTAATTCATTTATTCATATATTTTCTTAGTTTCCTCCCTAGACCTCCATGAAGCTTAAACTTACACCCCATAGACCCCCCATCAAGATAAATGTGTACATTTTTCGGTAGAAAAATTTCTCGGCCGAAGGCCGATTTCTCTTAAGCTACAGGCTCGCTCTCGCTCGCCAAGAAAAAATCGACACCTAAGTGGCACGAAAGGTCTTAAAAATTGACCAATATGGGGCGAAAGTTCTTAAAATCGTCAAACTATTGGGCCGCACGTTAAAAGCATTGGCACAAACGATGCACTTCAAGAGTACCGGTACCGGTAATAGTGCTTGAAGATTTAAATGCAGATTAGAAGGATTACCGGTACGTGAACATTACTGTGAAATGTGTGTTACAAGGAGTCACGGAGGGGCAATAGTGTTTGGAAATTTGAATGAAGATCAGAAGGATATTAAGGAATGCATGAAATTTAACATGAAATAGCAATGTTTTGACCATCTTATCACTTCTCAAGACATATATGAATACCGGTACGTGAAAATAAATACCGGTACGTGAAAATAAATACCGGTACGTGAAAATAAATACCGGTACGTGAAAATAAATACCGGTACGTGAAAATGAATACCGGTACGTGAAAATAAATACCGGTACGTGAAAATGAATACCGGTACGTGAAAATGAATACCGGTACGTGAAAATGAATACCGGTACGTGAAAATAAATACCGGTACGTGAAAATAAATACCGGTACGTGAAAATGAATACCGGTACGTGAAAATAAATACCGGTACGTGAAAATGAATACCGGTACGTGAAAATGAATACAGGTACGTGAAAATAAATACCGGTACGTGAAAATGAATACCGGTACGTGAAAATAAATACCGGTACGTGAAAATGAATACCGGTACGTGAAAATGAATACCGGTACGTGAAAATGAATACCGGTACGTGAAAATGAATACCGGTACGTGAAAATGAATACCGGTACGTGAAAATAAATACCGGTACGTGAAAATGAATACCGGTACGTGAAAATGAATACCGGTACGTGAAAATAAATACCGGTACGTGAAAATGAATACCGGTACGTGAAAATGAATACCGGTACGTGAAAATGAATACCGGTACGTGAAAATAAATACCGGTACGTGAAAATAAATACCGGTACGTGAAAATAAATACCGGTACGTGAAAATGAATACCGGTACGTGAAAATAAATACCGGTACGTGAAAATAAATACCGGTACGTGAAAATAAATACCGGTACGTGAAAATAAATACCGGTACGTGAAAATGAATACCGGTACGTGAAAATAAATACCGGTACGTGAAAATAAATACCGGTACGTGAAAATAAATACCGGTACGTGAAAATAAATACCGGTACGTGAAAATGAATACCGGTACGTGAAAATAAATACCGGTACGTGAAAATAAATACCGGTACGTGAAAATGAATACCGGTACGTGAAAATGAATACCGGTACGTGAAAATAAATACCGGTACGTGAAAATGAACGGGAATAGCATTGTTATGGCCACTTTATTACTTCCAGACAAAGGCTAATTTGACATAATTTGAACTAGCCTATAAACCAAATTGTGTCTTTACATACCGGAGCAATTATGTTTGAAGACTTAAGAGGGGTGACCTGTTTTGGTTCTGTCCTTTTCTATCTTTCTCTGGCTTGTATCCATTCGGCCCCATTCAGCCTACTGTTTTAAGACGTTTATCCCCATCCAGGTGTTAATTTTTTACTGGTGAGCGGTAGCGAGCCAGCATATTTTTTATTTTTGCTTGACAGCAGGCTAAACTTGTACATTTTTCGATAGAAAAATGTCTCCGGCGAAGCCGGATTTCTTCATATAATGCTGGCTCGCTATCGCTCGCCAGGAAGAAATCGACACCTAGATGGGGATAAACGTCTTAAAATAGTTGGCTGAATGGGGCCGAATGGATACAAGCCAGAGAAAGAGAGAAAAGGAGAGAAATAACAAAAAGCAGGTCACCCCCTTAAATGAATATGAGAAGGAATGCATGACAGCTAACGTGAAATGGCCTTATTATAGCCATGTTATTATTTCCAAAGGCATAATTTGAACTAGGCTATAGACCATAATTGTATCTTCACATATCTTTAGGGGAGGTATGGTGGAGTGGTCTTGCCACTGGCCTGGTAATCCAAAGGTCCCGGGTTCAAATCCCGATGGATCAATGGGAAGATATTATTGGGATGGAATTTGTGCTGTACCTGGTATCAGTGCATTACCACAAGCCCACCGAAGCGTCAATAAAATACCCTCATTGTTCCCTGATTAAATAGCACTGTATGAATATTCCCATATTCAAAATATGCTATAGGGGTGCAATGCCTGGTGATGTAACTGCTCAACAGGTGGCGTTGTGTGTGTGTAAGTGTGAGAGTCCGAGTGTAGGGGATGAGACAGTGAAGCACGGGAACGAGGTGGCTTCAGAGATGGGGTCGTTTCGGGCCATGAGTGAGCACCGTGCCTCATGTGAAGGCAAGATGGCAGGTGCTCGTTGTACTCTACGTGCTTCACATGTCTCACTCCCTAGACTGGAACATGACCTCACGGGCTTCACTGTTCATTGTAAAGCGGTGAATGTTAAGGCTCTCAGCCTATGCCCGAGAGGAAGTAAGTTGGAATATAGAAAAAAAAAAAAAAAAAAAAAAAATATATATATATATATATATATATATATATATATATATATATATATATATATATATATATACCGTATATATTAATATAGACTAACAATAATGGACTCTGCTTTCATTTGACACCTTGGATGATAATAGTCAAGCGACATTAAATTATGACTTTCCGGGTGACCGGTCAACTCACCCAGTATAGACCATGTCAACCAGTAGCTCTCAACCAGTACCAAATCAACCAATACGTTTAGGTTAGGTTAGGTTAGTACTATATTTTGGCACTGGTTTGGTTGGTCTGGGTTAATTTGGCACTGGTTGAGAGCTACTGGTTGAGTTGACATTAAATACGACTTTCCTACAACGCTCTCAACAATGTCATAGACTATATATACCGGTACTTTATAACCTACCTTGGCTTACCGGTGCATTATTGTGTGTATGTAATAGGTTTGATTAAATCAATCTGTTTAAGGGGAGATTTCCACTTGAGGGATTTTTTTCTTGACCCCTTTCTCCCTCATGTCTAGCCCCATTGCTTTTGAGATTTTAAGACGTTTGCCTCATTAGTTTGGTGATTTTTAAGAATTTCTGCCCCATTCTGTCAATTTTAAGACCATTCGTCCCATTTAGGTGTAGATTTTTTCCTGGCGAGCGATAGCGAGCCTGTAATTTAAGAGGAACCGGCCTTCGGCCGGGAAATCTTTCTACCGAAAAATGTAAACATTTATCTTGAAAGGGGGTCAAGGGGGTGAAATTTTAAGCTTGCTGGAGGAGTAGGAAACAAACTAGAAACCTCCCCTTAACCCCTCCTGTACCGGCGACGTCTTTTATTAATACGAGTTTGAGTAGTTTAAGAAGGATCTGTAATAGTCAAAAGATGTAAGTGATATAGTTGGAAGCCTGTTAATTGCTGGAGACCCTTCTAATTGCTGGAGACCCTTCATAAACTGATTAACATCGTCCAATAGCACCCAGAATAAAGTTTAACAAACGTCGCCGGGACAGAAGGGGTTAACCCTTTCACGCATTTATGACGCAGAGGTTGACAGATTAGCAATAAGAAATAGAGTTCTCTCACTCTTATAATTACTTCTCCAAAATTAGTTTTCTGCCCACAGCTAATTCAAAGACAACTGCAGAGGTTGAAGTAACTAAACGAAAGGTTTATAAATACCCCTGATGGTAACAAAGGCTTTAAAGTATCCCCAATTGGCTCAACACAGCTAACTCAAAGACAACTGCAGAGGTTGAAGTAACTAAACTAAAGGTTTCTAAATACCCCTGATGGTAACAAAGGCTTTAAAGTATCCCTAATAGGCTCAAAATCGCGTCATATGTCGGAGAGGGTTAAACGGTAACCTATCTATCTTGCTATTGATAAAATATATATTGGTATTTATCTCGACGTTGAAATTGAAATAATCTCTAGAAATAAATACAAATGCTGAACGTAGATCAACAAAGTTTAAGGTCCTTCCTAAGCTGCATACAATCACTGGACAGCACATATAGCAGAATGGCGTCCTCGTTGAACTCAAAGGGTTAACATAATTCCGTGACAAGAGAGGTAGAAAGGTGCCATAGGGACTTATAGGTCTGGGCTACTGGTACCTTAACACATTCAGTACCGGCGACGTCTGTATTATATCTACCGTACATTAAAACGGGTGGATGGGACTCGTTAGCCTTGGCGGGCAACCCATCTAGGGAAATAAACCCTAAACAAATTACCGATGGGTGGCAACCTAATCGGTGCCACTTGCAGGTGGCGAACTCAATAACAGACACAAGATATAGCCTATTCAGTTTAAAAAGGGCTTCCAACAATGACCAAGGTTCGAACTAACTCACTTAACACTTTTTACTACGGTACCACATATCCTTCTTAAGCGGCCAAAATTCGTCTAAATACACCAAGAATACTACGGTACTAGAAAGACGTCGCCGGTACTGAAGGGGAGGTGGGCCGTTTTTGTTGGGTCTATTAATTCATATATTCCTCTGTATCTTTGGTTCCTCGCTAGACCTCCATCAAGCTTAGAAAAACACCCCCTTGGCCTGTCTTCAAGATAAATTTATATTTTTTTTTTTTTTTTTTTTTTTTTTTGTGTCGCTCGCCAGGATTAAATTGACACCTAGATGATGCGAAAAATATTAATATTGACAAAGAAATTGGGTGAAAGATCTTAAAATGCCAAACTAATGAACCGAAAGTCATACAATCTCAAAACTAATGGGGCTAAACATGAGAAAGAAGAAGGGGGCCCAGAAAAACGGCCCATCCTCCCAAACCCTTTCAGTACCGGTGACGTCTTTTAAGGGGAGATCTCCACTTGAGGGATTTTTTTCTTGACCCCTTTCTCCCTCATGTTTAGCCCCATTGCTTTTGATATTATAAAACGTTTGCCCTATTAGTTAAGCGATTTTAAGAACTTTCACCCCATATTAAGACTTTTCGTGCAATTCAGGTGTCGATTTCATCCTGGCGAGCGATAGCGAGCCTGTAATTTAAGAGGAACCGGCTTTCAGCCGGGACATTTTTCTACCGAAAAATGTACAAATTTATCTTGAAAGGGGGTCTAGGGGGTGTAATTTTAAGATTGATGGAATTCTAGGGAACGAACTAAAAACCTCCCCTTAAACTTTATTCTAACTAGGCCTACCCGGTATCATCAAGACAATTTTATAAAGCTTAGGAAGGATAGGCCTATATGGTAAACCAAAAGATTAATTGAGGTACCGGTGGTAAAGACACAGGAAGACACGGGCCGGCTGCAAGAGGAGATGACTAAGGTGTTCCAGTGGACCAGGGAAAATAACATGCAGTTTAATGAAGACAAATTTCAATTAATACGATACGGAGATGAGGATTACGTTAAAGAGAGCACAAGTTACATACCAGAATCCAATCCCATAATAGAACGTAACGACAATGTGAAAGACCTTGGGGTGATAATGTCTGACAATATGGGATTCAAAGAACATAACCAGGTCAAAGTTGCAGCTGCGAAACGGCTAACAGGTTGGATTCTACTTACCGGTACATTTAAAACTCGCGGTGAACTGCCTATGATAACACTCTTCAAATCCCTGGTGCTACCGCGGCTAGAATACTGTAACGTATTAACATCCCCATACAAAGCAGGTGAAATTAAGGACTTCGAAAGTGTACAAAGAAACTTTATCTCACACATAAACTCAGTAAAACAGTTACACTATTGGGATCGTTTAAAATCACTAAAGCTGTATTCGTTGGAACGTAGAACGGAACGATACTTAATAATATATACGTGGAAAATCGCAGAGAGTTTTGTACCAAATCTACATACTCCAATAGCAATGAAGTTCAGTGATAGGAGAGACTGGGAATGCGATATCCCCAAGATGAAAAATCGGGGTGCTTTGGGTTCTCTGCGAGAGGGCTGGTTATCACATAGAGGAGCACATCTCTTCAACAAACTCCCTCGGCGAGTGAGAGACATGAGAGGTGTCTCGTTAGACAGCTTCAATAGAGCTCTCGATGTCGAACTACAAAAAGTGCCAGACGAGCCCATCTTCACAAGGGTGCGCTCCACCTCTTCGAATAGTCTGCTGCACCAATTCTCAAACAACAACGAAGGGCGGTGCGCTCTTCGGTGCCACTAGCAAGAGTGGCGAACTCCACATAGGTGAACATAGGTAGGTAGGTGCGGTAGTCTGTAGCCTATAAATGGGTAGACGTCCTTCCTAAGCTGAATAAAATAGTTTAATTAATAGATGCCAGTATATACCATTAATGAAAAGGACATCACCGGTACTTTATGGGTTAAAAATTACCATAATACCGAACTTCAAAAGGCACCAGGTCAGCCAAATTTCGTCAGCGAGCATACTGCATCCTAGAACACTGTACCTGCACCAAATTAGCCTCCCCCCCCCCCCCCCCCCAAAAAAAAAGGCGGTACCGGTACGCTCCTTGGTGCCCTCAGCCACCGTACTGTCGAGCAAACTCACTCCGGGGTGACCTCCAAGCCAATATATTCACCTCGGCAACGACCCCCTCGTCTAGAAAAGGCTTAAGGTGGCTACATTTTAGTTTCTCCACCACCTCTAATCCCAGAACATGGCGTGGAATATCCGTGGAGTTATATCGTCACTGAGCCTGGTATACGGCCAGGGCGCAAACATCAAGGAGAGCTGGGTCGTTTTTATGGACCCCCTTCTCCTCATGTTTAGCCCCATTAGTTATCAGATTCTATGACGTTCGGACGATTAGTTTGGGATTTTAAGACTTTTTGCCCCATTTCTTTGTTAATATTATGAATTTTCGTGTCAATTAGGTGACGATTTATTCCTGGCGACCGTTAGCGAATCAGTAATTTAAGAAAAACCGGCCTTCGGCCGGGAAATATTTCTATCGAAAAATGTACAAATTTATCTTGAAGGAGGGTCTTGGAGGGTGTTTTTTTAAGCTTGATGGAGGTCTAGGGAGGAAACTAAAAACAGTTATAAAAATATACATACATGAGGAAGTAGCCTATTTATACAGTAGGCTACGTACATTTGAGTTTCTCCACACCTCTAATACCAGAACATGGCGTGGTATATCCGTGGAGTTATAACGTCACTAAGCCTGGTATACGGCCAGGGCGCTAACATCAAGGGGGTAGTGCTTGGATTTTGGTCTATATATTTACAGGTACCGGTATTTACAGGAACCGGTATTTACAGGAACCGGTATTTACAGGTCCCGGTATTTACAGGAACCGGTATTTACAGGAACCGGTATTTACAGGAACCGGTATTTACAGGAACCGGTATTTACAGGAACCGGTATTTACAGGAACCGGTATTTACAGGAACCGGTATTTACAGGAACCGGTATTTACAGGAACCGGTATTTACAGGAACCGGTATTTACAGGAACCGGTATTTACAGGAACCGGTATTTACAGGAACCGGTATTTACAGGAACCGGTATTTACAGGAACCGGTATTTACAGGAACCGGTATTTACAGGAACCGGTATTTACAGGAACCGGTATTTACAGGAACCGGTATTTACAGGAACCGGTATTTACAGGAACCGGTATTTACAGGAACCGGTATTTACAGGAACCGGTATTTATTAATATATTTGTGAGTTTCCTCGTTAGACCTTCATCGAGCTTAGAAAACACCCTCTAAACCCGCTTTCAAGATAAATCTGTACATTTTTCGGTAAAAAAAAATCCCGGCCGAAGGCCGATTCCTTTTAAAATTACAGGCTCGCTGTTGCTCGCCAGGAAAAAAAAAGTCACCTAAAGGGCACGAAAGGTCTTAATATTGATACAAAAATTAGGCGAAAGGTCTCGAAATCGCCAAACTAACGAAACGAACGTCTTAAAACCTCAAAACTAATATGCTAAACATGAGGGAGAAGGGGGTCCAGAAAAAGCGAGTACCACCCCCTTAAGATAAAGCGTGTGAAGAAAGCCATGTATAATAATCATAAATGGTGCACGGGGGACTGTGACGGGGGAGACCTAAACATGGGCCGCAGGGTTTGTTATTTGTTTTTAACTGCGTTGGTGGAGTACCGGTAATGATTTAGATGCTTAAGTTCGGGATGTGGTGGTGTCCAGAGTTCGAATCCCGGGAGGACCATATGCTTTCATTAGTTTATTCAAGTACATTGGGGCTTGTCATTGATGATTAATGTTAAGAACGGAGTGTTACTTATTAGACCTACCGTACATCACCCGTATAATTAAGCCGGTATCACACGAGCGCTTTTTCCCTCAACATTTATGCTCAACACTGGTCTGGCAGCTTATGCGGTTAGCATTTTACATATTTCGGATACCGTACCATCAGTCTAGTTTCCAATACCAATGCAAAATATTTCAGAAATATTGCCAGAAAATTTTTGACCATAAAAGCTTTCGTGTGATACCGGTACCAACGCACTACAATTAAGGGGATATGGTTGGTTTTTCTGGCATCCCTTCTCCCTCGTGTTTAGCCCCATAAGTGTTCATATTCTAAAACGCTAGTTCCACTAGTTTGGCGATGCATAGGCCTACACTCACCCCATTTCTTTGTCATTATTAGGACGTTTCGTGCCATTTAGGTGTCTAAATTGTTTTCCTGGCGAGCGATAGAGAGCCTGTAATATTAGGAGGAACCGGCCTTTGGCCGGGAAATTTTTCTACCGAAAAATGTACAAATATACCTCTTAGGGGAGTCTTGGAGGTGGTTTATTAACCCTTTCACGCATTTATGACGCAGAGGTTGCCAGATTAGCAATAAGAAATAGAGTTCTCTCACTCTTATAATTACCTCTCCAAAATTTGTTTTCTGCCCACAGCTAACTCAAAGACAACTGCAGAGGTTGAAGTAACTAAACTAAAGGTTTCTAAATACCCCTGATGGTAACAAAGGCTTTAAAGTATCCCCAATAGGCTCAACACAGCTAACTCAAAGACAACTGCAGAGGTTGAAGTAACTAAACTAAAGGTTTCTAAATACCCCTGATGGTAACAAAGGCTTTAAAGTATCCCCAATAGGCTCAACACAGCTAACTCAAAGACAACTGCAGAGGTTGAAGTAACTAAATTAAAGGTTTCTAAATACCCCTGATGGTAACAAAGGCTTTAAAGTATCCCCAATAGGCTCAACACAGCTAACTCAAAGACAACTGCAGAGGTTGAAGTAACTAAACTAAAGGTTTCTAAATACCCCTGACGGTAACAAAGGCTTTAAAGTATCCCCAATAGGCTCAACACAGCTAACTCAAAGACAACTGCAGAGGTTGAAGTAACTAAACTAAAGGTTTCTAAATACCCCTGATGGTAACAAAGGCTTTAAAGTATCCCCAATAGGCTCAACACAGCTAACTCAAAGACAACTGCAGAGGTTGAAGTAACTAAACTAAAGGTTTCTAAATACCCCTGATGGTAACAAAGGCTTTAAAGTATCCCCAATAGGCTCAACACAGCTAACTCAAGACAACTGCAGAGGTTGAAGTAACTAAACTAAAGGTTTCTAAATACCCCTGATGGTAACAAAGGCTTTAAAGTATCCCCAATAGGCTCAACACAGCTAACTCACAGACAACTGCAGAGGTTGAAGTAACTAAACTAAAGGTTTCTAAATACCCCTGATGGTAACAAAGGCTTTAAAGTATCCCCAATAGGCTCAAAATCGCGTCATATGTCGGAGAGGGTTAAGCTTGATGAAGGTCTAAACATATTTAAATACCGGTATAGATAAATATAAAACTAATCTCATAAATACCGGTAGGCCAAAAGGTCAACCCTGCTCCCTTAACCCTCTGAGAATCATGACGTGTTGGACAGTTCCTTCTGGCTACTATTAGTCGAATTTATTCAGCTTAGGGTAAACTTGGATAGCGAAGGAATTAATTGGTATATAGTATATACCGGTATATATATATATATATATATATATATATATATATATATATATATATATGCACATACACTGTATCAATAAGTTATAGCCATCGTTTTAAACCGTGTTAAAAAGGCAGCACCCTATGAGTAGTTAAGAGGTACCGTATTGTACCGGTAATACGGCTACTGCAGATAATAGTTAATTGTTGCTATAGTACCGTAACTACCGGTGTATTACTTAAGCACAAACCAGACCGTGGGTGAAGGTGTTAATGGAGGAATGGTAGTACGGTACGGTAGGGGGAATTCAATTATACGGGCGTAAATGTCAGAACTCGGCGCCTGTTGAATATTAAGCGACTCTCTCTCTCTCTCTCTCTCTCTCTCTCTCTCTCTCTCTCTCTCTCTCTCTCTCTCTCTCTCTCTCTCTCTCTCTCTCTCTCTCTCTCTCTCTCTCTTCTCTCCTCTCTCTCTCTCTCTCTCTTCTCTCTCTTCTCTCTCGACTCTCTTCTCTCTCGACTCTCTCTTCTCTCTCGACTCTCTCTTCTCTCTCTTCTCTCTCGACTCTCTCTCTCTCTCTCTCTCTCTCTCTCTCTCTCTCTCTCTCTCTCTCTCTCTCTCATACCAACACAGACACATAGGCTTGTACCGTAAGACTACAGGTACCGTTTATATATATAGAGAGAGAAATGCCGGTAGATGTAATGTACGGTACGGTATATCAGCATCGGTATGTAAACAAAAGGAGAGAGAGAGAGAGTTTTACATTGATTTATCTGTATACACTAAAAACCAGTCAAATAAAATAAATACCGAGAGAGAGAGATAGATAGAGAGAGGAGAGCGAGTCACTTAAGGGGAGGTATTTAGTTTGTTCCCTAGACCTCCAGCAAGCTTAAAATTACACCCCCCTTGAGTCCCTTTCAAGATTAATTTGTACATTTTTCGGTAGAAAAATGTCCCGGCCGAAGGCCGTTTCCTCTTAAGTTACAGGCTCGCTATCGCTCGCCAGGATAAAATCGACACCTGAATGGCACGAAAGGTCTTAACATTGACAGAAATGGGGCGAAAGTTTTTAAAATCGTCAAAATAATGGGGCGAACGTCTTAAAATTAGAAAAGCAATGGGGCTAAACATGAGGGAGAAAGGAGTAAGACAAAAATCCCTGAAGTGGAGATCTCCCCTTAATATTCAACAGACGCCGAGTTCTGACATTTACGGCCCTATAATTGAATTCCCACCATACCGTATGTATTATACTACCATTCCTCCATTAAGGCGGGAGAAGGGGTGATTTGGGGGTTGATTTTGTCATATATATATATTTATTTTTATTTAGTTACTCCCCCTATAAGGAATACAAGAAAATTAACAAGAAATAGCATTGTTTCGGTTACGGTATTTTATTACGTTCAAACACTTAAATGTAACTCTAAACCACAATTTTACCTTTAATGTAACTCTAAACCACAATTTTACCTTTAATGTAACTCTAAACCACAATTTTACCTTTAATGTAACTCTAAACCACAATTTACCTTTAATGTAACTCTAAACCACAATTTTACCTTTAATGTAACTCTAAACCACAATTTTACCTTTAATGTAACTCTAAACCACAATTTTACCTTTAATGTAACTCTAAACCACAATTTTACCTTTAATGTAACTCTAACACACAATTTTACCTTTAATGTAACTCTAAACCACAATTTTACCTTTAATGTAACTCTAAACCACAATTTTACCTTTAATGTAACTCTAAACCACAATTTTACCTTTACATAGATAATTATTACGACTAAAATTAATGGACTTGGCTTTCGTTTGACACCCTGATGGTACGGTACCTTACGATTCATACCGGTACGTTGTTTCAAGTTTCATTCGTTAAAATGCCATATATAATAAAGCTTTACCGCTTTCCTACAATGACGGCTTTGTATATATTCCTGCTAGCGTAGTTTATATTGTCCAGCTTAAATTATACCAGTGGGAGCCAGAGAGTCTAGTTGTAGCCCCTTTGATGCGGCACACTGTTTTGATCGGGTGCAAGTCGATCACAAGTCAAATCTAACACAAGCCATTTTGAACACAAGCATTTTCGCTGACACAGCATGGGAGTAGAAGTAGTCAAACAGTAGCTATTTATTTTGAAGACTTGAATGAATATGAGAAGTACGGTAATACAAGACAATTAACATGGAATAGCATTGTTTTGGCCAGTTGATCACTTCAGAAGACAATGTTGAACTATGATCCTTAATTATATCTTTACGTAGACCATAATAAATACCAAAAAAAAGGAAAAAAAATATTATGTTTTTTACACCAACCAACTTCACATCTAAACTCAATTAATTAAATCAACAAATGCATGTGGCACTCCGAGGACTCGAACCCAGGATAGTCACATCGAAATACAGCGCACTATACATTACGCAATCAAGACAGTTTATTGGACTCTGCTTTCGTTTGACACATTGCCTACGCACACAGCTACAGCTACAGACAAATCTTCGTAAGCTCATTCGATTCTCTTCATGCAATTATATACGGTACCCGATAATTTAGATTGATGTTCAGATCAAAACAGCTACCGGTACCAATTATTAATAGGGTGTCAAACCGGAGCAATATTGTTTGAAGACTGGAATGAATATGAGAAGAAAAACATGAAATAACATTGTTTTGGTCATGTTATCACTACCAAAGACATAATTTGAACTATAAACCAAAATTTCATATCTGCCTATAACAAAAATACAGACTAATATTAAAGGATTCGGCTTTCGTTTGACACCCAGTGTAACCAGTACGGTATATAGAAGTAAATAGATATTATGTACCGTACCGGTATTTCAAAATGTATAGTGTAGTTGATTTGATATGAACAACAATCGAAATGGCTACGGTAGCCTATACCGGTATTTACGTAAAGAATGTTGGAAGAGCCAACGAAAATTTCTCGGTAGCTGTACGGTAGCGATAATAAGTCATATTTCTCGGTAGCTGTACGGTAGCGATAATAAGTCATATTTCTCGGTAGCTGTACGGTAGCGATAATAAGTCATATTTCTCGGTAGCGTACGGTAGCGATAATAAGTCATATTTCTCGGTAGCTGTACGGTAGCGATAAAGTCATATTTCTCGGTAGCTGTACGGTAGCGATAATAAGTCATATTTCTCGGTAGCTGTACGGTAGCGATAATAAGTCATATCTCCGCTGCCACTATGGTAGGTTCGTTATGTGCTGTATTAATGCCTGTCAGATGTTGAATAGGGTAGTTAAATGTAAGCACAGGTCTGTATATCTCACTCAAAATTAATACAAAAAAAGTACCGTACCGGTATAGATAGATATTGCAGATACCAAATACTGATACGGTACTGATACAAATATATTTGGTACCGATACATGACTTATTAGCGCCACTGTACCAGAGGTATAGTATCGTAATATACCTGTATACAGCTAAGTGGATACGGTACATACCTTTGCCTAATTATCAGCAGAAATAAAAAACATGGCAAATTTCTTACGAAACTCATCTCTGTTCAAACTCCCGGACATTTATAAAATAAAATAGAAGTATTAACATTTATGCACAGCCAAATAGTAAACCATTATAACTCAATAATTCCATGTCAACAAGCCTTGGTAACACACGATTTTAATACAAGGTATAGAGATAATTTGAGACCCGTTCGACCATAATAGTAACTTAGAAGAAATTGTATTGTGTACAAAGGTTGTAGGACCTACAGTATAGGGGTAGGTACTGTGGAATGATCTTCCAAATTATATAAAGTCAATTCAAAACTCCACTACTTTCAAAATAAACTTAAAGAAA
Source organism: Paralithodes platypus (assembly GCA_032716605.1). Classification (NCBI taxonomy): domain Eukaryota; kingdom Metazoa; phylum Arthropoda; class Malacostraca; order Decapoda; family Lithodidae; genus Paralithodes; species Paralithodes platypus. The sequence continues at coordinate 27,205,548 of CM064539.1, forward strand.
CATATACCGGTACTACACATTACATTAGCATATGCGGAAGCCTAATATCTCCTATAATAATCAATATATATGTGTTATGTTCTTATTAATTAAAATCTTGCAGAATCTTTGTGAGTACCCGGTACTTTGTTAAGCACTAGGCTTATATGTATTGTGTTAATCACTAGGCTTATATGTATTGTGTTAATCACTAGGCTTATATGTATTTTGTTAATCACTAGGCTTATATGTATATTGTTAATCACTAGGCTTATATGTATATTGTTAATCACTAGGCTTATATGTATTGTGTTAATCACTAGGCTTATATGTATTTTGTTAAGCACTAGGCTTATAGTATTTTGTTAATCACTAGGCTTATATGTATTGTGTTAAGCACTAGGCTTATATGTATTTTGTTAAGCACTAGGCTTATATGTATTTTGTTAATCACTAGGCTTATATGTATTGTGTTAATCACTAGGCTTATATGTATTGTGTTAATCACTAGGCTTATATGTATTGTGTTAATCACTAGGCTTATATGTATTGTGTTAATCACTAGGCTTATATGTATTTTGTTAATCACAAGGCTTTTATGTATTGTGTTAAGCACTAGGCTTATATGTATTTTGTTAAGCACTAGGCTTATATGTATTTTGTTAATCACTAGGCTTATATGTATTGTGTTAATCACTAGGCTTATATGTATTTTGTTAATCACTAGGCTTTTATGTATTGTGTTAAGCACTAGGCTTATATTTTGTAATCACTAGTCTTATGTATTGTGTTAATCACTAGGCTTTTATGTATTGTGTTAAGCACTAGGCTTATATGTATTTTGTTAATCACTAGGCTTATACCGGTATGTATTTTGTTAATCACTAGGCTTATACCGGTATGTATTTTGTTAAGCACTAGGCTTATATGTATTGTGTTAAGCACTAGGCTTATATGTATTGTGTTAAGCACTAGGCTTATATGTATTGTGTCTTGTTGTACCATCGCACTGATTAGGTTGTAATATTCTGCCTACTCAAGCAGCTATTTCTAAAATCCCCATCACAAATATTAACTATTTAATGGGCTCTGTCACAGATAAACAACGAGTGTAATATCATGAAGTCATTGAGCCTACTGTGGCATAACTAACTAACTTACTTAACAACACTTATTGAAAAGAATCAATAAGTGCATCTGTGTTTAAGGGGAGGTTTTTAGTTTGGTCCCTAGATATCCTTCAAGCTTAAGATTACACCCCCTCGAGCCCCTTTCAAGATAAATTTGTAAATTATTCGGTAGAAAAATGTCCCGGCTGAAAGCCGGTTCCTCTTAAATTACAGGCTCGCTATCGCTCGCCAGGATAAAATCGACACCTAAATGGCACGAAAGGTCTTAAAATTGACAGAAATGGGTGGAAAGTTCTTAAAATCGTCAAAATAATGGGGCAAACTTCTTAAAATTAGAAACACAATGGGGCTAAACATGAGGGAGAAAGTAGTCAAGAAAAAAATCCCTCAAGTGGAAATCTCCCCTTAAGATCGATAAAAGGAGGGTGTCAAACGAAATGCGAGTCCATTATTTTGTATCTGTATTATTGATAAAAATAATAATTTCATTAATCGATTTTAGGAGTATTGTTGGTTGTTGGAAGGAACATAATTATTGATAAAAATATAATATGAAAAGTAGACAGAATGATAATAAACACCATGTGAGGCAGAACACTTTATTGACAACTTTTCGCATATATGCGAAGCGTTGTCAATAAAGCGCTCTGCCTCAGATGGTGTTTATCATCAATCTGTTTTATTGTATAGCCTATGTAAGGATATAGCCTATGTAAGGATATAGCCTATGTAAGGATATAGCCTATGATAGGATATAGCCTATGTAAGGATATAGCCTATGTAAGGATATAGCCTATGTAAGGATATAGCCTATGATAGGATATAGCCTATGTAAGGATATAGCCTATGTAAGGATATATTCACGGTTTATAGTTCATATTATGTCTTTGGTAGTTATAAAATGGCCAAAACATTGACATTTCATTTAAATGTTCTTGTATTTCTTCTCATATTCATTAGTCTTCAAACAAAATTGCTCCAGTTTGACACCCTGGCAAAATATAACCACTGTTACCTTAAAGGTGAGTCATCGGCTGTTTTTATCTTTATCTCCTTTTCTCTCTTTCCCTGGCTTGTATCCATTCGGCCCCATTCAGCCAACTGTTTTAAGACGTTTATCCCCATTAGGTGTCGATTTCTTCCTGGCGAGCTATAGCGAGCCAGCATTGCATGGAGAAATCCGGCTTCGCCGGACACATTTTTCTATCGAAAAATTTACAAATTTAGCAAATTTGTACATTTTTCGGTAGAAAAATTTCCCGGCCGAAGGCCCGTTACTCTTTAATTACATGCTCGCTATCGCTCGCCAGAAAAAATCGACACCTAAATGGGACGAAAGGTCTTAAAAGTGACATAAATGGGGTGAAAGTTCTTAAAATCTACAAACTAATGGGGCGAACGTCTTTACATCTCAAAAGCAATGGGGCTAAACATGAGGGAGAAAGGGGTAAAGAAAAAAATCCCTCAAGTGGAAATCTGCCCTTAACAGAATCTAACCACATAATAGAACGGAAAGACAGTGTGAAAGACCTTGGGGTGTTAATGTCTGAAAATATGGGTTTCAAAGTACATAACCAGGTCAAAGTGGCGGCTGCGAAACGTCTAACGGGTTGGATTCTGCGTACATTTAAAACACGCGGTGAATTACCTATGATAACGCTCTTCAAATCTCTAGTGCTACCGCGGCTTGAATACTGTAGCGTATTCACATCCCCATACAAAGCATGTGAAATAAATTACTTAGAGAGTGTACAAAGAAATTTCACTTCACATATAAGTTCGCTAAAACAGCTACACTATTGGGATCGTTAAAGAGCACTGAAACTGTACTCGCTGGAACGTAGAAGAGAACGTTACCTAATAATATACACGTGGAAAATCATAGAGGGTTTAGTACCAAACCTACATACCGTACGGTACTCTGATAGTCATGAAATTCAGTGATAGGAGAGGCTGGGAATGCAATATCCCCCGGATGAATAACAGGGGTGCTATGGGCTCTTTGCGAGAGGGCTGGTTATCACACAGGGGCCCACGTCTCTTCAACAAACCCCCACGGCGAGTAAGAGACATGAGGGGCGTCTCTTTTATTTAGACAACTTCAAGAGAGCCCTCATGTCGAACTGCAAAAAAGCGCCAGACGAGCCCATCTTCGCAAGGGAGCGTGCTGTCTCTTCAAACAGTCTTTTGCACCAAAACACAACGAGCGGCGACGCGCTCCTCGGTGCTGCTAGGAGAGTGGCGAACACAACCTTAGGTGACCTTAGGTAGGTAGGTACTCAAAGGGTTAATTTCACCACAACACCAAACACCTCCAATAAAATTAATGAAGGCATAATTATACAGTATGTGATCCACCGGGATTCTTATACACTCTAACCTCGACAATACACTTTTTTGCAGCTTAGGAGAAAACCGGGGTATAGTTAAAATTGATTAATCGAGATAGGTTGAAGCCTTTAATATTGCTACACGTCCTCCCTAAGCTGGATAAAATCGTCTAATAATAACCCGTCTTGGTGGTGTACCGGTTAAGGGGTCTAAAAATCTGTGTGTGTGATAACCCGGGTTCGAATCCTGGTGGATCACATAATTATAGGCTTTCATTAATTTCATTGGAGGTGTTTGGTGTGGTGTGGTGAAATTAACCCTCTCCGACATATGACGCGATTTTGAGCCGATTAGGGATACTTTAAAGCCTTTGTTACCATCAGGGGTATTTAGAAACCTTTAGTTTAGTTACTTCAACCTCTGCAGTTGTCTTTGAGTTAGCTGTGTTGAGCCTATTGGGGATACTTTAAAGCCTTTGTTACCATCAGGGGTATTTAGAAACCTTTAGTTTAGTTACTTCAACCTCTGCAGTTGTCTTTGAGTTAGCTGTGTTGAGCCTATTAGGGATACTTTAAAGCCTTTGTTACCATCAGGGGTATTTAGAAACCTTTAGTTTAGTTACTTCAACCTCTGCAGTTGTCTTTGAGTTAGCTGTGTTGAGGCTATTAGGGATACTTTAAAGCCTTTGTTACCATCAGGGGTATTTAGAAACCTTTAGTTTAGTTACTTCAACCTCTGCAGTTGTCTTTGAGTTAGCTGTGTTGAGCCTATTAGGGATACTTTAAAGCCTTTGTTACCATCAGGGGTATTTAGAAACCTTTAGTTTAGTTACTTCAACCTCTGCAGTTTTGAGTCTTTGAGTCTTTGAGTTAGCTGTGGGCAGAAAACTAATTTTGGAGAGGTAATTATAAGAGTGAGAGAACTCTATTTCTTATTGCTAATCTGGCAACCTCTGCGTCATATGAGTCTGAAGGGGTTAATACCAAAATAGATTACCAAGATTATAATGACACTGACAACTCTGTACTAAACGGGTTAAGGGCAGATCTCCACTTGAGGGATTTTTTTCTTGACCCCTTTCTCCCTCATGTTTAGCCCCATTGCTTTTGATATTATAAAAAGTTTGCCCCCATTAGTTTAGCGATTTTAAGAACTTTCACCCCATATTAAGACCTTTCGTGCCATTTAGGTGTTGATTTTATCCTGGCGAGCGATAGCGAGCCTGTAATTTAAGAGGAACCGGCCTTCGGCCGGGACATTTTTCTACCGAAAAATATACAAATTTATCTTGAAAGGGACTCAAGGGGGTGTAATTTTAAGCTTGATGAAAACGTAGGGACCAGCCTAAATACCGGTACCTCCCCTTAAAAGAGGTACCGGTACCGGGAATTAGGCCTACATATAGCTATTAAGGGGGAGGTAGTCGCTTTTCCGGGACTTCCTTCCCCTTCAAGCTTAGCATATTAGTTTTAAGATTTTAAGACGATCGGGCCGATTAGTTAGTCGATTTTTGAGACCTTTCACCCCATTTTGTTGTCAATATTAAGACCTTTCATGCCCTTTAGCTATCGATGTTTTACTGGCGAGCGATAGCGAGCCTGTGAATTTAGAAGGAATCGGCCTGTAATTTTAATTCGGCCGGAAAAAAATTCTACCGAAAAATGTAAAAATTTATCTTGAAAATAGGGGGTCTAGGGGGTGTTTTCTTAAGTTTGATAAAGGTCTAGCGAGGAACCTAAAAATAACGTTAAAAATAAATATATAGGCTAAAATACAAGTACTTGGAGCAGTGGGCTGAATGGATACAACCCGGAGAAAGAGAGGGGAAGAGAATGAGGTGGCGGGCCCGCTTAACATTTCAATCAGGGGGTTATTAGTACTATTATAACCCGGTAGGTAGCGCCAACGAACTACCGGTATACAATATCTTGACACCTTAAGGGGAGGTTTCTAGTTTGTTTCCTACTCCTCCAGCAATCTAAAAATGTCACCCCCTTGACCCCCTTTCAAGATAAATTTGTAAATTTTTCGGTAGAAAAATTTCCCGGCCGAAGGCCGGTTCCTCTTAAATTACAGGCTCGCTATCGCTCGCCAGGATAAAATCGACACCTGAATGGCACGAAAGGTCTTAATATGGGGTGAAAGTTCTTAAAATCGCTAAACTAATGGGGCAAACGTTTTATAATATCAAAAGCAATGGGGCTAAACATGAGGGAGAAAGGGGTCCAGAAAAAAATCCCTCAAGTGGAGATCTGCCCTTAACTTCTCATAACTCAACTTGAATGTAAGCAATCGCGCTGACATTTCTATCAATTGGGAAGAGGCCACCAGGAAATAGCCAGTTTGCTCTAGGTCCTTTTGAGTTATAAGAAGTTAAGGGGTCAAGATTATTGTAAATTTCGTTGGCGTTACCCCGACTCTGATAGGACCTTCGTAGTGTGAAGAAAAATTTCCAGTGATAGCCATAATATAATTCCAAGAGGTCAATAGACTACCGGTATTCCTTTGTCAAACTCCTTACTGATTCCGACTCATATCACATACTGGGGTACCGTAATCTGGGCCCCGGTCATCTTAACCAGTAGACCATTTCAACCAGTAGCTCTCAACCGGTGCCAAATCAACCCAGACTAACCAAACCAGTGCCAAAATATAGTACTAACCTAAACTGTGGGGGCGCTCGGTTATGGCCTTGGCCTTGCTCGGGGCTGTTCGGCCAGGCAGCTTGGGGAACAACAACAACCTAACCGTATTGGTTGATTTGGTACTGGTTGAGAGCTACTGGTTGAAATGGTCTACTGGTTGAGTTGACCGGTAGTCTATTTCGTGTATTAACCCTTTCTGTACCAATGGCATCCTATTGACTCTATTCTGGCCACTAGTATACATATCTTACTCAGCTCTAAGGGGAGGCAGACAGTTTTTCTGGACCCCCTTCTCCCTAATGTTTAGCCCCACTAGTGTTCAGAATATAAGACGTTCGGCCCATTAGTTTGGCGATTTTAACATCTTTCGACCCATTTCGTTGTTAAATTTTAAGACCTTTCGTGCCATTTAGGTGTCGATTTTATCCTGGCGAGCGAAAGCGAGCCTGCAATTTTAAGAGGAACCGGCCTTCGGCCGGTACATATTTCTACCGAAAAATTTACAAATTTATCTTGAAGGGGGGTTTAGAGTGTGATTTTCTAAGCTTGATGGAGGTCTAGGAAGAAAACTAAACAAATATATGAATAAATTATTTAATAGACCAAACAAACGGCCAGTCTCCCCTTAAAAAGAGCCCACATCAATTAACAGGCTTCGAACTAAAAGGGCCTCCAGCAATTAAAAGGCTTCTAACTATCTCGTTTATCGCTTTTTACCACCACCTAAACTGCAAAAATCGTCTTAAGGGGCGTGACCTGCTTTTGTATAACCTTTTCTCTCTTTCTCTGGCTTGTATCCATTTGGCCCCATTGAGCCTACTGTTTTAAGACGTTTATCCCCTTCCAGGTGTAAATTTTTTACTGGTGAGCGGTAGCGAACCAGCATATTTTTAAAATGTTTTGACAGCAGGCTAAATTTGTAAATTTTTCGATAGAAAAATGTCTCCGACGAAGCGGGATTTCTTCATATAATGCTGGCTCGCCAGGAAGAAATCGACACCTAGATGGGGATAAATAGTTGGCTGAATGGGGCAGAATGGATACAAGCCAGAGAAAGAGAGAACAGGAGAGAAATAAAAGAAAAAACAGGTCACTTCCCTTAATATAGCTAAAATACAGATGGGGTAAACCACTCTGTTGCTAAACGAGAATTGTCCTGATGTCTGTAGAATTGGTTTGTTTGTACCCTTTGATTACCAGCGACGAGTGTTATATTATATGCTAGCTATATTTAGACGATATTATGCAGCTTAGGAAGGATCTGTGGTAGTTAAAAGGGTTGGTTGAGATAGTTTGAAGCCTTATTATTGCTAGAGGTCCTTCCTAAGCTGAATAAAATCGTCCAATAGTTGCCAGAATATGATGAAAAGGACGTCCCTGGTACTGGACGGGTTAACATTGAACATTTTGTTTTAGTTAGAACATCGTCCGTAATTCTGCCCTAACAATCATATACCGGTAACGATTTTATCAGTACGGTGCGATACATAATATCCCTGTAATAAGCAAACGAACGTGATATACTGTGTGTTTTGTTTTTTAGCAATCAGACAATAAAGCCGGTATCACACGAGCCCTTTTTCCCTCAACACTGGTCTGGCAGCTTATGAGGTCAACATTTATTATGTTTATGTTACCGGTACTCAAATTCATCTAGATACCAGTGCAAAGTAATCCAGAAATGTTGCCAGGAAAATGTTGATAATCGAATGTTGACTATAAAAGCTCTCGTGTGATACCGGCTTTAGAGATACCGGTACCATGTTAACCTGTCGACAGCTATACACATTATTAGCCTAAACATCATCTGAATTAATTATATTTTTTATTTTTATCTTATTTTATCTAAACACTAAGAAACCAAATTGTTGCATTATAATATAGACCAATGTAATCACATTCTAGTAAGTCGCGTGAAATATAGACACAATTCTGGCGGACTGCCACATGAGTGTTAATTTCATTAATCGAGTTTAGGAGTAAAGTTGGTTGGTGGAGAGAACATAATAATTCATTCTGGTTCAGTAGTAGTTTATCGAGAGGCCTTCCCTAGGGTTAAGCACCCCATTAATTACTATTTCCATTCACCTATTCATAGCCTCCGATAGTGCAGTTGGAATGAATGTACAGTCGTCAAGATCAATTAGTTTCATTTTCCCTGTTAGCAGCACTGCACGGTGGAGAGGTATCCCCTCCACCTACTCTCCTTGTTGTTCCCATACCCCCACCTAAACCCTCCCATTTTCTCTCCGACCCCAGAACTACACCCACCCTCCCTTCTCTCGCTCTCACGCAGCTAGGAGCTACTTCTGGGACTTCGCCGATTAAATTTATTCTGAACACCTTATTAAAGGAATGAAGTATTTCCCACACATCTCTGGACCACCATCCTCTGCACATTAAACATATGAACTAAACAAAACCTAACCTGAAGCTGCTAATTACTGCCGTTACTAGTAGGGTTAACTGTTTAGTGATATGGATATACCAGGTATGAGGGGTAGAAATACACACTTGTATAATTATATATAAGGTATAATGAGATTATTTGGTTATACACGGAACTGTTATACAGAGAGGTGTTGTAGTAGATGAATTATTGACCAGTTCAATATTATAACTCTTGTAGTTAATCTGGGATTTAATAAATGGGCGATATATAGTTATTTAGTAATTATTCTTAACAGGTGTGAATTCAAATTATCTTGAAAGTTATCTCAAGCGAATAAGCTTGAATAGACGTGAAGCTTTCAATAGTATTACCGGTACTGTATGTGCAGTAGATACCCTACGTCTTGCCATTACCCAGGGAGTATTTAACGCAATTTGTTGTTTCAACCCATATTGCTACATATCCATAGCAGATGGTTAACTTGGTTACAACACAAGATACCTGATCAAATAGAGTAACCTTATAGCAAGGTGATAAGGGTAAGGTAACAACATGAATACGTCCTTCCCTAATGTATGAGTGAACGTAAGTGTTGAGGGGATGGGAACTTTAAAATAAGACCCACCCTAAGGGATAGATGAGCGTAAGAGTGCCCGAGGGGTAGTTAGTAAAAATGGGGCATATATATTGGTTATCAACCTTTCGGGATTATTAAGCCTGTTTATGTCAAGTAATATGTTCAAGCCTGGAGCCTCTTTTCGAAAACCCCAGTACCTTGCCCGAGGGTAGTTTGTGTCCCGTTTATATACAGTAGTTTTACATTATGGCCAATTAGGAAAACAATATGGCCTAATGATTGGTTAGATAGCTCCACTAAGAGGATTAGTGTTGAGTTAGCATAATGAAGTCACATGACCGACTCACTGGGCACATTCTCGGTAATAATGCATAACATTTATTGGCAAATTGGCTGTTTACACTTAATGAGTCCTGAACTGTCTAGAAGCAGAGAGATTTGTGGTGAATATGATTAAGCAAATGTTTTGTTCTATACGGGGCTAGTTAGTAGTGATATTAGTGTATAATAATTGTATAACAAAAAATGAAAATACTTGAATGGTTTACTTTGTGTGTTCATTGATGGGAGAGACTCATGGTGGAATTGACACAGACGGTCCTCGTTGTCTCAAGCTTGTTACGTAGCCCAGACTGAGCCATTACAACGATGCAAATGAAATATATACAACTTCACGTGGGTTAGTTTAGCAGCTATATTAGAGTATGATACAGTACTATACTATCAGTACATAGGTATGAACCTTTCAGGGGTCAATGGCAAATGTAGCTGTAAGAATTACTCGAATCATATGTAAGCTTTTCGGCGAACATTCCCCCCCCCCCCCCCGCTTTCTCTCTCTTTCCTTCTCGATCTCTATCTCTCTTTCTTTCTTTCAAATTTAGTAAAGCTAATACCGTACTTGACTCTGCCTATGATGCATTGCATTCCTTCATAAGGTGTTCGGAATACATGCAATTGGTGCGGTCCAGAAGTATACCCCCTAACTGGGGGAGAGCGAGAGAAGGGAGGGTGGGTGTAGTTCTGGGGTTGGAGAGAAAATGGGAGGGTTTCGGTGGGGCCATGGTAACAACAAGGAGAGGAGGTGGAGGGGATACCTCTCCATCGTGCAGTGCTACTAACGTCTAGTCCAGGGCAACTGAAACGAATTAATCCTGACGACTGTACAGGCTAAGATTGGTATGCAGGATTCTAAACTGCATTTTAAATCGTAGGCTTGTGCAGCATTCTTTAACTGTTTTCGTGGTGCAATGCATAAGTGTGTTGATTTGCGGTGTGAGCGTCCTGGGTTCGAATCCCCGGACTGCCACATGCGTTTGTTAATTTCATTAATCGAGTTTAGGAGTAAAGTTGGTTGGTGGAGAGAAACATAATAATTATGTCTACAAAATACATTTGTATGAAGAAGGGTATCAACTTCTATAGTCCGATCATTCTAGGTTGGGCAGAAATCGTAAACTCTAACCTCTGTAACTCAAAAAGGGCTAGAGCAAATGAGCTGTCAATTTCCACACCTATTCCCTAGCCAAGTCTTCCTATGTGGTAGACATATTAGCTCCATACTCTAGTCCTTTTTGAGTTATGAGAGGTTAAAGGTTACGATTTCTGCCCAACCTAGACAGAACGGACTATAACACAGTTTGTCATAGGGTACCGGTTGTCAATTGACCACTTGTGAGTTTCGTTCTATAAGGAAGTTTTGTTTTTTGTTTTTTTGTTTTTTTAAGAGACAATGAACGGAGGAAGGAAAAACACAGATAAAACAAAAAGGTCCATGTGCCTAAAGGCATCCTCCATTCATAAAATGTTTGTAACAACTGGATTTAAACATTTGTAGATTGTAAGTTTGTGGAAAGCAATTCGAGGGAAGTGAATTCCAAAGAGTAGTAGCTCTGGGGATAAATGAATTCTGATAAGCAGAAGTTCTGCATTGTGGAGGAGAAAGTGTAAATTCATGGGCGCTCTCAGCTGCCCTAGTTCTAGTTGGATCTGTAGACGTTGATATTTAGCAGAATTACCCGCTATAATACAGTCGTAGAGCATAGCCTGCTAAATATCAACGTCTAAATACAACGTCTAAATATCAACGTCTAAATACAACGTCTAAATATCAACGTCTAAATACATATAACCTAATTCAACATACTTTTCATTAATAAAAAACCTTCATTATTATTAAATATGTCTTTCTATCCATGTTTACGGGTCCTACTTCCTTATAGCCTGAAACTCGCAAGTGGTCAATTCACACATACTGTATATATTACCTAGCTATCTATCTATCTATCTATTTATATGCTCAGGCCCAATCCCCACTTTTCATATTTTTTTATTTTTATTTTCTATTTTACTCTATTTTATTATTATTATTATTATTATTATTATTATTATTATTATTTTGGTTTTTCCTTAGGGGTGGCCGACTCAAGACAGAGCAAGAACAGGGACAACGCAAAACACTACACAAAACAACGAACAAACACAGACAAAACAAACAATTCACACACACACATATTACCGGTATTACAATATTGTATTATGTTGCGGTACGGTACCCTAAATTCAAACATGGTTCTATTGATAACTTGGACGTAAAAAAAAAAAAAAAAAAAAAAAAAAAAACTTAAGGAGAGATTTTTAGTTTGCTTCCTAGACCCCTATCAAGCTTTTAAACAGTTACCCCCAAGACCCCCTTCGATATAAATGTATAATATTTTTAGGTGGAAAAATGTCCCGGCCGAAGGCCAGTTTCTCCTAAGTTATAGGCTCGCTATCGCTCGCCATGAAAAAATCAACACCTAAATGGCACGAAATGTCTTAAAATTGACAGAAATTGGGCGAAATATCTTAAAATCGCCAAACTAATTCAAAACTAATGGGGCTAAACATGAGGGAGGAGGAGAGATTGGAGCCAATGTTGAATTATTCCGCATGTCTCGAACTATGCTTAACCCCTTATGTACAGTCGCGCTAATAAGTGATGTCTCGGCACCAAGTATGTTCTGATCAATAATTGGTATCGGCAAATTCTAAGCTTCATTTCTTCATATCGAGTGAAATATACAACCATGTTCCTACACTTACCCACCCTATTCAACATCTGACAGACATTAATACAGCACAGAGCAAGCCAAACGTAATGACAGCTGGGACATGACTTATTAGCGCGACTGTACCGATGATGTACTTTTCACTATATTCTGGCAACTATTACACGATTTTGTACAGCTTAGGAAGGACGTCTACTCGTTAAAAGACTACAGCCTATCTCAATTACCGGTAATCCTTTTAGCTACCATATATCCTTCCTAAGCTTCGTAAAATCGTCTAAAAGTAGCTGAAAAAAAACAAAAAAGACGTCGCCGGTACAGAAGGGGTTAATGCTGCTTCCACGCACATAGGCTACTGGGAGATGTCACTTTCTACTGGGAGATGTCACTTTCTACTGGGAGATGTCACTTTCTACTGGGAGAGGTCACTTTCTACTGGGAGATGTCACTTTCTACTGGGAGATGTCACTTTCTACTGGGAGATGTCACTTTCTACTGGGAGATGTCACTTTCTACTGGGAGATGTCACTTTCTACTGGGAGATGTCACTTTCTACTGGGAGATGTCACTTTCTACTGGGAGATGTCACTTTCTACTGGGAGATGTCACTTTCTACTGGGAGATGTCACTTTCTATAGTATTGTTTAGCCTAGCCACTACGAAGCCTTTGTGAATGGAAGAGCTAAAAATATATAACTTGAAAACGAACTCGAAAGTTACTGTTCAAATAATCTATGTTGTATTAATTTCACCACAACACCAAACACCTCCAATTAAATTACGGAAGCGAAGCATGGACGTTGGTTGAGAGACTCAGACCAAGAGTGAGAGCAGTGGAAATGAATTACTTAAGGAGTGCGTGCGGAGTTACATGGAGGGATAGACAGACTAATGAGGAAGTAAGAAGGAGGTGTGGTGTGGAGGTAGATGTGCTGGAAAGTGTGAAAAGGAACAACTTGAGATGGTTCGGCCATATGGAACGTATGGAAAGCGAGAGAATGACTAAGAGGGTGTACGAGAGCGAGGTGCAGGGACAGAGAGGGAGAGGTAGACCGAATGAGAGGTGGAAGGATGGAGTGAGGAAGTACATGAACGAAGGCGTGCTGGTTGGGGGGAGGGGCGTCGACTGACTGGAGACAGAGGTGCATGGGGGCGGTTTGTTCGTGGCCACCCCTTCGGGGATCACGGCGTCAGGCAATAGATATATAGATAGATATGTGTGCTCCACCAGGATTCGAACCCAGGTTATTACACACACATTTGTAGACACCTTAACCATTACACTAGCAAGACGAATATAACACCAATATAACGAACTCATTAAAATATAACACCAATATAACGAACTAGCAAGACGAATATAACACCAATATAACAAACTCATTAAAATATAACACCAATATAATAACGAACTAGCAAGACGAATATAACACCAATATAACGAACTCATTAAAATATAACACCAATATAACGAACTAGCAAGACGAATATAACACCAATATAACGAACTCATTAAAATATAACACCAATATAACGAACTCATTAAAACATAACACCAATATAACGAACTCATTAAAATATATAACTAATTAAACGATAATTAAGTACCGGTACGGTAGACTAAAGCCGGTATCACACGAGAGCTTTTATAGTCAACATTCCATGATCAACATTTTTCTGGCAACATTTCTGGAATATTTTACACTGGTATCGGACACTAGAGTGATAATAGATGAGTTTAAGTAGCAGGAATATTATAGTTGTTGACCTCATAAGCTGCCAGACCAGTGTTAAGGATAAATGTTAAGGGAAAAAGCGCCCGTGTGATACCGGCTTAAGGGGAGATTTCCACTGGAGGATTTTTTTTTTCTGGACACCTTTCTCCTCATATTTAGCCCCATTGCTTATGAGATTTTAAGACTTTCGTTTCATTAGCTTGACGATTTTAAGAACTTTCGCCCCATTTCTGGCAATTTTAAGACCTTTAGGTGTCGATTTTTTTCCAGGCGAGCGATAGCGAGCCTGTAATCTAATAGGAATCGGCCTTCGGCCGGGACATTTTTCTACCGAAAAATGTACAAATCTATCTTGAAAGGGGGGTCTAGGGGGCGTAATTTTAAGTTCGATGGAGGTTTAAGGAACACACTAAAAACCTCCCCTTAAGCTACCGTAGACACACAACATATATTATTACAGGGTGTCAAACCGGAGTAATTATGTTTGAACACTTGACTGAATATGAGAAGGAATACACAACACTCGTCATGAAATATTAGTGTTATGGCCAGCTTAACACTTCCAAATATTAGTGTTATGGCCAGCTTAACACTTCCAAATATTAGTGTTATGGCCAGCTTAACACTTCCAAATATTAGTGTTATGGCCAGCTTAACACTTCCAAATATTAGTGTTATGGCCAGCTTAACACTTCCAAATATTAGTGATATGGCCAGCTTAACACTTCCAAATATTAGTGATATGGCCAGCTTAACACTTCCAAATATTAGTGTTATGGCCAGCTTAACACTTCTAAATATTAGTGTTATGGCCAGCTTAACACTTCCAAATATTAGTTTTATGGCCAGCTTAACACTTCCAAATATTAGTGTTATGGCCAGCTTAACACTTCCAAATATTAGTGATATGGCCAGCTTAACACTTCCAAATATTAGTGTTATGGCCAGCTTAACACTTCCAAATATTAGTGTTATGGCCAGCTTAACACTTCCAAATATTAGTGTTATGGCCAGCTTAACACTTCCAAATATTAGTGTTATGGCCAGCTTAACACTTCCAAATATTAGTGTTATGGCCAGCTTAACACTTCCAAATATTAGTGTTATGGCCAGCTTAACACTTCCAAAGACATCATTTGAATCATAAACCACAATTTTACCTTTAACCCCTTCTCTACCGGCGACGTCTCTCTAGTTTTGTTTTAGCTATATTTAGACGATTTTTTGCAGTTTCAGAAGGATGTGTGGTAATACAAAGGGTTCAGTGAGATAGTTCGAACCCTGTTAATTGCTGGAGCCCCTTTTTAAACCCAATAAAATCGTCCAATAGTTGCCAGAATATAAAGCAAATTACGTCGTCGGTACAGAAAGGGTTAAATACGCAATGGGGCTAAGGATGAGGAAGAAGGGAGACTAGAAAAAAAATATATACATTATTATTACGGTACCCCCTTAAATTGCCATTACACTGGAGCCAGACGGATCGGTAGAGAAGGCGGGTTAGTTCCACCGCTCCCCGACAGATGGCACCACTACCCAGCTTCTGAAGCGGCCAGCCAGTCTCTCTTCAAACTAAATTATCTTCTCTCTCCATAGATAGATAGACACCACTACCCAGCCTCTGAAGCGGCCAGCCAGTCTCTCTTCAAACTAAATTCTCTTCTCTCTCCATAGATAGATAGACACCACTACCCAGCCTCTGAAGCGGCCAGCCAGTCTCTTCAAAACTAAATTCTCTTCTCTCTCGATAGATAGACACCACTACCCAGCCTCTGAGCAGCTAGCCAGTCTCTATTTAAAACTGACTCTTCTCTCTGTTCTCTCTCTCTCGAGATAGATAGATAGATAGATGACACCACTACACAGCCTCTGTGAAGCGGCTAGCCAGTCTCGCTTCAAAACTCACAACACCAACACAACTTGATTTTCGTTTTTTTCTAGATTAAGGGAGGATGAGCATATTTATTTGCTCAATTTTTTATTATTATTTTAGTTTCCTTGCTACACCTCCATCAAACTTATAAAAACACCCACCCAATTCCCTCCTTGAAGATAAAATTGTAAATTTTTCGATAGAAAAATTTCCCGGCGGTTCCTCTTAAATTACAGGTTCGCTCTCGCTCTCCAGGAAAAAATCGACACCTAAATGACACGAAAAGTCTAGATATTGACAAGGAAATGGGGCGAAAGTTCTTAATCGCCAAACTAACGGGCCGAACTTTTTATAATCTGAAAACTAATGGTGCTAAACATGAGGAAGAAGGGAGTCCAGAAAATAAGAGTTGTACCCCCTTAAATTGTTAACACTGGAGCCCGACGGATCGGTAGAGAAAGCGGGTTAGTTCCACCGCTGGCCGACAGATGGCACCACTACCCAGCCTCTGAAGCGGCCAGCCACTCTCGTTCAAAACTAACTCTTCTCTCTCTCTCTCTCGATAGATAGATAGATGGATATAGATAAATAGATAGGTAGATGGCACCACTACCCAGCTTCAGCAGAAGTGGCCAGCCAGTTTCGCTTCAAAACTAACTCTTCTCTGTCTCTCCCTCTCTCTCTCTCTCGATAGATAGATATATAGATAGAAATAGATAGATAAATGACACCACTACCCAGCCTCTGAAGCGGCGGCCAGCCAGTCTCTCTTCAAAACTAACTCGATCTTTTCTCTCTCTAACTCGATCTTTTCTCTCTCTCTCTCTCGATAGATAGATAGATATAGATAGATAGATAAATGACACCACTACCCAGCCTGTGAACCGGCCAGCCAGTCTCTCTTAAAAACTGACAACACGAACACTTTGATTTTCGTTATTATTTAGATTAACCCATTCTGTGCCAGCGATGTCTTTTTAACCCTTTCAGTACCAGCGACGTGTGTTATCTTTTATTCTAGCTATATGTAGACGATATTATGCAGCTTAGGAAGGATCTGCGGTAGTTGAAAGGGTTGGTGGAGATAGTTTGAAGCCTTATTATTGCTAGAGGTCCTTCCTGATCTATATAGGTTAACTATATTATGGCTACTATTACACGATTTTATTCAATTTCAAAAGGCCAACCAACAGTAAATAGGCTTAGAACTATCGGTCAATATACAGGAGGCGCTACAATATAGGTAGCAAAATTATAATGGTAGTTTTGGGTTCCTATCATCATATGCTCCATTTCTATATACTTTTTATCCCCGGGAAAAAAACAAAAAATCTGGAGTTTTTAATTTTTTTCTTGGATTTTGTTTTTATTTTTTGTATTAACCTAACCAAAAAACCTAACCTAACCTAACCTAAATGTATTTGGGGGCTATTAGGTTAGGTTAGGTTAGGTTAGGTTTTTTGGTTAGGTTAATGACCAAAACAAAAAATCCCAAGAAAATAAATGAAAAATCCCAAGATTTTTTTTTTTTTTTTCCGGGGATAAAAAGTATATAGAAATGAAGCATATGATGATAGGAACCCAAAACTACCATTAGAATTTTTCTACCTATATTGTAGCGCCTCCTGTATATTGACCGAACTATCCCACTTAACCCTTTTCACTACCACATATCATTCTTAATCGGCACAAAATGGTCTAAATATTGCTAACATATAATGACAAAAAACGTCGCTGGTACAGAAGGGGTTAAGAAGGATCTTTTGGAAATAAAAGCACCATGACGACAGGTCACTTTTCTACAGAAAAATGTTTACAAATATATCGAAGGGGTGTCGTGGGGGTATCGAAGGGGTGTCGTGGGGGTATCGAAGGGGTGTCGTGGGGGTATATATCGAAGGGGTGTCGTGGGGGTATTATCGAAGGGGTGTCGTGGGGGTATTATCGAAGGGGTGTCGTGGGGGTATTATCGAAGGGGTGTCGTGGGGGTATTATCGAAGGGGTGTCGTGGGGGTATTATCGAAGGGGGGTCGTGGGCGTATTATCGAAGGGGGGTCGTGGGGGTATCGAAGAGGTGTCGTGGGGGTATTATCGAAGGGGTGTCGTGGGGGTATTATCGAAGGGGTGTCGTGGGGGTATTATCGAAGGGGTGTCGTGGGGGTATCGAAGAGGTGTCGTGGGGGTATTATCGAAGGGGTGTCGTGGGGGTATTATCGAAGGGGTGTCGTGGGGGTATTATCGAAGGGGTGTCGTGGGTATTATCGAAGGGGTGTCGTGGGGGTATTATCGAAGGGGTGTCGTGGGGTATTATCGAAGGGGTGTCGGGGGGGTATTATCGAAGGGGTGTCGTGGGGGTCATCGAAGGGGTGTCGTGGGGGTATTATCGAAGGGGTGTCGTGGGGGTATTATCGAAGGGGTGTCGTGGGGGTATTATCGAAGGGGGGTCGTGGGGGTATCGAATGGGTGTCGTGGGGGTATTATCGAAGGGGTGTTGTGGGGGTATTATCGAAGGGGTGTCGTGGGGGTATTATCGAAGGGGTGTCGTGGGGGTATTATCGAAGGGGTGTCGTGGGGGTATTATCGAAGGGGTGTCGTGGGGGTATTATCGAAGGGGTGTCGTGGGGGTATTATCGAAGGGGTGTCGTGGGGGTATTATCGAAGGGGGGTCGTGGGGGTATCGAATGGGTGTCGTGGGGGTATTATCGAAGGGGTGTCGTGGGGGTATTATCGAAGGGGTGTCGTGGGGGTATTATCGAAGGGGTGTCGTGGGGGTATTATCGAAGGGGTGTCGTGGGGGTATTATCGAAGGGGTGTCGTGGGGGTATTATCGAAGGGGTGTCGTGGGGGTATTATCGAAGGGGTGTCGTGGGGGTATCGAAGGGGTGTCGTGGGGGTATTTTTTTTAAAAGCTTGATAGGGGTCTGGGAAGCAAACTAAAAATCTCCCCTCAAATTCAGTTGTTTTTTCCACGCCAAAGTTATCAATAGGACCAATGTTGGAATGTACAGTACCGTACCATAACCGAATATAATATTGTAATAATATATACAATATAATTATGTGAATTGACTAAAATATATTATGGTAGCATTCAAGGAGACTACTGCATCACTCTTCTTCTTCTTACCTCTGACCGGGTATAGGCTATCCTAGTGTTTACTAGCCTATACCCCTTTGAAAGGACATTAGCCTAACCTAACAACCTTACCTAACCTATCCTAGTATTATAGGTGGGGGCTGCCGCCCCCACACCCCCGCTTTGACTTACATTTTTGGTGTATTTGTCTGTGAAGTGGGTATTTTTCAATTTGTTGATAACGAAAATCCTCCATGCGGACTATATGGAGAAAAATATGGCGAATCTATTGGTGCCAATTTTCCCTAATAAATTGTTTCTCATAACGTCGCACTAGTGTCCTTGAATGTTATCTATATTATATTGTTAAGCCAAGCCACTGTGAAGCCAGTCGTCTTTGTGAATGGTAGGGCTAAGTAAGCTACCGTAGACACACAACATAAAATAAACAACCGGAGTAATTATGTTTGAAAACTTGAATGCATATGAGAAGGAATAGCCTACCTAAACCTTTGCATGCAATATTAGTGTTATGGCCAATTTAACCCTCTCAAGCTCCAATACGCCTTTCTGTTCTGTTTTCTAGCTACTATTAGACGATTTTATTCAGATTTGTAACGGTATATGGAAGTCAAAGGGTTGATTGAGATAGTATTTACCCTTTTAATACCCACAGATCCTTCCTAAGCTGCATAAAATCGTCTAATGATAACCAAAATAAACTGCTAAAAAGCGTCAGAGCTTCAAAGGGTTAACACTTCCAAAGACATCATAATTATAAACTATAAATCACAAGTATTCGTTTACATACGCATATTGTACCGTACCGTACTGAAAATAATGGATTCGAGTTTCGATTGCCACGTAACATACGGTAATAATACGATAGACCTACAACATAATATTACGATTCCTGGTTGGGATAGACCGGCACTACTAATTTCCTGTCATTGTTCAACATATTATAGTTTGTGTTCTATGTAAATGAGGGAGACAAAAGGCAGAACTGTCTGTGACGAGTGCCTCCCCCGAGTTGAAAGAGTGACAGGGCCAAAGTCAAGGGTCCTAGCCAAAATGCCTGGACACACTGAGTTTGAAGCAATTTAAGGCATAGGATTAGTGGAAGATGGATACAGGGAGAGAGTTACAGAGCTCAGCTGTTGAATAGAAGAAAGATTGGGAATGTCGTTTCACTCTTGGGTTGGAGAGTAACTGTCATTATGGTTTTCTTCGATAGGCCTATAAGTTAGAACAGAGAAGACCACTGCCGAATCCAATATCTTTAGTCTTCATGATTGTGTAATTATGTAAGGATAAGATCGTTGTTTACAGTTCAAATTATGTCTTTGGAAGTGATAGAATGGCCCGAACAATGCTATGTTGTGTTAGATTTCGTATATTCATCCTCATATTCATTCGTCTTCAGACAAAAATTGCTCCAGTTTGACACCCTGTTCCAAAATAGGCCTAGTCCCGACAGATAATTTGCCTCACACGAACTCAGGGTACGGTATAATAATAATAATAATAATAGTTCTTAAAGCTAGCGCATGCTAAGCCAGCTAAGGATAGCCCAATATGGCCGATTAGGCGTATTTCCATTGGGGTCCTGTACTACTATCCCATCCCCTTGCTCACGAGGGACGGTAATGACTCAGTGCTTGTGAAAAATCTTTAATGCACACTAAAGACGAGTCCATTATTGTCAGTCTTTATTATTGTATATGTAAAGATAAAATTGTGGTTTATAGTTCAAATGATGTCTGTGGAAGTGATAACATTTCCAAAACAATGCTGCTCACGTTAATGCGGTATTATTTGATTTCTTCTCGTATTCATAAATGTCTTTATAGTTCAAGTTATGTGTTCGGAAGTTATAACATGGCCAAAAAAAATGCTGGTTCACGTTAATTTTCTTTTATTCCTTCAAGTCGTAAAAAATACAATTCCGGTCGGACATTCTGCGTAGTCATGAATAATTCACCCGGTAGGCATAATATCTCGTGGGAACGTGTAATAAAATGCTTTACCTTTTACTACAAGGTTTAAGTACAAGCAAAACTGTTGTCCTACAATTTGAATATATTCATTATCAAGTTCCCGTTTATTACGCATTCAGTACCGGTAACAGTAAATATAGAGCACCCATCACCTGATCGGCGTATTTATTTATTTTTGTTATAAACAGTATTTATGAAGGTATTGATATTTAATACGACAAACTTTTCAACAGAGTCCGTTGGAAGGCATTGGAATTCCACGACACTTCAATGTACAGTTGCCCACATAAGTTATGTTGCTCTATAGGTTTTAAACATAGGGCCTATGGACATTTAATACGCACGATTGAATTACGAGTGTATTTCCTTATCCAGTGATTAGCCTACCTGGATAATTAATATTAAGAAATCTAACATGACATTGAATGGTTTTGGATTATAAATAATAATAAATCTAACATGACATTGAATGGTTTGGGATAATTTATATGGAGACATCTAACATGACATTGAATGGTTTGGGATAATTTATATGGAGAAATCTAACATGACATTGAATGGTTTGGGATAATTTATATGGAGAAATCTAACATGACATTGAATGGTTTGGGATAATTTATGTGGAGAAATCTAACATGACATTGAATGGTTTGGGATAATTTATATGGAGACATCTAACATGACATTGAATGGTTTGGGATAATTTATATGGAGACATCTAACATGACATTGCATCGTTCTGGATATGGTAATTAAAATAAGAAATCTAACATGATATTGAAATGTTTTGGATAAGGTATTAATATAAAATACCGGTATATAACATGGCACTGACTTATGTTGGTCAATTTATCCCTATCAAAGAATTAATAAGTTAGAGCGTAAATATTAATATGTTGAATACTAATGAATAAAATAGTTAAATACATTTCTTGTTTGACATGTACCTGCTGTCATTAGTTCGAGCACAGTAGAGACTTTACACTTTCAACCTAGTTCCAAATACGGTATATCAATATATTATACAGTATATTCACTCGATTAAATATATAGAACACACAATTCATAGGCCGATATGTTTTCACAAACCCACCAATTAATTTACAGATAAACCTAACTAATGAAATCAATGAAACTAGTGAACACATATGGTACCGGTACTCCAAGGACTCGAACCTAGGATAATCACACCGACATTTCGCACACTAAGCATTATCAAATGTTTGCTACTAACCACATATTTCTAGAAACTACTTCTCGATACCCGATACACTCAGTCGGGGGACACCTCGACGATGTATACAGTGTTACAGACTAATAACACACACAACAAAGCCACTCCAACAGTTTTCTCTCTCTCCAACACTCCTCCTCCCCTCTCTACGCTCTTCAGAAAACGAGGAAAGTAGCTACGAGGTGCCGTTGTAAAGGCTTATCCCTCAATACCTTCACCTGACCTGACCATGATAACAATGAAGAAGCGTGTACGATACGAATATCCATAGGCTACGTGGTGGTCTGGACATAAAGGCGTATCATTATTTTGTGAACAGTAAATAACGTTCACATAACCTGTAACTATTTATGGTACAATTCTAGTTTCACGTACACAGCGACAAAAGGGAGGCGCCGTTGTAAAGGCATAGCTTCCCGACCAACTATGAAGATCAGGGAAATTGCTGAATTTGCTGGGTAAAAGACGTAATATAATGATAATAAACTACATTAACGACATTAGCCTAACCTAACAACCTTACCTAACCTAACCTAGTATTATGTAATAGCTATGGTGCCGCATATGGGGAGAAAATATTATTTTGTTTTACAATAGGTATAATTCCTTATAATGCATTTCCGCCGCTTTGGACATATATAGGAATTAAGTATGGTATATGACAACTCTAAAGTAGCCATAGAAATTTATGAGTATGCTGTGAAAGCGAAACTAGAATTAAACCCTAGGTCAATATACAGGAGGCGCTACAATATAGGTAGCAAAATTCTAATGGTAGTTTTGGGTTCCTATCATCATATGCTTCATTTCTATATACTTTTTATCCCCGGGGAAAAAAAAAAAAATCTTGGGTTTTTTATTTTTTTCTTGAATTTTTTTTTATTTTTTTTATTAACCTAACCAAAAAACCTAACCTAACCAAAAAACCTAACCTAACCTAACCTAAATGTATTTGGGGGCTATTAGGTTAGGTTAGGTTAGGTTTTTTGGTTAGGTTAATGACCAAAACAAAAAATCCCAAGATTTTTTTTCTTTTTTCCCGGGGATAAAAAGTATATAGAAATGAAGCATATGATGATAGGAACCCAAAACTACCATTATAATTTTGCTACCTATATTGTAGCGCCTCCTGTATATTGACCAAACCCTATTTATAGTCTCTGTATACTACTACTAGTAGTAATCGTAATTTTGAATACCGCACATTTTGAATACCGCACATTTTGAATACCGCACATTTTGAATACCGCACATTTTGAATACCGCACATTTTGAATACCGCACATTTTGAATACCGCACATTTTGAATACCGCACATTTTGAATACCGCACATTTTGAATACCGCACATTTTGAATACCGCACATTTTGAATACCGGTACGCCTATATATAATTACAGTAGGCCTATATATTTTTATGGCATGAACATTTTAGTTAATTCACTATATCAGGCACCACAAATATATAAATATTAACGTACATTTGTTTGGGGTATGGACGTTTCGTCACCAACCCGGTTCGTCCCCAAAAAGCCGTTTCGTCACCACTATGTTTAATAGTCCAAAAGGCATTATTTGCAGCTTGGTTCGAAACTCATCAACCACTCCAATGTATATTCTCGCCCAGGATGTCACTAAAGTATGAACAAGACCGGAATGTAACGAAATATAACGAAATATACCGAAATATATAGATACTTCCTCGGGCCTGGGCTCCCGTGTTTAGCCCAAGTACTTTTTATCTTTTACTGTGGGCCTACCGGTACGTCTCATTTATCAACATATTCTTCCTCTATCCAAATTACTCTACTCTCCTACTTTGCTCCAGCCATCATTATCACAAATGAATAAATAAAACAAATAACACAATTTCAATTTCCAAGTGTCCATGGACCAGGTCCCGATATTTCGCTATCTGCGAAACGTTGTTAATAAAGTACTCCTCCTCATATGGTGTTATTAATATTATTGTTGCCCGGGTACCCTAAGAAAGTAGAGTTCGCCGTACATTACCTCTAAGCCCATGATGACGCTGTTGCACCAGGTATCCTCCAGTCGGTCGTCTATCTTCACCACCACACCACCGTAGCCATTATCAGTCAGTTTAATACCTCCGTGGGTCACTAAGTCCTCTCCACCACCAACACTACTACCTCCACCACTCTCCACCACCACCACACTCACCACCACCAACACTGTCACCACACGCATTTTGAATTCTCAGGCGTTTATTTTCGTATGCATGTATAGTTTTCAAGTATAGTTATACTATGCTTTGATTTGGACATTCTCAGGCGTTTATTTTTGTATTTATGCATTTTTCAAGTAGGGCTAGTTATAATATTCTTTGACTTGGAAATTCTCAGTCCTTTATTTTATATGCATGTATTTTTTCAAGTAACGTTCAGAAGGGACGAGTTCTCGAAAAGGGGCTCCAGCCCTGATGTTATTCTCAACTTACAGTGTGCTGGCTTACTAATCCAGAAGGGTTGATAGCCTCTGAAGTCCTATTTTAGCTAAGTAAGGTTATTTTGATTTGAAAATTATCAGATTACTTTCGTATATATATTGTATTTGGTAAGTTCCTGTGTAGAGGGAAAAACTGTTTTTTCAGATGCCGATTTACTAAGAAACGGAACAATATCTTTAACCTAACCAAAACCTAACCTAGTAAATTAGTGGTTTATTTTTTAGTGTAAAATGTAAAAATATATTGTAATATTACCAAATTATTGAGATAAAGGTACAGGTCTCCCAACTATACATGATTATAACTTATATATATTTGTTCAAGTAAGGGTATTTTAATCCTTGACTTGGAAATTTCCATACGTCTATATTATTTTTATAAATTTGTCAAGCAAGATAATTTATTCCTTGACTTGTAAATTCGCAGGATATTATTTTCGCATATATATTTTTTTTTTTTCAAGGATATTATATTTTTCGACTTTTTGAAAATTTCAGGCGATTATTTTCGCATACCGTATAGGCTACTTAGTGCTTTAAGTAAGGTTATTATTGTCTTTAACTAGGAAATTATAAGCGTATATTTTGTTCTTCATATGGAGGCCTATTTGTTCACGTTAGGTTATTTTCGCGTTTATTTTTTCAAGTAAGATTATTTTATTCACCTTAGGGCTTATTTTTTTAGGCTTTTTCAAGCGTTTATTTATTTTATTTACAAGTAAGGTTATTTTACTGTGTTTAGGGCCTTATTACTTGAGTATTATAATATGGTTAGTGATATTTCGGCTTTCGTGGCCACTCCGTTAATTAAGGGGGTAGTGTTTGTTTTTTGGTCTATATTTATGTATATATATATATTATATTAGTTTCCTCGCTAGACCTCCATCAAGCTGAACACACAAAAAAAAAAAAAAACCTAGACCCATCTTTCAAGATAAAGTTGTACATTTTTCGGTAGAAAAATGTTCCGGCCGAAGGCCGGAAACTATAGGCTTGCTATTGCTTGCCAGGAAAAATTTGACCCTTAAATGGCACGAAAGATCTTAATAGGCCTATTCACAAATAAATTAGCAAAAGGTCTCAAAATCGCCAAACTAACGGAACGAAAGTCTTAAAATTTCAAAACTAATATGGTAAACATGAGGGAGAAGGGGGTCCAGAAAAAGCGAGTACCTTAAACCCCTTAAACCATTTTCCCGGCATTCTAAATCTCGCTCCGGTGCACAAAAAATCCTAAAACACTAAAATGAATCACCAATATATTATCCACACTTGAGGAGCACTCGTCAACATCCACTATACTCTGTGTTTTCTTCATTTTCATTTCATTAATGTGTTAATTGTGAAAACTTGGCATCAATATGACTTTGGATATATAAATAGTTTCATAGTTTTTCATTAAGTATCGGAAATTCGCTGCTAAGAGATTCAGTTTAGCCTCAGTTGGACACAAACAGATTACAGTTACATTACCACTTGTTAGCATTCGGTAGTTTCAGGGATTGGTGTCAAATTTCCTTTCCATCACCTGGCACGATAAAAATAGAGTCCACAAAGTATATTTTTCCGATAAATAGGACCTCTAAACACTCAATATCACCTCCGGTACATAATCAACTAATTTAGAGGAGACTGCACATAATTAGAATCCGATAAATGTCCAGAAAAGGCCGTATGGCATGAAAAGAGACCTGTCTGCCAAGCGTGGGAAGAGAGCTAGGAGCGCCAAGCAGCGAGACCCTCCCTCTAACACACCCAGAGCTGCACTGACGCACTGGCTCGCGGGCGGCTCACCAGTCGCCAGCCTGACCGACCACCACCACCGCAACAGGTCACACCTCAACGACGTATACACGCTAATAACACACATAACAAAGCCACTCCAACAGCGTTCTCTCTCTCCGACACCACCCTTCTCCCCTCTCTACACTATTCAGAAAGTAGGACAGTAGAAAGTAGCTACGAGGTGCCGTTATAAAGGTTTATCTTTCAATGCCTTCACCTGACCTGACCTGACCTGACAGACTAATAACACACAAAACAAAGCCACTTCAACAGCTTCCTCGCTCTCCAACACCCCTTCTCCCCTCTCTACACTCTTAGAAAGTAGGAAAGTAGCTACGAGGTGCCGTTGTAAAGGCTCATCCCTCAATACCTTCACCCGACCAATAACACACATAATAAAGCCACTCCAACAGCTTCCTCTCTCCGACACCCCTTCTCCCCTCTCAATACTCTTCAGAAAGTAGAAAGTAGCTACGAGGTGCCGTTGTAAAGACTTATCCCTCAATACCTGCACCCGACCAATAACACACATAATAAAGCCACTCCAACAGCTTCCTCTCTCCGACACCCCTTCTCCCCTCTCTATACTCTTCAGAAAGTAGGAAAGTAGAAAGTAGCTACGAGGTGCCGTTGTAAAGGCTTATCCCTCAATACCTTCACCTGACCTGACCTTATTTGACAATTGTAAAGAGCCTCAAACAAGCCTATCCGGTAGACTGTACAGTTGGCCAAATAAATCGTGTCGCCCCTGGCATTACGTTTTACTTGCTGTGTGCTGTATTAATGTCTGTCAGATGTTGACTAGGATGTGTGTACTGTAGATAGGAACATGCTTGTATATCTCACTCGAAATGATAAAGTAATGCTTAAATAGTGCTGATACCAATTATTGATCGAAATATACTATTACGGGTTTCAGAGGCCGTGTGGCATCGTTTTTCGAGATTAACTTGTTAACAAACAGTTGGATCAGCATGATATTTTGACACAGCTTTTTCCACACCGTGCCCTAATTTTCGTCAATATAGTGCATTACCAAAGGTGTAGAGATAAGCCACTTGTCCCTGTGTCATGAGGTTTTAAAGTCACACATTAATGACTAAGAAACGGACGAGGCTACCGTGGCTTACCTGTGAGAACCACCAAACCATTATTGCTCCACCATCAAACAAGGTAGTTATCAGCCACCACCCAACCCTATTAACGCCTTTAAATTCAAGTTATCTGCCAATATCAAGTATAAATATGCAAAAATACATACTTGTTGTAAATTTATACTTGATATTGACAGATAACTTGAATTAATTATACTCTGGCAATTACTAGTCGATTTTATTTAGCTTAGGAAGAATCTCTAGCAACTATAAAGCTTTGAACTATCTCAATCAACCCTCTGAACTACCACAGATCCTTTCTAAACTGCCTAAACTCATCTAAATATAGCTAGAATAGAACATAACAGACGTCGTTGGTACAGGTAGGGATAAAAGCCATGTATAAGATAATACTGCATGTCATACAAACAGAGGATTTTTTCACCCCTAGACTTTATCGGTATTTAAGGAGAGATGGGTCGTTTTTCTGGTCCCCCTTCCTCATGTTTAGCCCCATTAGTTTTCTGATTCTATGACGTTCGGCCTATTAGTTTGGCAATTTTAAGACCTTTCGCCCCATTGTCAATATTAACACTTTTCGTGTTATTTAGCTGTCAATGTTTTTCCTGGCGAGCGATAGCGAGCATATTATTTAAGGGGAACCGGCCTTCGGCCGGGATTTTTTTTTGATCAAAACAATTACAAATTCTGTATATCATAAAGAGGGGTCTTGAGGGGTGTATTTTTTAAAGCTTGATGGAGGTCTAGTGAGGAAACTAAAAAAAAATATATATAAATAGATATATAAATGAGCCAAAAAATACGCCCCTCCTCCCTTAAGTTCCGGTAAATAGCAACAGGTGGCGTGTTAATCAAAGAAAACGGGAGGCTGCAGAAAGGCGATCGGTCCACACAATATGGATTAATGAAAGAGTAATTGGCACCTCTTAGACACGTTTTGATATCGTGGATTCATATTATCACCAAACCCACCACTTGCGAGTTTCGTTCTATAAGGAAGTTGGAGCCGTAGACATTAATAGTTAGCAGAATTACCAGCTAAAATGCGGTCGTAGTACATATTATATAAATACATAAAACCCAATTCAACATACCATTTATCCATCAGAAACTTACACTATTATTGCAGGTCTGTTTAAGGGGAGATTTCCACTTTTTTTCTTGACTCCTTTCTCCCTCATGTTTAGCCTCATTGTTGTTTCTAATTTTAAGACGTTTGCCCCATTACTTTGACGATTTTAAGAACTTTCAACCCATTTCTGTCAATTTTAAGACCTTTCGTGCCATTTAGGTGTCGATTTTATCCTGGCGAGCGATAGCGAGCCTGTAATTTAAGAGGAACCGGCCTTCAGCCCGGACATTTTTCTACCGAAAAATGTACAAATTTATCTTGAAAGGGGCTCAAGGAGGTGTAATCTTAAGCTTGAAGGATATCTAGGGACCAAACTAAAAACCTCCCCTTAATATCGATGTTTACAGCTCCAACTTCCTTATAGAACGAAAATCGGCAATTAATTTACAAATAAACCTAACTAATGAAATCCATGAAAGTAATGTGGTACTCCAAGGACTCGAACCTAGGACACTCACACCGAAATTCCGCACACTAAGCATTAAGGGGAGATCTCCACTTGAGAGATTGTTTTCTTGACCCCTTTCTCCCTCATGTTTAGCCCCATTGCTTTTGATATTATAAAACGTTTGCCCCATTAGTTTAGCGATTTTAAGAACTTTCACCCCATATTAAGACCTTTCGTGCCATTCAGGTGTCAATTTTATCCTAGCGAGCGATAGCGAGCCTGTAATTTAAGAGGAACCGGCTTTCGGCCTGGACATTTTTCTACCGAAAAATGTACAAATTTATCTTGAAAGGGACGCAAGGGGGTGTAATTCTAAGCTTGATGGAGGTCTAGGGAACAAACTAAATACCTCCCCTTAAGCTATCAAGACAGAGGACAGGAGTTCTCGAAAAGGGGCTCCAGTCCTAAAGCTATTCTTGTCTTGCAGTGTGCTGGCTTAATAATCCAGAAGTCAAATTTTATGGGGGTGACCTGCTATTTTCTCTGTCTCGGTTGTATCCATTCGGCCCATTCAACCTACTCAATCAAAACAAATTCAAACAAAAATAAAAAATATGCTGGCTCGCTACCGCTCACCAGTAAAAAAATGACACCTGGATGGGGATAAACGTCTGAAAAACAGTAGGCTGAATGGGGCCAAATGGATACAAGCCAGAGAAAGATAGAAAAGGCCAGAACAAAAATAGGTCACCTCCCGTAAGCCGGAAGGGAGGGGGAGAGTGTACAGTCCACCTAATAAGTCATGTTTCGGCACCAAGTATATTTCGATCAATAATTGGTATCAGCAATGTCTAAAACTTGATATATTCGTTTCGAGTGATATATACAAGCATGCTCCTACACTTACCCATCCTATTCAACATCTGACAGACATTAATACAGCACAGAGCGAACCAAACGTAATGACCTCTGAGACTTGACTTATTAGCGTCACCGTACATGGACTTAAGCCACTGTCACACCAGCGCTTTTTCCGTCAATTTTCCATGAGCAAGTTTTTTCTGGTGATATTTAGGGATATTTAGGGATATTTTCACATTGGAATCGGACACTAGACCGAAGGTAGATTATGTTAGCTAGTTTAATTCTTATGGAACTTCTATTTTGAAGCTGCCAGACAACAATTGCCCGTAAAAATTGACGGAAATTTCGCTCGTGTGACACCGCTTTTATGCTCCTGACTGTACCCCTTCATGTCTTCAGGGGGCCCCACCTCGGTTTTTTTCTCTCTCTCCCTCTCTCTTTGGGTTGCATCCATTCGGTCCCATTACGCCTACTGTTTCAAGACGTTTACCCCCATCCAGGTGTCTGCGAGCCAGCATATTTTTGTTTAAATACTTTTGACAGCTAAATTTATATATTTCTCGATAGAAAAATGTCTCCGGAGAAGCCGGATTTCTCCATACAAAGCTGGCTGGCTATCGCTCGCCAGGAAGAAATCGACACCAGGGTGGGGATAAACGTCTTAAAACAGTAGGCTGAATGGGGCCGAATGGATACAAACCAGATCAAGTTAGAACATTGGGTCCAAATAAGCGAGTATTACCTCCTTAAGGGGAGGTTTTTAGTGTGTTCCCTAGACCTCCATCTAGCTTGAAATTACACTCCCTTGACCCCCTTTCAAGATAAATTTGTACATTTTTCGGTAGAAAAATGTCCCGGCCGACGGCCGGTTCCTCTTAAATTACAGGCTCGCTATCGCTCGCCAGGAAAAAATCGACACCTAAATGGGACGAAAGATCTTAAAAGTTACATGCATGGGGTGAAAGTTCTTAAAATCGCTAAACTAATGGGGCGAACGTCTTAAAATTTCAAAAGCAATAGGGCTAAACATGAGGGAGAAAGGAGTAAAGAAAAAAATCCCTCAAGTGGAAATCTCCCCTTAAGGGTGACTGGGAAGCCGTTTGTCTAAAGCCGGTATCACACGAGCACTGTTTCCCTCAACATTTATCCTCAACACTGGTCTGGCAGCTTATGATGTCAATATTTAAAATATTTACTTGGCATAAGTTCATCTATCAACAGTCTAGTTTCCGATACCAGTGCAAAATATTCCAGAAATGTTGCCAGAAAAATGTTGATCATCGAATGTTGACTATAAATGCTCTCGTGTGATACCGGCAATAATTATATATATGTACAGTGGCGCTAATAAGTCATGTCTCAGCTGTCATTGTGTTTCGCTCGCTCTGGGCTGTATTAATGTCTGTCAGATGTTGAATAGGGTGGGTAAGTGTAGGAACATGTTGGTATATCTCACTTACAAAGAAGAAATCATGTGTAAATATTGCTGATACCAATTATTGATCAAAACATAATGGGTGCCGAGACATCACTTATTAGGCCGACTGTACAATATATACATACAACATACAGTATATATATATATATATATATATATATATATATATATATATATATACAGTATATATATATATATATATATATTTATATACAGTATATATTTTTTTTTTTTTTTTCTTCATTTGTGTATGTGGATAAGAGAGTCAGGCAACACTGCCTGTGACAAGTGCCTCCCCAAGAGTTGAAAGACTGCCAGAGCCAACGTCAAGGAGTTTTTGAGTCAAAATGCCTGGACACACGGAGTTTGAAGAATTTTACGTTATAAGATGCAGGAAAGATGGATTCAGGGAGTTCCAGAGCTCAGATGTTGAATAGAAGAAAGATTGGGAATATCGTTTCACTCTTGGGTTGGAGAGTTACACAGAGTAAGTGTGGCATTATGTTGCAAGAAGGGTGCTATATACTCTACGTAGAGGAGGTGGCATATGCTGAGAGAGCTCTGAGGAACACGATTATTGTAATAACGATAGAATTGGGAAAAAGATGCAACTTTGCAGCGAAGAGAGAGAGAGAGATTGTAAAGAATCGAAAGATTTTCTTTTCTATTTTGTTAAGAAGTGCTGTGTGAGAGGATCCTCCCCACACATGCGAACAATACTCAATACACTGTAACCCTGTACAGAGTAAGAAGCTGTGCAGGGGTAAAGAACCCCCGGAGGCAGTTGAACACATCCAGCTTCTGGGAAGCTGTTTCAGCGAGAGTGGTGATATGGCCTTTACAAGAGATATCAGAAGAGAAAGAGACCTAAAATACTGAGAGAAGATGAAGGGTTGATTTGTGTGTTGTTGAAGTAGAAGGGATAGACCTGTGGGAGATAGCTAAATAGACAGATGTGTAGATTTACATAGACACACTGACCACATAGACCCTCCGATCCCACCGAGGTGGTCAGGACATATTTCTAGTAGAGATAGCTAACCCGAGAGCAAGGGACAGTGGAAGGAAAGGATAGCAAAGAAGATAAGAGAGAGAGAGAGCGAGCGAGGGAATTATATTTATCCGCGTATGTGTGTGATAATATGGGTGATGGGAAGGATATCCGTACGCCATTAATTATATTTATCCGCGTATGTGTGTGATAATATGGGTGATGGGAAGGATATCCGTTACGCCATTAATTAAAGGGCCAAGCCTTGATCTCCGCTTCCTATACTTCAAAGGCTACATTACCTTCCCCGTGGTAATAAATAAAGGCTCTCTCCCCACCCTCCAATCATCGCACCCCAGCCTTTGATGCCAAACACAGGCTCGGGCAGGAGAGGGATGAGGCTTCTTAATATGTATGGAATTCAGTCAAATTTAATGGAAAATGGTTATCAGTTTTGGGAGACATGCCTTAACCCTTCCTCCCCGGGTGTCATTTTAATATGACACCACGGCAGACGGGCCGGTACTCGGGCGTCATTTTAATAGACAGTAAGCTTGAAAGCCTATTCAGCTTGGTCTGAACGCCGTGCGTCCGACGCATGTAAACAAAGCCGATCGTTGCGTCACCGCACCTCCAAAAACAAGAAGGAGAAGACTCGTTTGTTATTGTATGTCTGTATGTCGTTGTTTCAGTAGTGAAAAGATCGTCGTATTGCTAACATTGCCTGAAAATGATCTCCACTAAAATCGTCATCACAACTGAACCAGTTGACTTAGAGAGCTCTACTCAACGCCAGTCTACAGATTGGAAACCGCACTACATTTTTAGATGCGTGGGAAATTTCTAGCAGTTAAAATTAACCAAAATACGGTAGCCTAGGCCTAGACATTTTTCGGCCAGATCGCCCGGGTACGCCGCACTGTCATTAGGAGAGCTAGCCCGGGCCAGGAGGGTTAAATTGACAAATAGATAGGACGAAAACTGTTGAAATCGCCAAAGTAATTAGATGAACGTCTTAAAATATCCAAACTAAGGAGGCTAAACATGAATTATAGTTCTGAAATAGTGAACACCTTGAATACCTATGACACAATGGCAGTCATCTTCTTTCTGGTTAACTTCAGGTGAGTTTATGCAGTGTATGGAGAAGGAGTACAAACTCTCTCACATTATCCCTCTAACTGCCACAACTTCATGCTATAATTATAACAAAAATATCGCTTACTGGTCTATCTATCTATCTATCTATATGCTCAGGCCCAATCCCCACTTTTCTATCTATCACTAGACATCCACACTGATAGATACTGGCCTTACTTATTGGACAAACCACATACTATCTCTAGAGCCAAACAGTTGACGGTCTATAACTTATTGACACACTGAGACGCAAGGTAGCGCCTCTTTCCACTCTTAGCGACACTCGAATATTAACACACTGAGACGTAAGGTAGCTCCTCTTTCCACTCTTAGCGACACTCGAATATTGACACACTGAGACGCTCTCTTCCACTCTTAGCGACACTCGAATATTAACACACTGAGACGTAAGGTAGCTCCTCTTTCCACTCTTAGCGACACTCGAATATTAACACACTAAGACGCAAGGTAGCTCCTCTTTCCACTCTTAGCGACACTCGAATATTAACACACTAAGACGCAAGGTAGCTCCTCTTTCCACTCTTAGCGACACTCGAATATTAACACACTAAGACGCAAGGTAGCTCCTCTTTCCACTCTTAGCGACACTCGAATATTCTGTGATACTGTGACTGGTATTGATAAACTAAAGGTTTCTAAATACCCCTGATGGTAACAAAGGCTTTAAAGTATCCCTAATCGGCTCAAAATCGCGTCATATGTCGGATAGGGTTAAAAAGGGGGATTATCCTTCAATTTAGATCACTTAGAATGAACACAGTGAACACTGATACACAGGTATGCAAATGAGCCTGCAAATTTAAGAGGAACCGGCTTAAGGCCGACAAATGTACAGAATTATCCTAAAAGGGGATCTAGTGGGTGTTTTTTAAGTTTGATGGAGGTATAACGAGGAAACTGAAAGACAAATGAATACATTATTTTGTAAATAGACCAACAAAAATGACCACTGCCCCTTTAACCCCTTCAGTACCATGACGTTATTTTCATCATATTCTAGTTACCATTAAATGAGTTTCGTTAGTTTATAATCTACCAATGCAACTCCAAGCTGTAAATACGATCACAATAAACCCTCTTAGTATCATATTGACTTCTTAAACTGCATCAAATCGTCTAATGTTAGCCAGAATCAAAGGTAGAAAGACGTCATGGTACTGAAGGGGTTAAGTGATCCCAGAAAGGTGAGATCTACAGCCAATTTCCCAGCTTGATTATCTTGTACACGTAGGTAATTGGATCTCTGGAAGAAATTATTCGACAAATAAAAGTCCGTCGAGCTTACAGAGTTAAATTAGAAATATATGACAGGTTCTTGGTGATCAGATTGATACGTACACTCGGTCCAAGAAGTATATGCACCCCTACGCTGATCATCTGATGTGTACAGCTTGATAGGGTTGGCACCTCTGCTTGCAATTATATCCATATGTCAGAGACGACTCTGACATAATATGGATATAGCTGCAGGCAGAGGTGCCAACCCTACCGAGCTGTACACACCAGATGATCAGCTTAGGGGTGCAGATATTTCTTGAACCGAGTGTACAGTCGGCCTAATAAGTCATGTGTCAGATGTCATTACGTTATGCTCCCTTTGTGCTGTATTAATGTCTGTCAGATATTGTACAGGATGAGTAAGTGTAGGAATATGTGTGTATATCTCACTCGAATTTAATAAAGCAAGTTTAGATATTCTTGATACCAATTATTGATAAAAATATACTTGGGGTCGAGACATCACTTATTAGTGCGACTGTACACTCGGCCTAATAAGTGATGTCTCGGCACCAATTATGTACTTATGTAATTATGTACAATTATGTACAATTAATGTGCTTGACCTTGTACTTAATGTGCTTGACCTTGTACTCGCAAAAAAAAAAGAATTAATAGAGAATTTGAATGTTGGTGATGAATTCAGTAACAGCGACCATCGTACGATAACTTTCACTTTAAAGTTTACTAGTAACAAATCAAATAGCAGCATTGAGAAAGTCCCTAATTTCAAGAAAGCAAATTTTCATAAACTTAAATCAAAGCTTAAAGAAACTGACTGGAGCTTTCTGACTAACAATAACGACATAAATACATCTTGGGAGTGTTTCACAACCACTTACCTTAAGGCAGTGCAAGACTGCATACCATCGAAAATACGGCGTCCAGGCAATAATGATAAGCCCAAATGGTGGAATAAAGATATTTCAGACTGTCTGCTTGCTAAAAATTTTGCTAATGATAGATTAAAATCCTCACAAAATGATGAAGAACGGGTGAAATTTGTAGAGATACTACGCATAGCCAAAAAGTTAATTAATCAAAGTAAAAAGACTCTGGAGTTACATGTTGCGAATCAAAGTAAAACAAACCCGAAAGAATTCTATAGTTATATCAGAAAGAAAAAAGTAGTTACTTCAACTGTTGGACCGTTAGTCGATCAAAATGGAGAATATACCAAAGACGAAGTACAAATGAGTAATGCCCTCAATACCTTCTTTGCAACAGTTTTTACACCCGAATACCTCAGTGATATCCCTACACCATCGCCGATTCAGATTGATAATTCAGATGTTCTAAGCAATATCACCGTTACAGAGAGAGAAGTATTGAATTGTTTAGATAAACTCAAGGTAAATAAAACGCCTGGACCTGATACAATCTCGCCTAGAATTCTAAAGGAAGCTAAGGATGAGCTCTCCAAACCACTGACAATGCTATTCAATGAATCCTTACAGTCTGGAACTATGCCTGATCAGTGGAAGCTAGCCAACGTAACACCGATATTCAAAAAAGGCAGCAAATCCCTACCCAGTAACTATCGTCCAATTAGCTTAACCTCAATTGTATGTAAAATGCTAGAAACGGTCATAAGAGACAGGCTCGTAAATCACTTAGAGGCAAATAACTTACTTAAAGATACTCAACCCGGCTTTCGTAAAAAACGTTCCTGTTTAACAAACCTCTTAGACTTCTTCCACGATATCCTCAACCTCTACGATGAGAGTAAAGCTGTAGATATTATATACTTTGATTTTCAAAAGGCCTTTGACAAAGTTCCCCACAAACGTTTACTGCTAAAACTAAAAGCGCATGGAATACAAGACGGTGTGTTGAAATGGATAGAAAATTGGCTCAGCGACAGAAAGCAAAGAGTAGTCATAAACGGTAAGGTATCTAAATGGACCAATGTAAGTAGCGGGGTACCCCAGGGATCGGTACTAGGACCAATTCTCTTTCTAATTTACATCAACGACATAGATGAGGGTCTCACCTGTACAATCTCAAAATTTGCTGACGATACAAACATTGCAAATAGCGTACTCTCAAAAGAACAAGTTGGCGATATGCAACACAATCTAGATAAATTGTCATGTTGGGCCCAAATTTGGCAAATGAGTTTCAATGCGGATAAATGTAAAGTACTACATATCTACATATCGGATACCTAAATGAGAAAGCAAACTATTCGATGAATGGCACTCAGCTTAAGAATGTAAGATGAATGGCACTCAGCTTAAGAATGTAAACAGAGAAACCGATCTGGGAGTAACAGTATCGAGTAACCTAAAACCGAGTCAACAATGTTCAGAAGTTGTTAAGAAGGCAAACAAAATAATTGGCTTTATAGGCAGGTCATTTGAGCATAAATCCAAAGAAGTTATCCTAACCCTTTACAATTCCTTAGTCCGCCCTCTTCTGGAATACTGCGTTCAAACCTGGTGCCCTTATTACCAAAAAGATATAAACAAGCTAGAACGAGTTCAACGTACAGTTACCAAAATGATACCTAGCCTAAAGAACAAACCATACGAAGAGCGTCTTAGAGAATTAAATCTATTTCCTTTAACCCAGCGCAGATTAAGAGGTGACTTAATTCAAGTGTTCAAAATCATCAAAGGCATCGACAATATGAACTGTAGTAAGTACTTCACTATCGACTAATCTAATTACACGCGGGGAAACGGTTGCAAAATTATTGGTAAATATTTTAACTCACACGAATCTAAGAATTTCTTCTTCAATCGAGTTGTCAACTTATGGAATGGGCTTCCCCGAGATGTTATAGACTGCAGCACCGTTGATTAATTTAAACTCCGCTTAGACAAATATCTCGCATCAAACCCGCGACTGACTGCGTTTGTAAATGAATAACTTTATTTTATCCCCCCCTCAGTTACAAACCCATCTGTCCCCTACTAACTTCCTAATCCTGCCACGGACATTAGTTCCAGGGCAGTAGTTTCCCTTTCCAATGTTCCCTTACCCACTCTAAACCACTGTTTGGACACTTGATCCTCGGTGTTTTGGAGGACAAGCAGCCTAGAAGGGTCACTAGACCTGTTGTTGCTTGATTTCCTTTGTACTCCTTTGTACTATGTTTTGATCAATACTTGGTATCAACAATATTTACACATAATTTCTGCTTATTGAGTGAGATATACAAACATGTGTCTACACTGACCCACCCTATTCAACATCTGACAGACATTAATACAGCACACAACGCCACCGTACAGTATCGTTCATTAACCCTTCTGTATCGTAACCCTTTTCTGGGCAACATTCACCGTCATGATTAGCCCCATTAGTTTTCAGATTTTAAGACGTTCAGCCCATTTGTTCGGAGATTTTAAGACCTTTCGCCCAATTTCTGTTGTCAATATTAAGACCTTTCGTGCCCTTTAGGTGTCGATTATTTCCTGGCGAGCGATAGCGAGCCTGTAATTGTAGAGGAACCGGCCTTTGGACATTTTTCTACCGAAAAATGTACAAATTAATCTCGAAGGAGGATCTAATGACTTTTTTTTTTAAAGTTTGATGGAGGTCTAGGGAGGAAACTAAAAATGAAATGTATATATAAATAAATACCCCTCAAACACTTACCACTGTCCCCGTAATAGGTTGCTTGCTATATTTAGAGGATTTTGGGCAGTTTAAGGGGAGATCTCCACTTGAGGGATTTTTTTCTTGGCCCCTTTCTCCCTCATGTTTAGCCCCATTGCTTTTGATATTATACAATGTTTGCCCCATTAGTTTAGCGATTTTAAGAACTTTCACCCCATATTAAGACCTTTCGTGCCATTTAGGTGTCGATTTTATCCTGGCGAGCGACAGCGAGCCTGTAATTTAAGTGGAACCGGCCTTTGGCCTGGAAATTTTTCTACCGAAAAATGTACACATTTATCTTGAAAGGGACTCAAGGGGGTGTAATTTTAAGGTTGATGGAGGCCTAGGGAACAAACTAAATACCTCCCCTTAAGAACGATTATTTGGTAGTAAAAAAGGGTTGAGTGAGATCGTTCGAAGCCTGTTCATTGCTGGAGGCCTTTTTTAAGCTGAATACAATCGTCTAACAGTAGCCGGAACATAGTCACAAAGGACGTCCCCGGTACTGGAGGGGTTAACCCTTTCGGTACCGGCGAGGTCCTTTTAACTTTATTCTGGCTACTGTTAGACGGATGTTATTAAGTTTAAAAAGGGCCTCCAGCAATAAACAGGCTTCAGACAATCTCACTCAACCCTTTTGACTACCACAGATCCTTCCTAAGCTGCATAAAATCGTCTAAAAATAGCTATGATGAATTTAAATAGACGTCGGTGGTACTGAAAGGGTTAATGCTGGTACATGTATTTCCGAAGCTGTCGCCGGTTGAATTGCGTAGTAAAATTTCCCGGCCGAAGGCTGATTACTCTTAAAATTACAGGCTCGCTATCGCTCGCCAGGAAAAAATCGACGCCTAAATGGCACGAAAGGTCTTAAAATAGACAAAAAAAATGGGGCGAAATGTCTTAAAATCGCCAAACTAAAGGAGCGAACGTTATAGAATCTCAAAGCTAATGGGACTAAACATGAGGTATGAAAAGCAAAAGGCAGACTCAGCGGTCAAACGCTATAAATAGTTCCTTCCCTTGATCAGACGCTCAGATGGAAGAGATCCATATTTCACCCTCCCGTTAAGGGGCTAGTGGCTGTTTTATTGGTCTATTAACCCTTTGAAGCTCTGACGCGTTTTTTGCAGTTTATTTTGGCTATCATTAGACGATTGTATACAGCTTAGGAAGTATCTGTGGGTATTAAAAGGGTAAAGGCTATCTCAATCAACCCTCTGACTTCCATATACCGTTGCTAATCTGAATAAAATCGTCTAATAGTAGCCAGGAACAGAACAAAAAACGCGTATTGGAGCTTGAAAGGGTTAATTAATGTATTCATTCATTTTATCGTTTCCTTGCTAGACCTCCCTAAAACCTAAAATAATTACACCCCCTAAATTCCCCATCAAGATATATTTGTACATTTTTCGATAGAAAAATTTCCCGGCCCAAGGCCGTTTCTTCCAAAATTACAGGCTCGCTATCGCTCGCCATGAACAAAATCGACACCTAAATTATACGAAAAGTCTTAATATTTACCACAAAATGGGGCGAAAAGTCTTAAAATCGGCAAACTAATGTGTCGAACGTCTTAGAATCTAAAAGCGAATGGGGCTAAATATGAGGAAGAAGGGGGACCAGCAAAACAACTCATCTTCCCTTAAATAATTTATTCCTTTTGACCCGACGCTCAGCTGATAGGGAGATACATATTTCAGCCAACCGTTCCTTAAGGGGAGATGGGCCGGTTTTCTGGACCCCTTTCTCCCTCGTGTTAAGGCCCCATTTGTTTTGAGATTATAAGTCGTTCGGCCCGTTAGTTTGGCGATTTTCACACCTTTCGCCCCATTTCGTTGTCAATGTTAAGACCTTTCGTGCCACTTAGGTGTCGATGTTTTCCTGGCGAGCGACAGCGAGCCTGAAATTTTATGAGGAACCTGCCTTTGGCCGGGATAGTTTTCTACTGCCAAAATGTAAACAATTATCTTGAAGGGAGTCTACGGTATATGGAGGTGTTTTGCTAAGCTTGATGGAGGTCTAGCGAGGACACTAATAGAGGAATATAGATACTAGATATAATAGAGGAATATAGATACTAGATATAATAGAGGAATATATAGATTAATAGATCAACAAACGGCCCAACCCCCTTTTATATATAATTGGCCACCGGCAGATGGAGAACTGTGGATGGCTGACTAATAATACATAGCCATATAGTTGTGTGTGTGTGTATGTATGTGTGTGTGGGTGTGGGTGTGGGTGTGTGGGTGTGTTTGTGTATGTACAAAGGAGTACAAAGGAAATCAAGCAACAACAGATCTAGTGACCCTTCTAGGTTGCTTGTCCTCCAAAACACTGAGGATCAAGTGTCCAAACAGTGGTTTAGAGTGGGTAAGGGAACATTGGAAAGGGAATTACTGCCCTGGAACTAATGTCCGTGGCAGGACATGTGGGTTTGTGGGTTTGCGTATGTGTGTTTGTGTATATATATAGACTGCCGTGGTGTAATTGATTAAGCGTCGGCTATCGTTCTGATGGTCGATGGTTCGATCCCCACTGAGAGACTAGAAACATATATATATATTGGGGAGATTGTAGACACCAATCGAGCAGGGCAATAGCCAGGGGAGGCCACATAGGCGTGTGATAAGGAGTTGCTGGAACTCCTGTTTCCTTTGCCTGGCTTCCCTACTGTTTCTATGTGTGCCTCACCTACTGTACACAGAGAGTAATCCAGCTAACTCTAACATAAACCTCCTCCTCATACTCATTTCACTACAAGCGCACCAGACATGTTTCCAAAACACCTAAATTACCTACAATGGCCCTTGACTTTGGCTCTGTCACTCTTTCAACCTTTGGGGGAGACACTTTTTACAGACAGCTTTGCCTTTTGTCTCCTTCACACACATAGACACAAATATATATGAGGCTCTGAAGGCCCGATTTTTAAATATGCTTTCAGAAATGACAGATTAAGTTTTCCCTCGAAAGACAATGGATGAAGAAGAAATTAAGTCGTATATTATAAAGCGTTTTATTGATTCTTCAGACACCAAAAGCGCCTTTGCGATCAAGGGGAGGTGTGTCGCTTTTCTAGATCCCATTCTCCCTCCTGTTTATCCCTATTAGTTTTCAGATTTTAAGACGTTTACCCCATTATAATGTCGATTTTAAGACCTTTCGATCCATTTAGGTGCCGATTGTTTCCCCTGGCGAGTGATAGCGAGCCTGTAATTTTGGAGGCTGGGAAATTTTTCTACCGAAAAATGTACACATTAATCTTGAAGGGGGATCTTGAGGATGTTCTGTTTATGCTCGATGGGAGAAAACTAAATTAATAATAAAGACATATTTATTAAAACAAATAACACCTATCCCCTTCACTGAATGTTGCAAAAACAAATAACACCTATCCCCTTCACTGAATGTTGCAAAAACAAATAACACCTATCCCCTTCACTGAATGTTGCAAAAACAAATAACACCTATCCCCTTCACTGAATGTTGCAAAAACAAATAACACCTATCCCCTTCATTGAATGTTGCAAAAACAAAAATGCATATTGAACTAATCGCCAGACGAATGGGAAGAAATTTGTTGTGTCTTTCTGGAGTACTGACATTATGGTTTAACCCCTTCAGCACCATGATGCCCTTTTCCCTTTGATTCTTAGTTAAATTAGATGATGTTAAGCATTTTAAGAAGGACAAGTGTTATTGGGAGGGTTTAATGAGAATGTCTTAACCCCATTTGAGTCATAGAGGAAGGATATAAACTAAAGATAATCGTTTAATGGTAACCAGAATATGATGCAAATTACGCAATGGTGGTGAAGGGGTTAATGGAGGGGTAGTCGCTTCTTCTGGACCTCCTTCTCCCTCATGTTTAGCATTATAGTTTTGGACATTTTAAGGCGTTCGTCCCGTTAGTTTGGCGATTTTGAGATCTTTCGCCTAATTTGTTTGTCAATTTTAAGACCTTTCGTGCCATTTAGGTGTATCGCTCGCTTGTAATTTTAGAAGGAACCACTAGCCTTTGGACGGGAAATTTGTCTACCGAAAAATGCACAAATATATTCTGAAAGGGAATCTAGGGGGTACCTATTTAAGCTTGATGGAGGCCTAGGGAGAACACTAAAAAAATAATGAAGAATTAATAATTAAACAAATAAATAACACTTACCCCCTTAATTGAAACCAAAACAAAATTATATATTGAACTAATCGCCAGACGAATGGGAAGAAATTTATGGAGGAATACGTTGTGTTTTTCTGAAGTACTGACTTAAGATAAAATTGGCTAAGCATATGGACGAGAAGGGTTGGGTGTGAAGGGGGATCAGCCGGGTTGGGCCAATCAGGGCTCTGCAGATCCCCATAATCCGAGAAGGGTTGGGTGTGAAGGGGGATCAGCCGGGTTGGGCCAATCAGCGCTCTGCAGATCCCCATAATCCTGCGTTAATCTCTAACCGTTTTGGTAAGATGATCCTCAGGGTATTAGAGTGTTGAGCCTATAATTGGGCTTTGTAATTGAATTGGGGTTGTGTGGGACAGGGATCTGCCTTGCTTAGGCCAATCGGCTTTCTGCAGACTCCCATTTTCTTATGCTCTTATGTTCTTAAAAAGCTTAACCCTTTAAGTACCAGTGACGTGTGTAATATTATATTCTAGCTATATTTAGACGCTGTTGTGCAGCTTAGGAAGGGTCTGTGGTAGTTAAAAGGGTTGGTTGAAATAGTTTGAAGCCTTAATATTGCTAGAGGTCCTTCCCGAGCTTGAATATTATGCAGCTTAGGAAGGATCTGTGGTAGTTAAAAGAGTTGGTTGAGATAGTTTGAAGCCTGGTACTGAATAGGTTGTTGTTGTTGTTGTTGTTCCCTAAGCTGCCTGGCCGAACAGCCCCGAGTCCCTGAGAAAGGCCATGGCCACGATCGGGCTTTCCCACAGAGCTCTCATTGAGTGTAGATTATGTTGTTGGCGTAAGTGGTTGTGTGAAATGCAGTCTTCTATGATGTGTTTAATGGTATGGGGTGCTGTGTTACATCCCGGGCAGGTGTCGACAACGGAGTCATCCAGTCTCTTCTGATAGCTCAGGAGAGCTGGATGGTGTCCGCATCTCAGCCCGGCCAGGTGGACTCTGTCCTCGCGAGGAAGGGAGGATTCGGAAGGATGGATTTCGGGAGGTCGTGCATGCAGCTGCGTGTTGTCTGTGAGTGAGTGGATGGATCGGTGAGAGATATGAGTAT
The DNA here is from genome assembly GCA_032716605.1 of Paralithodes platypus. Lineage (NCBI taxonomy): Eukaryota > Metazoa > Arthropoda > Malacostraca > Decapoda > Lithodidae > Paralithodes > Paralithodes platypus. The sequence goes on from CM064539.1 coordinate 27,249,040, forward strand.
GGATGTGCTGGAAGTTGGTTCGGGGTGGGCAGGGAGGGAGAGAGGACAATAATTGTGTGTGATACCGTGTGCTGGGTGTTGTTTTGATATTTCTTGGTGTCTGTGGGTGTGTTGCCATGTAGTTTAGTGGGTGGTCTTGGTTCGTGGAGGCTGCTGCCAGGAATTGAGTGCCTCTCATGTCCAGATGGTCTTTGACTTTGAGGATTTTGGTTTCTTGATGTAGGTGATCTGTGGGTGCAGTAGCTGTGCAGCCTGTAATGATCTTCAGGGCTTTGTTTTGAATAGTCTGTAAGGTCTTATGATGTGTTTCAGCTAGGTTAGAAGCCCAGGCTGGGCTTGCGTATTCCATCACTGATCTTATGTATTGTTTATATACTGTGGTGGTAGTTTCTTTGTTGTGTCCAAATTTTGTGTGAGCAAGTGACCTGAGGGCGTTAAGTCTGGGTGTCAGTTTGTTTTTATAACTGAATAGGTTATATATATATACAGTATACCCTCCTTAGGTATTTACCTATCCATATCTTTTAGGTGGATAAATTGGTTACATACGACGAATAACGCAAACATGTTCCCCTTAACCCTTTCTGTACCAGTGACGTCCTTTACATTTTAATCTAGCTATATTTAGACGATTTTGTGCCGTTTAAGGAAAATCTGTGGTATTAAAAAGGGTAGCCAGTCAAATGAAATAGGAGTTCCAGCAACTCCTTATTGCCCTGCTCGATTGGTGTCTACAATCTCCCCACTATGCCTCTAACTCCCACAAATCCTTCCTAAGCTGAATAAAATCGTTACATAAACAGCTAAAACGAGCTATAATCGTCAAGGGGTTAAAAATGGAAGGGTTAAGTGCTCGTGTGATACCGGTTGTAGTGTAACCATGGCAACTGTTTTCTGTTAAGGAGGGATGGGCGTATTATTATTTTTTTTTTTTTTTTTTTTTTTTTTTAGAATTATTATTATTTTTATTTTTATTCTGGCGGTCTACTTAAGGGGAGATTTCTACTTGAGGGACTTTTTTCTAGACCCCTTTCTCCCTCGTGTCTAGCCCCATTGCTTTTGAGATTTTAAGACGTTTGCCCCATTAGTTTGGTGATTTTTAAGAATTTCCGCCCCATTCTGTCAATTTTAAAACCTTTCGTGCCATTTAGGTGTCGATTTTATCCTGGCGAGCGATAGCGAGCCTGTAATTTAAGAGTAATCGGCCTTCGGCCGGGACATTTTTCTACCGAAAAATGTACAAATTTATCTTGAAAGGGGCTCAAGGGGGTGTAATCTGAAGCTTGATGGATATCTAGGGACCAAACTAAAGACCTCCCCTTAAATGTAGTGGTTATTTTTTGGTCTATTTATTGATTTATATATTTGTTTATTTATTTATATTGCGGGTGGATGGGACTCGTTAGCCTCGGTCGGCAACCCATCTAGGGGAGATAACCTTATGAAAATCCGGGTGGCTGGGACTCGTCAGCCTTGGTTGGCAACCTGTCTAGGGGAGTAAACCTTATACAAATCCATAATACCACCTTAGGGTGAAGCAAATTAGTGGATGGATTAGACGCACACCACTGTAGAAAAGTAGTGCTAAAAACTACATAAAAGGCCCCAGAGTCGGACGTAACCTAAATTGAGTGGTCAAGCCTGTAAGTCCTTCAGAAAACTGGCATGAGTTGTCCCTCTTACAGGGGATAGGTCCGCTTGGGGGCATTTTGGGTACGGCCACCCCCATTAAGGGGAGTAAGGCGTCCGGCAATAGATAGATACATTTATATTTTACTTTTCTCGCTTGACCGCCATCAAGATTAAACAAGAAACACCCACAAGAAACACCCACAAGACACACCCACAAGAAACACCCACAAGACACCCTTTCCAGACAAATTTGTAAATTTTTCTACAAATTTGTACATTTTTCAATAGAAAAAATTTCCCCGGTTCCTCTTAAGGGGGCCCACCTCGTTTTTTTCTCTCTCTGCCTCTCTCTCTCTGGGTTGTATCCATTCGGCCTAATAATCAGCCTACTGTTTTAAGACGTTTATCCCCATCCAGGTGTTGATTTCTTCCATGCCAGTGGTTGCGAGCCAGCATATTTTTTATGTTTTTTGACAGCAGGCTAAATTTGTACATTTTCCGATATAAAAATGACTCCGGCGAAGCCAGATTTCTCCATAACAATGCTGGCTTGCTATCGCTCGCCAGGATGAAATCGACACCTGGATGGGGATAAACGTCTTAAAACAGTAGGCTGAATGGGGCTGAATGGATACAAGCCAGAGAAAGAAAGAAAAAGAGAGAAAAAAGCAAGTCCACCCCCCTTAAATTACAGTCTCGCTACCGCTCGACACCTTCATTCTCATTCTCTCTCTCTCTCTCTCTCTCTCTCTCTCTCTCTCTCACTAACTCACTTTTACTAACTCACTCACTCAGTCTCACACACTCACGCTTTCGCTCTCTCTCTCTCTCTCTCTCTCACATTTTCTTCTTCTTCTTGAGCGGGATGGAATGAGGCACACTGCAAGGCAAACTTCGTCAACTAGGGCAAATCTTGTCAACTGAGGCAAATTTCATTTTGTCAAGTTATTCTTGGCGGTTTAACGCTTTTCAGTACCGGTGATGTCTTTTCAACTTTATTCAGGCTGCTGTTAGACGATTTTATTCAGTTTCAAGAGGGCCTCCAGCAATTAACAGGCCTCGATATATCTCGCTTAACCCTTTTTACTACCACAGATCGTTCTTAAACTGCATATAATCATCCAAATATAGCTAGAATATATTTTAAAAGACCTCGCCGGTACATAAGGGGTTAACACCATTCAAAAAGGACGTCTACCCATTAAAAGGCTACACACTATCTCATTTAATCCTTTCAGCTACCATATATCCTTCCTAAGTTTCACAATATAGTCTAAATGTAGTTGAAATAAAATATATAAGACGTCGCCGGAACAGAACGGGTTAAAAAAAGAGTTGCAAATCCTCGAAGACCTCCGTCGTACGATACACACCACCCAGGCCTCCCAAACCCAATTCTGTCCTACCTCCCTTTTTGTCCATAGTGTTGGATTTCATAGGCAGGTTTGCAAAGTTGGTACATTTTTGGTAATATAGTGATTGTGGGAAATTTTGGGTATGAGGGCAATTTTGGGTATATGGGCAATTTTGTGTATGTGGGCAATTTTTGGTATGTGGGCAATTTTGGGTATGTGGGCAATTTTGGGTATGTGGGCAATTATGGGTATGTGGGCAAGTATGTGTAGGTATGGATTATTCGAATGTATGTGTATTCTCTCTCTATCTCTCTCTCTCTCTCTGAGTGGTGGGTCGGGAGAGAGCCTTCTGCTTTGCTATCCTTACCTTCCACTTTATAGCAAATTCTATATTAGAATTAAGTTCGAACTGCCTAGTAGGGACTGCAAGGTCTGTGTATCTCTATAAAGCATGGTTCACACATTCACGAGTGTGAGGCCGAGTTACCACGAGTGTTAATTCGTGGTAACTCGGACCAAAATGAGCCCGAGTGAGCACATTTCCACGAGTCACCACACGTGCACTAGAGTCCACTAAGAATCACTAAGAGTCTCCACGAGTGGGCCGTGAGTGAACTGCGAGTGGTGGAAAGTTTGAATTTTAACGGTTATTTTCGGATCACGAGTAGGTACGAGTCAGCACGAGTACAACACGAGTCACTACGAGTTACCACCTGTATTACGCGAGTTACCATGAGTACGAGTTTCGAACTTTCTCTCTCTTTCTCACACATACACACACACACATATCACACTCCATTATTACTACCGTTGATCCTTCTTAAACTACAAAAAATCGTCTAAATATAGTTAGAATAACCACAATACCTCGGTTATCCTGTTCAGTTTACCATGGGGCACTCTTCCATATTCTGGCTATTGTTAGAAGATTCCCTTTGAAGATTATTAAAGATTTTGACAGTCTATTCTGGCTATCATTAGACGATTTTATAGTTTGTGAAGGCTCTATCGGATTTAAAATGGAAAAGACTCGACAAGCCCTCTGACTTCCGTATACCCTTCCTAATCTGTATAGCATCAATTGTTACACCTTTTTCTTTACGCAATTTCTCCATGATTTCTGATTTTCCTTTCTTCTTATATAATGGTTTATCAAATATCCCTATATTCTATTTTCATACCTCTCCACCTTTGTCGAATGCTTTGTTATTTTCTTCTCTTTCCTCGCATGTTCTTAACCCTTTCTGTACCAGCGACTTCTTTTCAATTATATTCTAGCTATATTTAAAGGATTTTGTACAGTTTAAGAAGGATCTGCGGTTGCGAAAGGGTTAAGCGAGTTGCCGCGAGTGTTCACGAGTCTTTCACGAATAGTTTACGAGTCAGTAAGAGTCACTATGAGCCACGAGTCACTACGAGTTACTACGAGTCACAATGAGTCACTGAGAGTTATAGGACTCACGGTCAAAATTTCGTGCAGGGGTGAAATTTTGTCGGACCAGCCCGAGCCACCACTAGTGTCCGCGAGTCACACATGAGTCGCCAGAGTCACTACGAGTCACCACGCGTAACTAAAACTTTCCACGAGTCGTTACGCGAGTTAAAAACAGCACGGACTTGTGATAACTCGGGCTCACACTCCTGAATGTGTGAACTAGGCTTTAACTCTATGTAACTCTCTCTAAGACAACTCTTCCGGCTGATCCATAATAAACAAGCAGATAAACAACAACAACAACAACAACAAAAGTGACACGACCGGTAAAATGCCTCTGGCGTTTCCCGACGGAGGAGCTTAAACAACACCTCTGGTTTAGATAGCTTTTAGGGAAAGTATTAGTTGTTTTTCTGGACCCCCTTTTCCCTCATAATCAGCTCCATTAGTTATGAGAGTATACCACACTTGCCCTATTAATTTGGCGATTTTAAAACCTTTCGCCCTATTTAAGAACATAAGAACATAAGAAAATGGGAGTCTGCAGAAAGCCGATTGGCCTAAGCAAGGCAGATCCCTGTCCCACACAACCCCAGTTCAATTACAAAAGCCCAATTATAGAATCAACACTCTAATACCCTGAGGATCATCTTACCAAAACGGTTAGAGATTAACGCAGGATTACGGGGGTATGCAGAGTGCTGATTGGCCCAACCCGGCTGATCGATTTAGGTGTCGATTTTTTCCTGGCGAGCGATAGCCAGCCTATAATCTAGGAGGAATAGGCCGAGATATTTTTCTACCGAAATATGTACATATTTATCTCGGAGGGGGGTCTTAGGGGTGCTTCTTTATTATTTTATTATTATAGGATTTATTTTTATATGTTTTAAAGATTGATAGAGGTCTAGGGAGCAAACTAAAAAAAATATGTACACCTGTAATAATATAATATATATAGATATATATATATATATATATATATATATATATATATATATATATATATATATACATATACTGTATATATAAAAACCTCTCCTTAATACTTGAGCCTCTGGGGTAAAAGGTTTACAAAAAGTTTATGCAACGTTTTCAAATAACAAAGTGAATGTTTTTTTAAGAGCGAAGCGTCCGGGAAAACGCTAGTAAATTGTCAGAGAGAAAGCCAGCGTTAGAATATATAGCGAGCTGCAAGAGAGAGAGAGAGAGAGAGAGAGAGAGAGAGAGAGAGAGAGAGAGAGAGAGAGAGAAAGAGAGAGAGAGAGAGAGAGATGCGAGAGAGAGAGGGATTGGGTGGTGATCACTGCAGGCGTTGGTAGAGAGGATATCATATGATGCACGGAAAACTACGCTAGAATAACCCTTTATACTGGTAGTTCTCAACCAGTGCACCCTTCAAATACTGAACAGATATAGGCAAATATTGATTTGGTAACAGAATTGTAGATGGATGGAATAATTAGCTACGTAGTGCTATAGTGGGATCAAGAACGATAGAGAGCGTTAAGATATAATTTGATAGGCATATGGACGAGATGGGTTGGCTGTGAGGGGAGTCTGCCTTGTGTGGGCCAATCGGTTCTCTGCAGATTCCCGTTTTCTTATGTTGACCTCTGACCATTTTGGTGAGGTCGGTCCTCATGGTGTTAGTGTGTTGGGCGTATAATTAGGCATTATAATTATGGTTGGGTGTGAGAAGCTTCTGCCTTGTGTGGGCCAAATGGCTTTCTGCGGACTCCCATTTGCTTATGTTCTTATGATCGGACAACTATCTCAACCTTTCAACTATCGACCAATTGCTCTCATATCTTGCATCTCTAAAGATTTTGAAACTATTCTTAATACACTTTTCTTAAGCATTTACCTTCCCACAATCTACCTTTAGATCGCCAGTGTGGTTTCCTTAAGGGCCTCTCTACTGGTGATCTGCTTGCTTATCTAACACACACACACACACACACACATATATATATATATATATATTTAGATATTAGTGTAGCCAGGGAGGATATTTTCTTTCAGGCAGGTGAGATTAAAATAATAGGCACAGTTTGCATTATTGAGTTTTTTATTGATACTCTCAATTTTTCGTACAGTTTTTCTAGTATTTTCAGGAAGTGATTTTGAGATGGGTGTTATTTATATTACTATATCCCGGGGTGTTATTTATATTACTATATCCCGGGGTGTTATTTTTCAGTTTGTGTATCAGGTGTTTAACTTCTTCTATTGTCGCATTGTCGTTTGGCTGGTATTGTCGAATCTGGTGTGGTCTATATAGGTGAAAGGTATGGTTCTTTCTAAATTCCTATTTAGGTATGTATGCACCTCCTCCTCCTTTTCATCGTCAAAGTCTAGGTTCTCCTCTTCCGAGATTTTGAAGACATCCCTCCATATGTTCCTGAAGACTTCCTCTTTTTTCTTGCTGTCGTAATTTTTTTATTATCACTGTCTAGAATATATGGGGGGGATCTATTTGCCGTCCCTTTCATTGTCTTAATTTTCTGCCAAAAAGATACAGGGTTTTTTGCATTATCAATTAGGTATTGGACATTAGTTTCCCAGTTTTTGCTACTGCTGTCTCGGCATGCATTAACCAGTTGTTGTTTTAGCCTTCTGTATTGGTTATAATCTACCCCGGTCCAACCGTTATTGCTACTGCTGTCTCGGCATGCATTAACCAGTTGTTGTTTTAGCCTTCTGTATTGGTTAAAATCTACCCCGGTCCAACCGTTTCTAATGCTGTTGTTGTAAAGTCCGTTGAAGCGAGCTTGGATATTTCTAATTTTGTTATTAATGAGAGGTTTTGATATGGTCTTTTTCAACCCCATTGGGATTGCCCCCTGTATACCCTTTAGAATCGCTTCATACCAGTCATTTAGTTTTTTGTCCACAATCTCCATGCCTTCATAACCACTCCAGTCATAATCGCTTCATACCAGTCATTTAGTTTTTTGTCCACAATCTCCATTCCTTCATAACCACTCCAGTCATAATCGTTCTGGATTTCGGAGTTGACTATTTCTCTAAAGAGATCCCAGTTTGCTTTATTGAATAATGGTCTTTCTACTGTGGGTTCAAGGATTGCTTTCGAAGTTATTGTAAGGAGCACCGGTGCGGAAGGTGATCTGAAGATGTCAGTGGTCCAGTTTCGATTTTGGTATTATGATAAGTTTGAGTGTTGCTAATGATGATATCTGTGGTAGTCGCTGCATTATGACATAAGTATGTGGGGAAATGTGGTCCTAGATGAATCATCCTATGGTCTATGAATCGCATAAGGTTATTTGTATTGTGACCAAGTCTTCTGTGCTTGGCATTTAGATCTCCAATTATATATATGGGTTCATTATTATACAGCAGTTTATGAAACTCAGGAAACGGCAGGAATCGTCTTCTTGGGGGCAGATATGTGGTACTATGTTGATTGGTTCTGTATTGTCTTCTTGGGGGCAGATATGTGGTAGCTATGTTGATTGGTCCTGTATTGTCTTCTTGGGGGCAGATTGGTAGCTATGTTGATTGGTCCTGTATTTGTATAAATCTTCAGGCTTTAAGACGTCTGTATGGAAGTCATCATCAAGTTTATGTTTAATATTTTTCTTAATCAACACTGCTGAGCCATCATTTCGTTCAGTACTGGAGTTAATTTTGTAAGTTATATATCCAGATATGTTGATAGTTTGGTCAGGTTTCGCTCCATGGCTATTAAGTGTTATGATATCTGGATCCAGTTCTTTGTATATATTTGCCAACTCCGTTTTCCGGGTTTCCCAGTGAAGAACATTGTGATGAATTATTCTGATGGTCTCCATGTTAATCCGATGATCTTCTTACCCTAGGGTCTCTGTTACCTGGTAGAGGTGATTTGTCCACCTGAAGCCCAGGCCTCAATTTCCTGAATGCACTTTCCTCTAGCGTCTCCCAGCAACCTTTAAGGTCGAGTGAAGTTAAGTGAAGTTAGAAAAAACGAAACGAAAATGTGAAGTGAGGCTTCACAAGTTGTGAAAGAAGAGTGGGATGTTACGAAGATAAAGTGTTGAAAAAAAGAAAAGTATGAGAGTTAAAATAGTTGGTCGGCTAACCACCTTGCTACTATTTTTTATGTTTATAAGTTTATTTTAAAACAAATTCCACTTCTCTGTTCTCCCAGTAAATGCCACCATTTGCTAAATCTTTAGAGGTTGTAATAAATGCGAATATGTATTTCCTCTCATCCCTTTGTTTTTTATTTTGAATGTTATGCATCCTCCCGAATAGACGGCCAAGCTGCACCCGTCCCCATACTCTGTGTTGCTCACATCACAAACAATAAAACCCAGCTTGTAATTGTCAATGATAAATTGTAATTAATTCAGCCACTCTCCCTGCTTCCTCCCGACCATACCACCAAAACAGCTCCCGTCTGCATCTGCTGTGTTATTCGTCCCACAGCAGATGAAGCCTCGGAGCAGCCCGGTAAGTAATGGTCAGAAATTCAGCCACTTTAAATAGACCGTTATATTATGTAAAATCAATGTATATCCTCGTATCACGATGGGTCCCCTGTCTGAGGTCCACCCGGGTGGACCCCAGGCAAGGGCACCATCAGCTCAGAGTAAAATCAATGTGTGTCCTCGTATCACCATGGGTCCCCTGTCTGGGGTCCACCGGGGTGGACCCCAGGCAAGGGCACCATCAGTCCAGATAATTGTTTTGGTAAGAAGTTAAAGTTGATGGTTGATAGTTAATAGTTGACAGCTGATAGCAGCCTATGGCCCCAGCAGTGCACCAGCTGGGGAGCATCGCCGCAGACTGTATCGAGAAGTGGTACTGTGGGAAAGTTTTGGTGAGGCACTGAGAGACCCACCTCAAGGTTTGTACTACCTTAAGGGGTTCAATACTGGCACTCCAAACGGTATAGTCATGGGAGTACAGGCGGTGGTATGGGGTGCTCTACCACTACCACCCACCTGCATTGTCCCTGGTTATGTCATAATATTGGTGTCTAATTAGTGAGGTACTCTTGTGTATATTGGAATTGGTTCGTTATCTAGTACGTTCAGAGTTTTGGGAAACCAGGCATGGCTACGGTTATTGTTTCCCTCCATTAGCTCTAGATAGTAGGGTCTTGTAGTAATGCTAGTTTTGCCCAGATATGCTTAGCTCTGTGGTAGAGTTTAACATTCATAGCTAATACATTGCTCAGGTTGTGAAGTTGTTCGGTGTGTCTCATATATGGGTAGTGCTCGTTGTGCGCAAAGCGAAGTTATTTGTTTTGTATTATTTGGAGGTTTAGCATCTGTGTTTTGGATAGGCTCATGAGCGGAATGGCTGGATACTCGATTAGTGGTAGTATGTATGCTTTAACCAAGTGCAGTTTCATGTTCGATGGAAGACTATTGTATTTGTACAATTTAGTAAGTGCTCGATTTGCTTTATGCTTTATATCATTTACAATTGTACATGTATTATGCCACTTTTTGTTAACTTCATTCCCAAGATTTTACCCTTATTGGTCTGATCCAGGAGGTCGCCATTTACAATGATGTCCTCCTGGACGTTAGTAGCCATTGGTATTATTGTAAATTTGTTTAAGTTGGTTTTTATTTTCCATTTGTTTTCAAAGCTGTTAATTTTATTTATTTCATCCGCCACTCTTTCTGCCATCATTAGTTTAGATTTTCCTCGATATGTTATTACCTGAGAGATGTCATCCGCATAAAGTATGTTAAAGCAGTCATTTGCAGGTTGTGGGATGTCTGCTGTGTATATTGAATACAGGATTGGGGATAAGATGCTTCCTTGCGGGACACCACTCTGCAGTTCAAATTCTGGTCCCAATACTTCACCCATCCTCACTCTCGCTGTTCTATCCATTAGCAAGTGACATAGTGTGGCCTCGAGATATTGTGGTAGGCCTAATTTAAGAATTTTATATTTCAAGCCTTCATACTCATACTTTATCGAAGGCTTTGCTTTTTTTTGTTTTTTTGTTTGTTTTTCTATATTCCAACTTACTTCCTCTCGGGCATAGGCTGAGAGCCTTAACATTCACCGCTTTACAATGAACAGTGAAGTCTGTGAGGTCTTGTTCCAGTCTAGGGAGTGAGACATGTGTAGCACGTAGAGTACAACGAGCACCTGCCATCTTGCCTTCACATGAGGCACGGTGCTCACTCATGGCCCGAAACGACCCCATCTCTGAAGCCACCTCGTTCCCGTGCTTCACTGTCTCATCCCCTACACTCGGACTCTCACACTTACACACACACAACGCCACCTGTTGAGCAGATAACTCACCAGGCATTGCACCCCTATAGCATATTTTGAATATGGGAATATTCATACAGTGCTATTTAATCAGGGAACAATGAGGGTATTTTATTGACGTTTCGGTGGGCTTGTGGTAATGCACTGATACCAGGTACAGCACAAATTCCATCCCAATAATATCTTCCCATTGATACATCGGGATTTGAACCCAGGACCTTTGGATTACCAGGCCAGTGGCAAGACCACTCCACCACACCTCCCCTACATTACATCCCTTACATCTCTGAGCATCACGGAACATTGATGCTTATTAGCTAAAGCCTGATCGATCTTCTCATGTATTAGGGCAATGGCTGTTGTCGTACTTCGCCCTCCTCTAAAACCATGTTGTTGGTAAGGTATTAGGTTGTTGTTGTTTAGATGTGCTATGAGTCTTGTCAGAATGCACCTCTCGAAAATCTTGTCAGGCACTTCCAATAATGATATTGGACGATAGGACATTGGATCTCAGCGGCATTTATTTGGTTTTGGTATAAAATGCAATATGGCAACCTTAAATCGGTCTGGAAAATATCCCAGGGATAATGTCTTATTAAATATGGAAGCCAATTTCTCTATCATTTGCTGTGGTAGATTAAGTAATATTCTTGTGTTAATACCGCTTATTTCAGTTGCCTTGTCCTTTAGCTTATTTATTTGCCTTTCCACTTCTTCTACAGAGATACGTCTTGTTACTATGGTATTGTTGATATATCGGTTTTCATTTATGTTTGGGTAAGGTAGCGTCTTCTCTTCGTTTTGTCTTAGGTATTCATGCAATAGCCGGTGGTTTTGTTCATCAATTCTTCATTGTCATCCTCGCTTATTCTGTAAATATCCCGCCAAATGTTACGAAATATCGCTTCCTTTTCTGAATTATCGTGAATTTTCCTTTTGTTGCCATCCAATATATAGTCGGGAGTAGTACTTGGTGTTGTGTTAAGACGTTTCATGTGTTTCCAAAACTCTACTGGTGTTTCATGTTTGTTAATTAAGTCTGTTAGCTGCTTTTGGTTAAGTTCATTTAGTATTCTTTCAACCTCAATTGCCAGATCAATTTGGAGTCTTCTGTAAGCTCGGTAGCCAGCCATGGTTCACCCGTACAATGTTGCCATCCGAGTTAGTTGTGCGTAGCTTTGTGGTGTATTTTTTAATCTTGCCCTGTAAATGGGATTGCAAATGATCTTACTTTTAGTTATGGGAGCCGTGCTATCAAGCCCCTTCTTAATTGCTTCGTACCAGTTGTTTAGTTGTCTGTCTATTTCTTCAATATCTGTGTTTTCTATGTCTTGATTTTGCTGGGTATCTATTGTATCTCTAAATTGTTCCCAGTTAACTTTATTCAGATCGTATTTTTTCGTTGTTGAATTGTTATTGCTCTGGCGGTTATTTTAACAATTACAGGAATATGATCAGATGTCGTAAGGGGGCCAGGTTCAATAGATAGATTGCGTCGACAATTATTAGTTGTGAGTATTATGTCAGTGTCTGTTTGGCTATTTCCCCTTATGAATCTAGGGAAGTTTGGGCCTACGTGGTTAAGTTTTTGATCATTAATAAATCTAGCCAATCCATTGCCTACGTTGTGGGTAGTAGTATGTCCTGAAATGGGATGTTTTGCGTTTAAATCACCTATTATGTATGTTGGTTCATGGCTTGAGGTTAGTCTATGTATGTCCGGGTATGGCAAGCAAGGTCTCCTGGGGGGTAGATACATTGTGGATATGTTAATGTCGCCGAGTGATGTTTCCACCTTGAGACATAGTATATCTGGTATAACATTTTCGTCTATTTTGTGCTTAACATCTTGTTTTATTAATATTGCAGACCCATCATTCGTCTCCTCTGAAGTATTTACAAAGTATGTATAGAATCCTTTTATTGATATATCCGTTGGATTACTACAGCCATGACTATTAATTATAATTATATGCGGGTTCTCACTTAGATACATGTTTGTCAATTGTGCAGCTCGAGTGGGCCAGTAGAGAACATTGTGGGAAATTATTTTAATTGTGTCCATAATTATATTGATTTCAGCTGATCTTGGGCAGTTCCTAAAAACTCTCCCTATGTGACTGTTTGTGTGATTTGGCCCTCACTCTATGTTCTCTATCCTCTCTCAGTGGTGATCGATCTACTTGCAGGCCAGAACGTATTTTTTTGTATATTGAGTCGGTATAGTCGGTGTGTCGGTATATGACATGGTCCTCTTGTGACGGTTTCTTAGCGGTTAGGTAGCCGGGCTGTTGCGAAGGACTAGTTGTGAAGTTTTCCTCGATTTGCAGTATATGCTAAGTTTAAGGTGTTGGTCAGGGTTCGTACGATGAACAGATAAACAACAACTCTGCCAGCTGATGCCCTATCTGCTGTCAGTCAACAAGCTGCCGACAATCACCATCCCTGAGGAGGCTCTCTCCACGAGCTCAGCAATCACCAAGAGGTCGTCGACAAGGAAGAAGAAGACCTCCAAGAGACAACAACACCGAGCTCCAGAACCAACACCGCTGGAGGCGAGGAGTGATCCAAAACAGCAGCTGCTTGTGCCGAGACCTCTCAGTCTTAGCATAAGCAAAAAGGAACACTCCTCTACAACAACAACAACAACAACAACTACCAAGGAAAAGTCGCCTCCAAGAACTCCAGCAACACCATCACCTGGATTCTTTGGGGAACCAACCTACCAACCAACCTACATCAACTCTACCAACAAGACAAGGCGGGTGCCCGACCCCGAAAGGCGGGTGCCCGACCCCGAAAGGGGTTGAAATAGGGGAGCAATCCTCCCGCCAAAGGCGGCTTTCTAGGGCCTTTCCTAGCTGATGCTGAGAGGATTGGGTTCTAGTCATGTGGTGATGGGCTGGTCTATCAGAGTGAGAACTGAGCGATCTCTGCCATACCCATAGCTTACTCTGACTGTTCCTTTAACTTATATATTTTCTAGATCTCAAGTGACGGCGTCTTTTCCGTGGATTGACCTCCCAATCTACCAAGATTGGAAGCCAAAGCGTCACATTTTTCCCTTGCCCCTCAACTTTCTCTTCATAATTGCTGAGGGGCACAGGGCCCTGGGTGGGGCTTTGGTTTCCCGGGCGTTTCTGCACCCTCCTCAGCTCCCCGCCATGGAGTGGCTTCGGTCACCCAGGCTTTAATGTGGTCGGCAGGGAGGGTTCTGTGGCGGCGCTCGGTTATGGCCTTGGAATTGCTCGGGGCCTTGGGGCTGTTCGGCCAGGCAGCTTGGGGAACAACAACAACAACAACAAGACACCTAAGAAGAGGAACCCTGACCCTGCTGAAGATCCACCAACAACGCCAGCAATCTCCACCGAGCCTTCCTACCACCTCTCCAGTCCTAAGCCGAAAAAGCAGAGACAAAAGCTGAAGAAGACCAAGATGCTCAACATTTACTCCCAGCAACCAAAGAAAAAATAGCAAGGTGGTCCAGCCCACCATCTTTCATCTCTACCACTCTTCCTGCTCACCACTTTACCTTGGACTTCAACCTCTTCTTTCATCCCTAGTGAGACCCTCTATCTCACAATAATAATAATAATAATAACTTCACTTCTCCTTGATAATGATGGCTGCGCCCATTGAAACGTCGGAACCCTTTGCAAACCTCCTTTACCAACTTCCTGAAAATACTAGAAAAACTGTACGAAATCAATAAAAAACTCAATAATGCAAACTGTGCCTATTATTTAATCTCACCTGCCTGAAAGAAAAAAAAAATATATATATATATATATATATATATATAGAGAGAGAGAGAGAGAGAGCGAGATAGAGAGAGTGAGATAAGTAACCAAACTAACGGGGTGAAATGTCTTAAAGTCTTCAAACTAATAGAGTGAAACAAGGGAGGTCCAACCCCCCCCCCCCCCCTCGTACCAAATAGTTAAAACAAAGCAAGACATATGGTAGTTGACGATAAATAGTTTCAGAGGTGACATGACAGCACAACTATACCCCAATCATTGTAAATAGGCTAGAAATACTGACCCCCAACCTCTCATAACTCATAAACCGGGTACTGTACTCGACCTATTATTTCTACCATTTGGGAAGAGTCGGTCAGGCAATAGGTGTGGAAATTTACAGCCCAATCGCTCTAGTTCTCTTTTAATTAACTATATTTCCTGTTCATTATAGGTAGGTTTCAGTAATCCTGACCCCAAACTGTTATAACTCAATACACGGCTACTGTAATCGACCTATTATTTCTAACATTTGGTAAGAGTCAGGCAGTAAATAGGTGTGGACATTTACAGCCCGTTCGCTCCTTTGTGAATTACAGAGGTTAGGGTTCACTATGTTAGGCCTTCTGATAATTAATGGAATATATACTCCATTAAAATTATCATGATGAAATGTGTACTCCATTTGTAGCTGATTTCTCGATAGTTAATGGAACATGAGAAACCCCTATGTCTCTACACCATATAATTGCCAAATATTCGTAATTAACACATTTTGTGGCTATATAAACAAATGTAACAACTGATACAATTAACCCTTTCACGTTTTTATGACACAGAGGTTGCCAGATTAGCAATAAGAAATAGAGTTCTCTCACTCTTATAAATCTCTCCAAAATTAGTTTTCTGCTCACAGCTAACTCAAAGACAACTGCAGAGGTTGAATTAACTAAACTAAAGGTTTCTAAATACCCCTGATGGTAACAATGGTTTTAAAGTATCCCTAATAGGCTCAACACAGTTAACTCAAAGACAACTGCAGAGGTTGAAGTAACTAAACTAAAGGTTTCAAAATACCCCTGATGGTAACAATGGTTTTAAAGTATCCCTAATAGGCTCAACATCGTGCCATATGTCGGAGAGGGTTAAGACGAGGACATTATATTTCTCGCCAGCTTTATTATATACAACCCTACTCACTCACTCACTCACTCACTCACTCACTCACTCACTCAACTGCACCCTCATACACGCCGACTGACTGTTTGGAAAGAGAAAACAAGATAAATGAAGGAAAAAGAAGACAAGACAAGAGGGAAGGGGATAATTTGAGGGAAGAAGAGAAGAGGTGAGAGAAGAGAAGTGGAGAGAAGAAAAGAGAAGGAAATAAAGTAAGAGAAGAGAAGTGGAGAGAAGAAAAGAGAAGGAAATAAAGTAAGAGAAGAAAAGAGAAGGAAATAAAGTAAGAGAAGAGAAGAGAAGAAGAAAAGAGAAGAGAAGAGGAGAGGAGAGAAGTGTAGAGAACAAGAAGATAAACAAAACTAACCAAAATGAAACCAAGCGAAATTAGACTAAACGAACTAAAGCCTGTTTGGTTAAACGGGAGGAAGGCCGTTTTTCTGGACCCCCTTCTCCCTAATGTTTAGCCCCACTAGTGTTGAGATTATAAGACGTTCGGCCCATTAGTTTGGCGATTTAAACACCTTTCGCCCCATTTCGTTGTCAATTTTAAGACCTTACGTGCCATTTAGGTGTCGATTATTTCCTGGCGAGCGATAGCGAGCCTGCAATTTTAAGAGGAACAGGCCTTCGGCCGGGAAATTTTTCTACTGAAAAATGTACACATTTATCTTGAAGCGGGGTCTAGGGGGTGTTTTTCCAAGCTTGATGGAGGTCTAGGGAGGAAACTAAACAAATATATGAATACATGAATTAATAGACCAAACAAACGGCCGGTCTCCCCTTAACGAAGGGAAGTGGCATTGGGCTAGCGAACTCTATTTTGAGATAATTACAGCTTAAGGGAATGAAATGAAACCAAAGGAGGTGTCACACGAGCGCTTTTTCCGGCAATGTTCGATGAGCAAAGTTTTTTCTCGTGATATTTTGAGGCTTTTTTTTACACTGGGATTGGGAACTAGGCTGACGGTAGATTATATTAGGTGGCAGATTTCTGGTGTAACTGGAATTTTAAGCCCTACCAGACAACAATTGCTCCTAAAAATTGACGGAAAAATCGCTCGTGTGACACCGCCTTTAGTATAGCTAGAATAGACGAGATTCACGCCAGCTGGTCTGTGGCCTTGTGGGTTATTATGCTATTGTGTTGGTGGTGTAATGGTTTAGCTGTTTATGTTCTGGGTGTGGTGTCCCGAGTGCGAATCCCGGGAGGACCATATGCTCTCATTGGTGGTTTGTAATTGATGATTAATGTTAAGAACGATGCGTTGCTTATTGGTTGTGGATTTAGGTTGCTTTTGCCTTTTACGAGCAATGCAGACGGCGTCTCTAACGTGGATTGACCTCCCAATCTACCAAGATTGAAAGCCAAAGCGTCACATTTTTCCCTTGCCCCTCAACTTTCTCTTCATAATTGCTGAGGGGCACAGGGCCCTGGGTGGGGCTTTGGTTTCCCGGGCATTTCCGCACCCTCCTCAGCTCCCCGCCATGGAGTGGCTTCGGTCACCCAGGCTTTATTGTGGTCGACGGGGAGGCTTCTGTGGGGGCGCTCGGTTGTGGCCTTGGCCTTGCTCGGGGCTTTGGGGCTGTTCGGCCAGGCAGCTTGGGGAACAACAACAACAACAACAACGAGCAATGCCTTTTATATTGTCCCCTAAGCTAACAAAAACGCCTTCCCAGACTTCCTTCTGACTTTAAGGGAGTCACCGTTTTTGTTTCTTCTATTTCTCTCCTTTTCTCTCTTTCTCTGGCTTGTATCCAGTTGGCCCCATTCAGCCAACTGTTTTAAGACGTTTATCCCCATCCAGGTGTCATTTTCTTCCTGGCGAGCGATAGCGAGCCAGCATTGTATGGAGAAATCCGACTTCGCCGGAGACATTTTTCTATCGAAAAATGTACAAAATTATCCTGCTGTCAAAACAAATATATATATATGCTGGCTCGCTACCGCTCGCCAGGAACATATTGACACCTGGATGGGGGTAAACGTCTTAAAACAGTAGGCTGAATGTGGCCGAATAAATGCAAGCCAAAGAGAGAGGGAGAGAAAGAGAAAACAAACGAGGTGGGCTCCCTAAAGATGCCCACCCAGACCCCTATCAAGCTAAAGGTGGACGTTAAGGGGAGATGGGTCGTTTTTCTGGTTCCCCTCCTTCCTCATGTTTAGCCCCATTAGTTTTCAGATTTCAAGACGTTCGGCCCATTAGTTTGGCGAATTTTAAGACCATTCGCCTCTTTTCTTTGTCAATATTAAGACTATTCGGGTCATGTAGGTGTCGATTTTTCTCCTGGCGAGCGATAGCAAGCCTGTAATTTACGAAGAACCGGTTTTGGGCCACCGGGACATTTTTCTACCGAAAAATGTACAAATATATCTTGAAGGGGGATCCTGCGTTTTTTTTTTTTTTTTTTTGTTAAGATTGGTGGAGGTCTAGAGAGGAAACTAAACAAAATAAATAAAAATAAATACATGACAAAATCTACCAACAAATGACTCATCCCCTGTAGCTGTTCGTACAGTTGGCCAAATAAGTCGTGTAGCCGCTGTCATTACGGGGGTACTCGCTGTATTAAGGGGAGATATCCACTTGAGGGATTTTGTTTCTTTACCCCTTTCTCCCTCATGTTTAGCCCAATTGCTTTTATAATTTTTAGACGTTCGCCCCATTATTTTGACGATTTAAAGAACTTTCGACCCATTTCTGTCAATTTTAAGACCTTTCGTGTCATTTAGGTGTCAATTTTATCCTGGCGAGCGATAGCGAGCCTGTTATTTAAGAGGAACCGGCTTTCAGCCGGGAAATTTTTCTACCGAAAAATGTACACATTTACCTTGGAAGGGGCTCACGGGGGCGTAATTTCAAGCTTGATGGAAGTCTAGGAAACACACTAAAACCCTCCCCTTAATGTCTGTCAGATGTTGAATAGGGTGTGTTAAGGGGAGGTTTTTAGTTTGTTTCCTACTCCTCCAGCAATCTAAAAATGTCACCCCCTTGCAAGATAAATTTGTAAATTTTTCGGTAGAAAAATGTCCCGGCCAAAGGCCGGTTCCTCTTAAATTACAGGCTCGCTATCGCTCGCCAGGATAAAATCGACACCTGAATGGCACGAAAGGTCTTAATATGGGGTGAAAGTTCTTAACATCGCTAAACTAATGGGGCGAACGTTTTATAATATCAAAAGCAATGGGGCTAAACATGAGGGAGAAAGGGGTCAAGAAAAAAATCCCTCAAGTGGAGATCCACCCTTAAGTGAGATAGTTCGAAGCCTTTTAATTGCTGGAGGCCATTTTGAAACTAAACAAAATAGTCTAACCCTCTCCGACATATGACGCGATTTTGAGCCGATTAGGGATACTTTAAAGCCTTTGTTACCATCAGGGGTATTTAGAAACCTTTAGTTTAGTTACTTCAACCTCTGCAGTTGTCTTTGAGTTAGCTGTGTTGAGCCTATTGGGGATACTTTAAAGCCTTTGTTACCATCAGGGGTATTAGAAACCTTTAGTTTAGTTACTTCAACCTCTGCAGTTGTCTTTGAGTTAGCTGTGTTGAGCCTATTGGGGATACTTTAAAGCCTTTGTTACCATCAGGGGTATTTAGAAACCTTTAGTTTAGTTACTTCAACCTCTGCAGTTGTCTTTGAGTTAGCTGTGGGCAGAAAACTAATTTTGGAGAGGTATTTATAAGAGTGAGAGAACTCTATTTCTTATTGCTAATCTGGCAACCTCTGCGTCATATGTGCGTGAAAGGGTAGCAGCCAGAAAGAATTGAAAAAGACTTTACCAAATTGAAACTGAACGAATTGAAAAAGACATTACCAAATTGAAACTGAACGAATTGAAAAAGACATTACCAAATTGAAACTGAACGAATTGAAAAAGACATTACCAAATTGAAACTGAACGAATTGAAAAAGACATTACCAAATTGAAACTGAACGAATTGAAAAAGACTTTACCAAATTGAAACTGAACGATACTAAACTAAACGAATTAAGCCTATTAGGTTTAACGAGGGGAAGTGGCATTTGCTCGCATTGGCCCAGCGAACTCTATTTTGAGATGATTGGCTTAAGGGGAGATGGGTCGTTTTTCTGGACCCCTTCTCCCTCATGTTTAGCCCCATTAGTTTTCAGACTGTATGATGTTTGTCCCATTAATTTCTCTATTTTAAGATCTTTCGCCCCATTTCTTTGTCAATATTAAGACATTTGGTGCTATTTAGTTATCGATTTGTAATTTTGGAAGAGCTGGCCTTCGGCCGGGACATTTGTCTACCGCAAACATGTACAAATTCATCTAGAAAGTGGACATAATGGATGTTTTTTTTTAGTTTGATGGAGGTCTAGGGAGGAAACTAAACAAATAAATAAATATATGAAATAATCGACCAATTTATTATTTCATTCAAGCTACCGTCAGACGATTTAATTCAGCTTAGTATAAACCTCTCGTGATGAAGGAGTTGACGTTATCTGGTTGATGTCGCAGAATTTATGCTCGTGACTACATGCAGTATACAATCTTCATTAAATACGTAACAACTGCGCGAGAACGATCAGCCCCCAATAGAACTACGCTTCATAAACGATTGAATTACCTTCTGCTTCGTTCGGATACCCGACCCAGGCTTGGGCATCAGCATTACGTCCCATAACCAGAGTTACAAATGTTACATATTTTGTTTACGCTAATATGTTGCTAATAATTAGTATTTTTCTGCTAACCACATAATATCATCACCACATTCTAAGATACTTTTATTTCGTAATTACTAATGTGTGAATAGGTAAACCCAAGCTTTCCCTTTAGCTAAGTCGATAATAAATAGGTTTATCATGTATTAATAATTTAGTGCTTTACTTGTAACCCTGTTTTGCTACATTTCAAAAAAGGCATTTATCTCTATAACAACACATTTATGGGAAAAATGTGATATAATAATATATGTATATTTTCCATTTTACAATGTGTTTGTCATAGTCTGTAACAGTGGTTTCAATACACCCTCTATATATATATATATATCTATAGATGGATAGATAGATAGCTGGATAAATAGATAGAGATATAGATAGATTGATAGATAGATATAGATATACTGTATATATATGTATAAAATAAAATAAAACAATAATACAAAACATTATCCCATAAACTAGAGTCCTGAAGCCAAAATCGACCAGTACAATTTCGCCACATCACTATATATGATGGGAACGAAAAGGGTAAATAAAGTGTCCATACAAATCTACCCATTTAATGCTATATATAATACAGCTTATACCAATTATATAGGGTTAACTTTTGTAATGCCTTTTATACCCCCTAGTTGAATTAAGAGTACAGGTTATACTAAGGAAATATAGTATAATGAAGCTGGATAGATAGATAGATAAATGGATAGATAGATAGATAGAGAGGTATATAACAATAGGAATGACCAGCACCCAGCAATCAATCAACAGACGTGCTCACTCATCTACAGTCAGCGGACACTGAGAGGGGCTCCATTCATCAGCGGTATATATATAATAGAATAGAAGTGTAGAGGAAAGAGTAGTGGACATCATGTTATAAGAGGAAAGAGTAGTGGACATCATGTTATAAGAGGAAAGAGTAGTGGAGATCATGTTATAAGAGGAAAGAGTAGTGGAGATCATGGAGAGGAAAGAGTAGTGGAGATCATGTTATAAGAGGAAAGAGTAGTGGAGATCATGTTATAAGAGGAAAGAGTAGTGGAGATCATGTTATAAGAGGAAAGAGTAGTGGACATCATGTTATAAGAGGAAAGAGTAGTGGACATCATGTTATAAGAGGAAAGAGTAGTGGAGATCATGTTATAAGAGGAAAGAGTAGTGGACATCATGTTATAAGAGGAAAGAGTAGTGGAGATCATGTTATAAGAGGAAAGAGTAGTGGAGATCATGTAATAAGAGGAAAGAGTAGTGGAGATCATGTTATAAGAGGAAAGAGTAGTGGAGATCATGTTATAAGAGGAAAGAGTAGTGGAGATCATGTTATAAGAGGAAAGAGTAGTGGAGGGATCATGTTATAAGAGGAAAGAGTAGTGGACATCATGTTATAAGAGGAAAGAGTAGTGGAGATCATGTTATAAGAGGAAAGAGTAGTGGAGATCATGTTATAAGAGGAAAGAGTAGTGGACATCATGTTATAAGAGGAAAGAGTAGTGGAGATCATGTTATAAGAGGAAAGAGTAGTGGACATCATGTTATAAGAGGAAGAGTAGTGGAGATCATGTTATAAGAGGAAAGAGTAGTGGACATCATGTTATAAGAGGAAAGAGTAGTGGACATCATGTTATAAGAGGAAAGAGTAGTGGAGATCATGGAGAGGAAAGAGTAGTGGAGATCATGTTATAAGAGGAAAGAGTAGTGGAGATCATGTTATAAGAGGAAAGAGTAGTGGACATCATGTTATAAGAGGAAAGAGTAGTGGAGATCATGTAATAAGAGGAAAGAGTAGTGGACATCATGTTATAAGAGGAAAGAGTAGTGGAGATCATGTTATAAGAGGAAAGAGTAGTGGAGATCATGGAATAAGAGGAAAGAGTAGTGGAGATCATGTTATAAGAGGAAAGAGTAGTGGAGATCATGTTATAAGAGGAAAGAGTAGTGGAGATCATGTAATAAGAGGAAAGAGTAGTGGAGATCATGTTATAAGAGGAAAGAGTAGTGGACATCATGTTATAAGAGGAAAGAGTAGTGGAGATCATGTTATAAGAGGAAAGAGTAGTGGAGATGTTATAAGAGGAAAGAGTAGTGGAGATCATGTTATAAGAGGAAAGAGTAGTGGAGATCATGTTATAAGAGGAAAGAGTAGTGGAGATCATGTTATAAGAGGAAAGAGTAGTGGACATCATGTTATAAGAGGAAAGAGTAGTGGAGATCATGGAGAGGAAAGAGTAGTGGAGATCATGGAGAGGAAAGAGTAGTGGAGATCATGTTATAAGAGGAAAGAGTAGTGGAGATCATGTTATAAGAGGAAAGAGTAGTGGAGATCATGTTATAAGAGGAAAGAGTAGTGGACATCATGTTATAAGAGGAAAGAGTAGTGGAGATCATGTTATAAGAGGAAAGAGTAGTGGAGATCATGTTATAAGAGGAAAGAGTAGTGGAGATCATGTTATAAGAGGAAAGAGTAGTGGAGATCATGTTATAAGAGGAAAGAGTAGTGGAGATCATGTTATAAGAGGAAAGAGTAGTGGAGATCATGTTATAAGAGGAAAGAGTAGTGGAGATCATGTTATAAGAGGAAAGAGTAGTGGAGATCATGGAATAGAAGTGTAAAGGAAAGAGACTACAAGAGATTAGAAGAGAAGAAAAGAGACACGAGATGGTAGAATACAAGATATGAGATGAGAGAATACAAGAGATGAGACGAGACGAGAGAATACAAGAGATGAGACGAGACGAGAGAATACAAGAGATGAGAGACAAGAGAATACACTATATGAGACGAGACGAAAGAATACAAGAGATAAGACGAAAGAATACAAGAGATAAGACGAGACGAGAGAATACAAGAGATGAGACGAGACGAGAGAATGCAAGAGATGAGAAGAGACGAGAGAATACAAGAGACTAGATGAAAAAAGAGAATACAAGAGGTGACACGAGAAGAGGAGAGAATACAAGAGATGAGGAGAGACAAGACGATAAAATACAAGAGATGAGATTAAACTAGACGAGAGAATACAAGAGATGAGACGAGACAGAGAATACAAGAGATAAGAAGAGACTACAATTGTTTCCGGCGTAGACTATACTAAACGAGACACACGAGAGTCAGGTATACACTCTTAAATTTTGTTTTAGATTGATAGCCAGTATTCGGTAAATGGATATAAAATCGCAGTCATGTACTTAACCTTTAACTGTCTTGATGGTGTAATGGTTAGAGTGTTTAAGGGGGGATGGTTCACTTTTTGGTAGATTTTTCATGTATATATTATTTTAATAGTTTCCTTCTTAGACCTCCATCAAACTTAAAAAACAAAAACATTCATTAGATCCCCTTTCTAGATTAATATGTAAATTTTTCGATAGAAAAGTGTCCCGGCCAAAGGCCAGTTTCTCTTAAAATTACAGGCCAGGTAGTGGGAGGTGGAGGGAGGGAGGGTGTAGAGGGAGGCAGGGGCTAGTGGGAGAAATATGTTATTAATTTCATTTGGAGGTGTTTGGTGTTGGAGTGAAATTAATATACCGTAGATTGTAGGGTTTGGCGGGTCAATATAGGCAGCTTATAATATCATTATCCAGAGAGTCTGTACAGTACAGTACATCTTGATTTTAAGAAGATTCCTCTGGTGTAACAAGATGTGCATTATTAGGCAACATGATACAACAGATAAAAAGAATAGGGACACATTTTGTAATGGGTAATGAACTGGGTAAGTTGCCCTGTATAGTGTAAACATATTATCGATTTTATATAAGCGGAAAGTTAAAACAAACACAGTATTTTATAAATAAAAGTTTGATTTTGTAAGCCAATAATCTTAACATGATAAAAATACAGCCAACTGCAGATTAATGAACTGGTAATGAGAGGATGCTTGACCTGCTAAGCAAAGACATCACTAGAACACTTAACACAAATAATTGTGTCCATGAGTTCTCGAGGGCACTGGACTTAATGTGGAGGAGATGTCCTATGAAACCTTGCATAAAATAGTTACTATGAACAGTTATTCAATTTTATCAAATACTAACGAGGCCCGATGATTATCAAACCTCTAAACAATTAAAAGTATGCTGTATTATATATACAATTGACACAATTAGGTTATTTATTCTACCCATACAAATAGCTTAACTACCTGTTTACAGTCTGGGAAGCTGTTTAAACTTTTCGGTAATCCTTAAATCAATCTCTAGCCTTATTTTAGCTAGTATCTGTTAATATACATCATTAGAAAGTATCTATGGAAGAAACGGGTTTAATAAGACCTAGTTTGACCTATGAATCATTAGATGTTTACGATATCTCCCATTGCCCTAAATAAAGTACTAAAAGAGTTACAGTTCTTTTCTCCTTGCTTCGGAGCGTTTCATAAACTTTCACTCTCCTCCATAAAAATATGAGATATAGACGGTATGGAAATAACATATGGATTTTATTTATTACACTACGATCAAACTCTGTTGAAGGAGGTATGAAATAGTGAAATATATCAACGTTTGAAAATAAACACCATGTGAGGAAAAGCACTTTATTGAAAACGTTTTGCATACAGCTTCATCAGGCCAATTTATTTTCATTCTGTCTACTTGTCAAAGAATATTTTTTATCATATCAACGCTTTTTTTATATTTTTTTATACAAAACAAAATATATATATACAGTATATAAAAGTGGTCGGGATGATCGAAGGTTGGTGCGATACAAGCCAAGGTTGGGCGGAGGCATTTCCAACTCAATGTACTGTATAGAATGATGGAATTATGTAATTCTCAATATTGTTTTAATACAGTATATACTGTATGTTACCTCCCTCACTCACTTAGACAAAACAATACTAAGATTCTTATAGGTAATCCTCGAATTGTTTCCTTCTATTGTTCCTCGACATTATATTAATATCATATATTTTGTGTTTTAATTAACGTTATGCTACACCACGTTGTCATATGAACCATACTATATTTAGTTACATATTTGTGTTGCATTTCAGTAACCTAATCTCAATTTTATATACGTATTATTGGCGCTATTAATACAGTCATTTAACGACCTATACTATAAACACCCATTATTGGTTATATTCGTATGAATACACTACTGTATATAGGGATATACACCTATATATACACCTATATATACACCTATATATTACCTATAAAGGAAAATGACACACACCACTTCTAACTCTGAAATGTGTGCCTGTTACATCTGTTATGGATACCCAGTGCATTTTCACTTCTTTTTAGCATGTATATTCCATACATTCAAATAATGAAGTTGTGTGTGTGTGTGTGTGTGTGTGTGTGTGTGTGTGTGTGTGTGTGTGTGTGTGTGTGTGTCAGAGCGTCCCCTGCCTCCCAGACCTCAACCTCACTTTATCTCATGCTAAATATGTTTTTCAATACTTTTTGACGTAGTTAATGGATTTCTTCTTCGATATCCGACAACAAAATGTGACTTCCCCAATTTAAACTAACTGATTTTGTCTACTCTACTTCTGACTACAAAATTGACTTCCCAAATGTATCAACCCCCTGATTTTGACTATTTGATTAGTACAATACTACGTTTTCTTTTAGGGCAAACACTCTACACAAGGTATTATAGAGATAGCCGGTTTGCCACAGTTATAACAGAAAACCGATTACGGCGGATGGCTGTGGCCTGATGAAGTCCATCCGCCTCTCTATTTTGCCTTGGGGTGGGTGTTTGACTGTCTCTCTATATTTTTCATATATCTATATTAATTTCAACTCTTCACATTTGTGTGTTCTAGTTAGCATGGTCGTAATCCACCAGAAAATAGGAAGTTTCTCGCTTACTTTTGGCGCTAGCTGGACCTGTCGAACAGAGCCATCTATGAAGAGCCAAAAACATCATATATCGATTGTTTCGAATACCGTCGTCAGAAGACACTAATAGATGGCTGAAGCTCCATACCACGACTTTAGTCCCAGACTGTACAGTACGGTGCATGGTTCAATAATTACGAGTGTAGTTTCTTACACAGTTAACTGTTAACTTATCTGATTAGTCAATGGATAATTATTTTAAATCACATTCGCAATTTTAACAATTTATTCATACAAATTTTACTTGCATACACAAAATCACAACGAGGAACATAACTTATGTTGGCAACTGTACAATCAAGAACATGTATATATAAGCTTACACCAGTTCGAACCCTTGAACCTTTAAGGGGAGGTTTCCACTTAAGGGATTTTTTTCTTTACTCTTTTCTCCCTCATGTTTAGCCCCTTTGATTTTCTAGCTTTAAGACGTTCGCCCCATTATTTTGACGATTTTAAGAACTTTCGACCCATTTCTGTCAATTTTAAGACCTTTCGTGCCATTTAGGTGTCGATTTTATCCTGGCGAGCGATAGCGAGCCTGTTATTTAAGAGGAACCGGCTTTCAGCCGGGACATTTTTCTACAGAAAAAGTACAAATTTATCTTGAAAGGGTCTCAAGGGGGTGTAATCTTAAGCTTGATGAATATCTAGAGACCAAACTAAAAACCTCCCCTTAAGCCAAGTTCTGATGCCAGGGCTATAATAAAGCAGTGGAGTGTTTCATTTGTGTTCGATACTGATTCAGATGGATGCATCATACAAAAATGAAACTGAGACAAGTGCTGTAGAGTATTGTAATGCCAACATTAAGGGGAGATCTCCACTTGAGGGATTTTTTTCTTGACCCCTTTCTCCCTCATGTTTAGCCCCATTGCTTTTGATAATATAAAACGTTTGCCCCATTAGTTTAGCGATTTTAAGAACTTTCACCCCATATTAAGACCTTTCGTGCCATTCAGGTGTCGATTTTATCGTGGCGAGTGATAGCGAGCCTGTAATTTAAGAGGAACCGGCCTTTGGCTGGGAAAGTTTTCTACCGAAAAATGTACAAATTTATCTTGAAAGGGACTCAAGGGGGTGTACTTTTAAGCTTGATGGAGGTCTAGGGA
Organism: Paralithodes platypus; assembly: GCA_032716605.1. Lineage (NCBI taxonomy): Eukaryota > Metazoa > Arthropoda > Malacostraca > Decapoda > Lithodidae > Paralithodes > Paralithodes platypus. The sequence goes on from CM064539.1 coordinate 27,276,305, forward strand.
ACAAACTAAAAACCTCCCATTAACAATACCCAGCGACCCGCCAGAAGTACATGAAGCTGACATGACAGAGGCCCAGAGCACCTTTCTTGCGCGGAACAACCTCCACGCCAGCTACCACTAAAACAAGATGTCGTCTACCACCACCAAAGTAACAGTAGAACCCAAACAGGCCCTTCTAGCCCTCAACACCATCAACCAGGCAAACTAGACACTCTAACAAGTAACCAAGCAACCAACATCAAAACAACACCTCTTTTGTATGGTCGCTGACAAGTGTGAGATTGGCACAAGCCTGAGATCGTTCCCCAGCCAAGTGTGATACTAACAACCCTGCAAGGCATTGTTCACCAGTCGTGTGTGAAACCGACACCTGTGATGCCTGTGAGGCACCTTGCTCACCAGCCATATGCTAGACCGGCACCATCTGAGAAATGATTCACCTCTACCACTATGAAAGGCTGAGACCGGCCAAGAAGAGCTCCACCACCCAGAAGAGAATCACTTCTATCTCTATTATTAAAGACTCTGGTTTGAGACCGGTTAATAAAACCCCTAAAGAAACAATTAAACTTAAGTCCCCATCACCAACAAGTCCCCCTCCCACATCAGGGAAATCACTAATACGAAATAGCGTAGTATGTCTCTAATTTTACAGTCCCTTCCTTGTTACCAATTATCTTGCCCTTCAGGAAAGCACTGCTCATCAATACTATCCTTAATTATGCCCTATTTAATATTACATAATTACGATTGGACACTCCAGCACCAACGTAGCTAAACATATTCAATAACAACGCCCGTCGTGAATATATTGTAATAGAGTAACTTTCAACTATAAGATAATTACTGTTTCCCGTGATCGTATTATTTAAGAGTCGGGCTAAAATGAAACCGTACTTCAGTATAAATTCGGACAGGGTAAACTATTGTATATCTTTATATCCGTGAACCTAGCATACAGTATTCGCAAACACCATATCCATGTATTATGATTGTATACAAATATTGTATTAATATAATTGTGTTTAAAAGTATACTTTGATGGAGTCTAAGCACCTAGGAGAATATATAATTCCGTAACTATATAAGTATCATCACGCTATATCCTGTGCTTATATGAAAATCACATTAAAGATAGTATCTAACTATAGCCCTAACTCAAGTAAACTATATATTTTGCTATTTGATTATAATCTGTGCATGTAATTAATTTATCCAATTATTATAGTGTTGTTGTTGTTGTTGTTCCCCAAGCTGCCTGGCCGAACAGCCCCAAGGCCGCGAGCAATTCCAAGACCATAACCGAGTGCCCCCACAGAACCCTCCCCGCCGACCACAATAAAGCCTGGGTGACCGAAGCCACTCCATGGCGGGGAGCTGAGGAGGGTGCGGAAACGCCCGGGAAACCAAAGCCCCACCCAGGGCCCTGTGCCCCTCAGCAATTATGAAGAGAAAGTTGAGGGGCAAGGGAAAAATGTGACGCTTTGGCTTCCAATCTTGGTAGATTGGGAGGTCAATCCACGGAAGAGACGCCGTCACTTGAGATCTAGAAAATATATAAGTTAAAGGAAAAGTCAGAGTAAGCTATGGGTATGGCAGAGATTGCTCAGCTCTCACTCCGATAGACCAGCCCATCACCACATTATTATAGTGTAACGTCTCGTTGTGTAAAACCTCATTATCGTGTATTAATAATGTGTTGGTTTGTACAGTACCTAATGTATAACTCAACTTGTATTTTGTTGAATTTGTATATCGGACAACTAGTTTCTCCCCGTTAGAAATAATCCATAAACACCTATAATGTCTAGCACAACAAGTCTATTAAATTAGCTGGATAGATTATCGTGTGCCCACTAATTCTGATAACGGGTATATCACTGCTAGTATACCCAATTGATCAGGGTACATAGCCAAAACAAATTTGCATACTCTTTTCCTCAAGTATTTCTTAGTATGTACCCACGAATACTGATAGCCTTGCGTATAATAATTGGTAGCGAGACCCACACACCAGAGCAATAAATCTTACAATACGTGACTACCTCAAATTAGTGAACCAAGTGAAATATGAACGAAACTTGACTCTATCATTACGATTCCTGTTGTTGTTGCTGTTGTTGTTGTTGCTGTTGTTGTTGTGTGTGTATATAATGAGGGTGTTGCTGTGTGTATGTATCTGTGTGTGTACATAAGGGTGTTGATATGTGTGTGAGAGGTATTCTTGAGGTAACGTCATCATTAATGCTCTACTTAGACACTCAATCATCATCATCATCATCTCCCATTCAAAAGTATGAACAGTATTGAACCTTACAACCTCTCCAGTACAGTCACTCATATACATTCAGGGATCTCACCTATGTCAAATTATGGAGGTTTATCTCTGGAAACGAATTAAGGGGACCGACCTGCTTTTGTTTTCTTTCCGGGTAGTAGCCATTCCACCCCATTCAGCCTACTGTTTTAAGACGTTTATCCTCATTCAAGTGTCGATTTACACCTGGCGAGTGATAGCGAGCCAGCATATTTTGGAATATGTTTTAGAGAGCTAACTTAATTTGTACATTTTTCGGTAGAAAAATTTCTCCGGCGAAGCCGGATTTCTCCATACAATGATGGCTCGCTATCGCTCGCCAGGAAAAAATTGATACCTGAATGGGGAGAAACGTCTTAGAACAGAAGGCTGAATAGGGCCGAATGGAGAAAACCCAGAGAGTGAAAACAGGTCGGTCCTCTTAATGAATATATTTGCCTATACACCAACTACAAAACTATACAAACTATTAATTGACAAGCAAGTGATTCGAGTGATATATACAAACATGTTCCTATCTTTACCTACCCTATTCAACACCTGACAGCCAATAATACAGCACAACACGAGCAAAAGGTATAATAACAGCGGAGACATAACTTACTGAACCAACTGTACGCACTAATACTATACTGTAGGTAGTTCAAGTGTGTTATATAGGGTACAAAGGAGTACAAAGGAAATCAAGCAACAACAGATCTAGTGACCCTTCTAGGTTGCTTGTCCTCCAAAACACTGAGGATCAAGTGTCCAAACAGTGGTCGATACTAATACACTCTAACCTAATAATAACACCTAATACTACACGCAATTAAGGGGTTAGGGCTTGTTTGTTGGTCAGTGTGTATATGTATATGTATTGTTTAGTGTCCGAAGGCCGATTCTTCTTATAATTACAGGCACGGTATCGCTCGCCAAGAAAAAATCGACACCTATATGGCACGAAAGGTCGTAAAATTGACAACGAAATGGGGCGAAAGGTGTTAAGGTCGCCAAACTAATGGGGCGAACGTCATAAAATCTCAAAACCAATGAGGCTAAGCAGGAGGGAGAAGGAGGTCCAGAAAAAGCGACTACCTGCCCCTTAAATGAGCTGCCATTGTCCATCACCTGGCCATTCAACCATACTTCACACTCTATGACTGCTTCCCTCTCAAAGACCATAACCTAATAATTACTCTTTAAGGGGGTGGTGATTATTTGTTGGTCTATCTATTGGTTTGTTCAATTATTGTTTAGCTTCCTCGCTCGACCTCTATCAAGCTTAGAAAAAAAAACCCTTGACCCCCCTTCTGGACTATTCTGTACATTTGCCGTTAACAAATGTCCCAGCTGAAGGCCGATTCCTCTTAAAATTACAGACTCGGTATCGCTCACTAGGAAAAAATTGACACCTAAATGGCACGAAAGATCTTAAAATTGACAAAGAAGTAGGGTGAAAGGTGTTAAAATCACCAAACTAATGGGCCGAACGTCCTACTATCTCAAAACTAATGGGGCTAAACATGAGGGAGAAGGGTGTCCAAAAAAGCAACTAAGAGACAGTGGCAAACATATTAATTAACCCCTTCGTTCCCGTTACGTAATTAGCATCATATTCTGGTAAACATTAGACGAGCAGAGCGAGTTCTTTGACCTGAATGTTGGTTTGAAAAAGGGGTGTGTGATGTCCCCGTGGTTGTTTACTGTATATATGGATGGAGTCATGAAAGAAATACTATCAAGAGCAGTGGATGTTGGTGTATCGCTGAAAAGGGAGGGAATTGAGTGGAAGCTACCTATACTGCTGATTGCGGAGAGATAGATAGATAGAGATTAGACGATTTTTTTTAGTTTATAATCTACCTATACGACTCAAATGGGTAAATATGATCTCAATAAACCATCCTAGTAACATAGGTTCTTCTTAAACGGCATATCACCATCTGATCTTAGCCAGAATCAAAGGTAAAAAGGCGTCATGGTGCTGAAGGGGTTAAGGGCACTTGGGTAATTTTTCTGGTCCCCCTTCTTCCTCATATCTAGCCCCATTAGTTTTCAGATTTTAAGACGTTCGGCCCATTAATTTGGCGATTTTAAGACCTTTCGCCTCATTTCTTTGTCAATATTATGACTTTTCGTGTCATTTAGGTGTCGATTTTTACCTGGCGAGCGATAGCGAGCCTGTGTACAAATTTATCTTGAAGGATGATCTTGTTGGGTGTTTTATTAAGTTCGATGGAGGTTTAGGGAGGAAACTATAGACGTACACAAAATTCATAAATGAACAAATAAATACGCTCATTCCCCCCCTCCCCCCTCCCTACACACACACACACACACACACTTTAAGCACTGCAATATGCTCAACAATTGCATTAATCTTTAATGTTTAGTAGAGTGTACAGTCGGCCTAGTAAGTGATATCTCAGCCCCAATTATGTTTTGATCAATTATTGGTATCAAGCAATATTATTTACACATGATTTTTTCTTTTTTGAGTGAGATATTCAACCATGTTCCTACACTTCCCAACCCTATTCAACATCTGGCAGACATTAATACAGCACAGAGCGAGCCAAACGTAATAACAGCCGAGACATGACTTATTAGCGCGACCGTATACAATAAAGTGATTAAGGGGAGGTATTTAGTTTGTTCCCTAGACCTCCATCAACCTTAAAATTACACCCCCTCGAGTCCCTTTCAAGATAAATTTGTACATTTTTCGGTAGAAAAATGTCCCGGCCGAAGGCCGGTTCCTCTTAAATTACAGGCTCGCTATCGCTCGCCAGGATAAAATAGACACCTGAATTGCACGAAAGGTCTTAATATGGGGTGAAATTTCTTAAAATCGCTAAACTAATGGGGCAAACGTTTTATAATATCAAAAGCAATGGGGCTAAACATGAGGGAGAAAGGGGTCCAGAAAACAATCCCTCAAGTGGAGACCTCCCCTTAAGGTGATGGTAATCTACTGATCGCTTCCATCCCCTAGACTTTCCATTTTCAACTCAAATGTGTTATATTCCGGAAAATTTATATTTATTAATTTCACTCCAACACCAATCACCTCCCAAATAAAATAATGAAAGAAAACATGTGATCCACCGGGATTCGAACCTAGGTTACCACATACAGATTGTAAACACCCTAACCATTACACCATCAAGGCAGTTATGATGAGATATTTCCAAAATCGTCACATAGCTAATTATATAGAGGTTTGCTAGGTCTCTTCATTCTGAATTTTATGCAAGGTATTTTTGAAACACCCTATATATAGCCTATTCGTTGTAAGCAGGCGAGAAATCATAACTTCTATCCTCTGTAACTAAAAAACGACTAGAGTAATCGTGCTAATACTTCTACCATTTGGGAAGAGTCAGCCAAGGAATATACGTGGAAATTTACAGCCAATTTGCTCTAGCCCTTTTTTAATTACAGAGGATAGAAGTCATGATTTGTCGCCAACTTACAGTGAATAGACTATAGCTGTATTGTGCTTTTGTATTTTGTCGAGTGTATGACAGTGGTGGACGTTGGTAGGTGCAGCACCCTTCAAGTTCCCCCACCCTAGTTAATGAAGACGAATGGTGTGTGTTTCCGTAATTAGCCTGGGTGGGTGGCTGGGTGACAAGACAGACAGACAGACAGACAGACGGACGGACAGAAGTGATTGTATTGATCCTGCTCAAAGGGAGACGGAGGAGACGCTACCGTGTTAAGGGGAGACTGGCCGTTTTTATGGACTCCCTTCTCCCTAATGCTTAGCCCCACTACTTTTGAGATTATAAGACGTTCGGCCCATTAGTTTGGCGATTTTAACACCTTTCGCCCCATTTCGTTGTCAATTTTAAGACCTTTCGTGCCATTTAGGTGTCGATTTTTTCCTGGTGAGCGATAGCGAGCCTGCAAATTTAAGAGGAACCGGCCTTCGGCCGGAAAAAATTTCTACAGAAAAATGTACAAATTTATCTCGAAGGGAGTACAAGAAGTACAAAGGAAATCAAGCAACAACAGGTCTAGTGACCCTTCTAGGCTGCTTGTCCTCCAAAACACTGAGGATCAGACCCCCTAGGTTTTTTTTGTCTTAGCTTGATGGAGGAAACTAAAACAATATATGAATAAATTAATTAATAGACCAAAGAACGGTCTGCCTCCCCTTAAGTCTACGCAACGCTTTGTCTTAAGGGAGAAGGCTTATTATTATTTGTTGGTCGATGATTTCATATATATATATATTATTATTATTATATATACCGGTATATATTATTTTAATATCCTCCCTAGACGTCCATCAAACTTAAAACAAAAAATCATCCATTAGTTCCCCCTTCTAGATTAATTTGTACATTTTTCGGTAGAAAAATTTCCCTTCTTCTCAAATTAGCCTACAGGCTCACTATCGTTCGCCCGGAAAACAAAATCGACACCTAAATAGCACGAAAGGTCTTAATATTGAAAACAAATGGGGTGAAAGGTCTTAATATCGACAAACTAAATTGACAAACTAAGCTAAAATCGACAAACAAGGGGGGGGGGGGGGGGGGGGGGTGGCAGGGAGACAGAGGAGACGCTACCATGTTCAGTCTATGCAACACCGTCATAATTCAGCTATATAGATTATTTGATGATGTATAACATATATGATGACGTGGGGAATACTGCAATGTGGATAACAACTACTTTAGGTATGGATAATGGATAAGGTGTGGCAATTGTAGGTTATATATATATATATATATATATATACGGCTCCCGGACGGATTGCCGACGGACATTTGGCCGAACGGACATTTGGCCGACAGACCCTAACCTAACCTAGCCTAACCTAACCTAACCTAACCTAATTTAACCTAACCTAACCTAACCTAATTTAACCTAACCTAACGTAGCCTAACCTAACCTAACCTAACCTAACCTAACCTAACCTAATCTAACCTAACCTAACCTAACCTAACCTAACCTAACCTAACCTAACCGTTCGGCCAAATGTCCGTTCGGCCAAATGTCCGTCGGCAATCCGTCCGGCCACGATATATACAGTATATATAATATATACAGTATCTATATATATATGCAGTATATATATATACAGTATATTGTATAACCTTCGATCCAAGCAATAACCTTCAAGTCTTGGGTGAAATATAGACCAGTTGATGACGTTAGAAATCACTCGATCATTCTTATCTTGCCAACAATCTCAATACGCTGGATAGCTCACTATAATAGATGTTGGTGTTAACCTATGAAAATTGTACTTAATTTGCAGCTGGTTTCTTAATATATTAAAGGAAGAATAAGAGGCGGATATGTCTGTGCTATATTATCGCCGCGTGTTCACAATTAACCCTCTCCGACATATGACGCGATTTTGAGCCTATTGGGGATACTTTAAAACCTTTGTTACCATCAGGGGTATTTAGAAGCCTTTAGTTTAGTTACTTCAACCTCTGCAGTTGTCTTTAAGTTAGCTGTGGGCAGAAAACTAATTTTGGAGAGGTAATTATAAGAGTGAGAGAACTCTATTTCTTATTGCTAATCTGGCAACCTCTGCATCATAAATGCGTGAAAGGGTTAACAATATAGTTAGAAACAACATTGTTATGGCTAAGTATTTAAGATAATGATAAGTAATTTTCTCGCTAGCTTAAAATATACAGACTATGAATATTGTACTCCTCATTGAATTCCAAAGATGTACAGCACGACGGTGACCCTATGATAAAGTACAGTCGCGCTAATAAGTGATGTCTTGGCACCAATTATGTTTTGATCAATAATTGGTATCAGCAATCTCTAAGCTTCATTTCGAGTGAAATATACAAACATGTTCCTTCACTTACCCACCCTAATCAACATCTGACAGACATTAATACAGCACAGAGCGAGCCAAACGTAATGACAGCTGGGAAATGACTTATTAGCGCGACCGTACCGTCGTTATTGGTGTATACTCCGTTTCTTTCCAACATGCGGTAAATTGACCACTTGCGAGTTTCAGGCTATAAGAAAGTTGGAGCCGTAGACATTAATTTTTAGCAGAATTACCAGCTAAATACGGTCGTAGTATATTTATAAATACATAAAACCAAATTCAACATGCTTGTTACTTATCACAAACCTACAGTATTATTGCATTTCCGTTTAACATCGATGCTCACGGCTCCAACTTCCTCATAGCCTGAAACTCGTAAGTGGTCAATTGCAAACTTCCCATCATGATTTCTCCGATATTTGGAAGATTTTGTAGTGAAATATGGTGCTAATTGTATAAACGTGGTCTTAATGTGATGCAAAGTAATAACAGTTTCATATTTTTCCATTACGTATCGATAAATTAGCTGCTAAGGGATTCAATTTACCGTCAGATGCTAAGGGATTCAATTTACCGTCAGGTGAAATGAAACAGAGTATAGTTATCGTTACCGGAGTTGCTGTGTGTGTTAATAATCGGCCTCACCCACGGCCTTCTATATCCAAGGCCTGTGCGATGGGCGGGTGACGTCCATCGCTCAGGCCTTGTATATAGAAGGCCGTGCCTCACCACACGAACACAAATATAAATACTGGAAGGCGGAATGGATGAAGAAAAGACAAGATAAGATAATAGGAAAACACAAGGAAGCAGAAATGAGAGAAGACACAAATACATACTGGAAGGAGAAATGGAGGAACAAGGAATAAGGATAAGATAATAGGAAAACACAAGGAAGCAGAAATGGGAGAAGACAAATATATACTTGAAGGAGGAATGGATGAAGAAGGGACAAAATAAGATAAGGGAGCATAAATGAGAGAAGAGACAAACAAGGAATACGACAGGCGAGAGGGAGTAAAGGGGCCCTCGCACAGTCAGGAGTGCGAGCTAGAGTCACTATGAGTAGGGGACAATTCGGACTCGCGGGCCTGTTCGCGGTGAAAATTGATGATTCCTAGTGACTCTAGCGACTCCTGTTGGACTCCCACTCGCTCGCGGTGAAAATCGATGACTCCTAGCGACTCGTAGCGACTCCTGTTAGACTCCCACTCGCTCGCGGTGAAAATCGATGACTCCTAGTGACTCCTGGCGACTCCTGTTAGACTCCCACTTGCTAGCTCTCTTATCGCACTCCTATCCAACAAGAACAATTTGGTCTTAGACTGGATTGAGGGCGAATTATAATAAGCCATAATGCCTACACACCCATTAGAAGCTATATCGAACCCAAGCGAGACAATCCAATGTTCTGTTTTATTCTAGAGGCTTCACAACTTGGCTTTAAAAATTCAAATGTGTATCATGGTTCGTGACTGTACAGTATAACCTAATAACCGAAAGAAAGTATATTGGGAAGCCAAGAGGGGGAGCCGAGGTTAAGGCAAGGGTAAAGAGAGGAGAAGAGAGAAGCTATAATTAGAAAAGGAAGGAAGGGAAGGTAAAACAGCATAAATTGAAGAGAGAAGGTATAATTAGAGATAGGAAGGGAAGCTAAAGAGCAGCAATAGAAAAGAGAGGAGAGCAGGTTAAGTTAGAGGAAGAAGGAAAGGTAAATAGAAGAGAGAAGGTATAATTAGGAGAGGAAGGGAAGGTAAACCAACATAAATAGAATAGAGAAGGTATAATTAGGAGAGGAAGGGAAGGTAAACGAACATAAATAGAAGAGAGAAGGTATAATTAGGAGAGGAAGGGAAGGTAAACGAACATAAATAGAAGAGAGAAGGTATAATTAGGAGAGGAAGGGAAGGTAAACGAACATAAATAGAAGAGAGAAGGTATAATTAGGAGAGGAAGGGAAGGTAAACGAACATAAATAGAAGAGAGAAGGTATAATTAGGAGAGGAAGGGAAGGTAAACGAACATAAATAGAAGAGAGAAGGTATAATTAGGAGAGGAAGGGAAGGTAAACCAACATAAATAGAAGAGAAGGTATAATTAGGAGAGGAAGAAGGGAAGGTAAACGAACATAAATAGAAGAGAGAAGGTATAATTAGGAGAGGAAGGGAAGGTAAACCAACATAAATAGAAGAGAGAAGGTATAATTAGAGGAAGAAGGGAAAGAGAAACCGCATAAACAGAAGAGAGAGGAGAAGAGAGAAGGTATCATTAGGAGGAGAAAGGGGAGGTATAGAGCATAAATAGAAATAGAGAGGAGAGAGAGGGAGGAGAAGAGAAAAGGTATAGTTTGAAGAAGAAGGAAGGGACGGTAGAAAAGCATAAACAGAAAAGAGAGGAGAAGATAAATGGTATAATTAGAAGAGGAAGGGAGGGACGGTAAATGTTGCTTCTCTCTCTCTATTCTGTCGCTACTGTTATAATCAGTGTTCCTCAGAGCTTTCCCAGTGTATACCACCTCCTCTACGTAGGGTACGTAGTACCCGTCTTGCAACACAATCCCACCCCTACTCTGTGCAACTCTCCAACCCAAGAATGAAATGCTATTCTCAGAATTTCTTCTATTCAACTGCAGAACTCTGGAACTCTCTCCCAGAATCAGTCTTTCCCTCTTCCTGTGACTTAAATTGCTTCAAACTCCGTGTGTCCAGGCATTTTAGCTCGAACGTCCCTTGATTTTGGCCCTGTCACTCTTTCAACTCTGGGGGAGGCATTCGCTGCAGGCAGTTATGCCTTTTGTCTCCCTTATTCACATAGACAAAACAAAAAGAACCTAAATAGGAGAGAGAGAAGAAGAGAGAAGCTATAATTAGAAGAGGAAGGAAAAGAGAAAGAGACACAGCATAAATAGAAAAGAGAAGGTGGAACGGTATAAGAGGTACAGTTCTTTGTTTCTACGTGGATGAGGGAGACAACAGGCAAAACTGTCTGTGACGAGTGTCTCCCCTAGAGTTGAAAGAGTGACAAGGCCAAAATCAAGGAATGTTCGAGCCAAAATGTGTGGACACACGGAGTTTGAAGCAATATAAGTCATAGGATGAAGGAAAGATGGATTCAGGGAGAAAGTTTCAGAGCTCGGCTGTTGAATAGAAGAAAGATTGGGAGTATCGTTTCACTCTTGTGTTGCAGATTGCACAGAGTATGGGTGGGATTGTGTTGCAAGATGGGTACTACATACCCTATGTAGAGGAGGTGGTATACATTGAGAGACCTCTGAGGAACACAGATTATTGTAATAGCGATAGAATAGCGAGATAGATGCAACATTGCGGCAAAGAGAGAGAGACTGCAGAGAGTCGGTGAGTTAACGAGAGTTAATGAGATGAAAGGTTGATTTTTGTATTGTGGAAGTATATGGGATAGTCCTCTGGGAGTTCTTGACAGGTAGATACATAGAGAAATTGGATATTGCAAGCATTGAGAGCAACAATATTTTCTCTGTCCCAAATAGAAATGGTAGTTAGATCAGAAGATAATTTTTCTATGGCTTCATCACGTTTGTTTTTGAGGGATTGTTGGCTGGGGCATTCTGGAAAACTAGTTGAATAGTGTAAGGTAGAGTCTTCAGCATATGAGTGGATAGGACTGGAGGTACAGTTGAGAAGATCATATATATAATATTAGAAAGATAATTAGAGATAGGACAGAACCCTGAGGAACACCGGAGTTGATAGAATGAGGAAGCGAACAATTTCTGTCCACAACCGCAGCTACGGAACGGCCAGAAAGGAAAATAATGATAAAGGCACAGATGGAGGGATAGAAACCGAAGGAGGGTAGTTTAGAAATAAGAGATTTGTGCCAGACTCTATTGAAGGCCTTCAATATGTCTAGTGCAATAGAAAAGGTCTCACCGAAGTCCCGAAAGGAGGATGACCAAGAGTTAGTAAGATATGAAAGAAGATCACCAGTAGAGCAACCCTTAAGGAAGCCATACTGGCGATCTGAGAGTAGATTATGAGAAATGAAATGCTTAAGAAATGTTAAAGTGAGAATACATACATACATACATACAATTTTAAGACTGAGTATTCCACACATACGTGCAGTTTCAGTCTCTTGTCCTAATGGCGGCATTCCAGGCAACCCTGTTAAGGGCTGCTTGACTTGTCAATTTCTTGAATTTGAGATCGGCACGTATAGTCCGATCCCAGGTCTTCCTCGGTCCACCCCTTGGTGCAGCTCCCTCCAGAATCACAGACCTGCATTTTTTCACCCAATTTTGTTCATCCATTCTCTCCACATGTCCATACCATCCCAGTTTACTTGTACACATCACCTCGCTAATACTCTTTATACCTAAACGTCTCCTCAGCTCAACATTTGTTATTCTATCCGGTAGCCTGGCCCCACACATCCATCTCATCATTCTCATCTCATTAAGTACCATTCTGTTGACATCCTCTACTTTAACGGCCCATGTTTCTGAGGCATACGTCATTGCACTTCTAACACATGAGGCATACACCTTTCCCTTCAGGGGGAGAGGCATTCTTTTCATGGTCAGGATTGGCAGCAGTTCTCTGAACTTCCCCCAGCCACATATAATTCTAGCAACAGTGGCAGCCTCGGCCCCACCACCGGCAGAGATGGTATCTCCTAGGTAACAAAACTTGTTCACCAGCTCCAATGACTAATTTCCAAAATTCACAGCCACCGGATCATCACTTAATACAAGCTCGCCTTTGCACACTACGCACTCAAATTTCTCTATATCTGACTTATCCTTCGGCAGGGGTCCCTTTATTCTACTACAGCGCTTTCTTCCATGGTGTACCCAACATCGACAGATGCTACATTGAATTGAGTTAACGCCCACACCCTTTCCACACACTGCACATGGGTATGCATCGCTCTTTTCCACATTGCCTCGTCTCAATCTACAATGCATAACCTTGGTTTTGTTAATAATGACTCTTAAGCCCTTGCTCGCCATGCCCTCTCTCCATTCTCTGAATTTTGCCTCAGCATCTTGCATACTGTCAGCTATTAGGACTAAATCGTCTGCGTAAAACAGTTCCAACGGGAGTTCGCCTCTAAAAACTCTAGACAGTGCCTCCAAGACCATAATAAAGAGGAGGGGGCTTAACATTGAACCCTGATGGACTATAACATGGACTGCGAACTCATCACTCAGTACACCCTTCACCCTCACCGCACTTCGCAAATCCTCATACATCTTCATTATCACACGCACCAGCCACTCTTCCACCAGAACACCCACTCCTCCTTTCGCTTTATCAGTCTCCACCCCCATCCAGTAGATCCTATATCTTTTCTTTCTTCCGACAATCCACTGTACCCCACGCCTCTTCCAGAGGGTTTCCTGGGCACAGCAGACGTCCACTCGCCTCCTCTCACACATCTCAGCCACTTCATTTGCACGCAGATTCAAACTACCAACATTCACACTAGCAAGTCTGAGATTGTGGGGGGCATTTGTCCTTGTCCTGTGAGATTTTGATTCACCGAACTTACATTGTTTCTTTTTAGGTTGTTTAGTCATAATTGGGTAATTTGGCTGGCAAATGGGCATCAACCCCCCCCCCCCCCCCGCCCCCAGAACTCCAGTTCCAGTCTACCGCGGGACCATTCCCAGCACCTTCTCCCAAGAGATTACAAGGGGGTAGGACCCAGTGGCCTCAGTATGCCCCACCAGAACCAGACGCAGGGATGCACCCCGTGCGCGTACACGGCACTACGACTGGCCTGGTATTTTTTGCCTAATGACAGGGCAGCCTCCTGGAGCGCTACCACCAGGTTCGGGCCCCTATACTATTGGGCGGAAAGTGCCAGTCCGGGGAAACACTACGTACTGTACCCTCTGGATCCATTTCGACCAATAGTTTCAAAAGAATCTTTTGCTGTGGACCCCAAATAGGCCTGGGTCTCTGGGTATTTCTCCGGGGCGACCTAGATGTGTGAGATTTTGTTTTTTGTTTTGTTTTGTTTTTCTGATGTGTTGTGATGTCCATGTTTGGGCTCCGTCTCGAGTCAGCCACCCCCATAAAGAAAAAAAATAATTAAAACGAAAACTGGGGAAGGTGCCAGAGTATTATACATACACACATATACAAGAATAGTTTTTTAAAACTTTCGAGATGCAAAAAATGAGAGCAATTAGACAATAGTTAGAGAGTTGAGAGCGGTCACCCTTCTTTGGGACAGGTTGAATGAGAGCAAACTTCCAGCAAGACGGGAAGGCGTTAGAGGAGAGACAGAGACGAAAGAGTTTGCCTAGGCAGGGGGTCAACAAGGAAGCACAGTTTTTTAGTACACCAGGAGGAACACCGTCCGGACAGTACGCCTTCTTAGTATTAAGCCCAGAGAGGGTAGAAAGTACATCTTTAGAAGAGACTAGGATATTAGGCATAAGTAGGAGAGAGTGGGGTGGAGAGGGAGGAATAGCACCGGAATAATTCAAGGTAGAGTTTCTAGCAAAAGTTTGAGCGAAGAGTTCAGCTTTGTCAGAGGAAGAAGTGATGGTTGTGCCATCAGAGTGGAAAAGGGGAGGGAAATACAAAGAAGAAAAATTGTTGGAAGGTTTTTGGCTAGATGCCAGAAAGCTTGGGAAGAGGTAGAGTTGGATAGTTCAGTGAATTTAATATTGATGGAAGAGTGCTTCGCAAGTTGAAGAACCGATTTGCCTTGATTCTGGACAGAAACATAGGAAGAATGAGATTCTTGAGTTTTAAAGCGTCGGTACCGTTTGAATGCTTCGTCCTTGTTGTGGACAGCAGTAGAACAAGCGTGAGTAAACCAAGATTTTTTGCATTAAACTGAGAGAAAGAAAATGGAATGTACGCTTCCATGCCCTGAGAGGATTACCTCGGTTATGTGTTCAGCACTCTCCGAGGGTCCTCGGCCACGGAAGCAGAAGTCATTCCATGGGAAATCAAAGTAGTACTGCCGGAGAGCCTCCCAGTGCCAAAGTGCCACAAACGCCGCCGGCTGGGAGGATCGGGTTGCCGTACTGAAAAGATAGGACAGGTGATGGAGACAAGCTTATGGCTGAGAGCCTTTACATTCAACCTTTGGCTCAAAGCAGCCCCATCTCTGAAGCTGCTTTACCCCAGTGCTTCACTGTCTCACCTCCTAGACTCGGATCCTCACTCTCAGAATGCCACCTATTGAGCTATGAACTCACTAGACATTGCTCCCCTGTAGCCTATTTTGAATATGGGAATATTCATACAGTGCTATTTAATCAGGTAACAATGAGGGTATATTTTTGGCTTTTCGGTGGGCTTTGTGGTAATGCACTGATACGAGGTACAGCACAAATTCCATCCAAATAATATCTTCCCATTGATACATCGGGATTCGAACCCGGGACCATTGGATTACCAGTCCAGTGTGAAGACCACTCCACCACATGTGTGTATATAAGCAGCACCAATGGAATAGTAAGTTATGAGAAGGTTCCCTCGCTAAACATGCACTTTAATTAATGAGTCGCAGTAACCCGGTGTAACTAATGAGGGGGGGAGGGCGGAATGAACATATAATTCCCATCCACCCACCTGTTAGTCTATATCACCGCGGGATTTCAGTGCGTGTGGGAGGGTGACCTGATTTTCTTCTCTCCTTTTCCCTCTCTCTCTGGGTTGTATCCATTTGGCACCATTCAGCCTACTGTTATTAAACGTTTATCCCCATCCAGGTGTCGATTTCGAGCCAGCATTGTATGGAGAAATCCGGCCTTGCCGGAGAAATTATTCTATCGAAAAATGTACAAATTTAGCCTGCTGTCAAAAATATTTAAGCGTCTTAACCCTTACTGTACCAGCGACGGTATACAGCCGACAGTAATAAAGTCACTCGTCAGTACCAGCGACGGTATACAGCCGACAGTAATAAAGTCACTCGTCAGTACCAGCGACGGTATACAGCCGACAGTAATAAAGTCACTCGTCAGTACCAGCGATGGTATACAGCCGACAGTAATAAAGTCACTCGTCAGTACCAGCGACGGAAGATATCCGACAGACAATGCAACTGACCCATGTAACTGCCTGTATCGAGCGGTACCTGGTATTGTGACTTGTACGCACTGCTCTGAGACCTTGGCAATACTCCTCAGCCTGAATCCAAGCCTGTGGGAGCTAGCTGACACAGTAGTCCTCCAAATTTCAGGGTGAGAGGGTATTCTCTCTTGACTCTGAAGCCATTATGGACAAAATACCTTGTACTGGAGGGTACGTTTATAATAATATCATCTGGTACAGCAGGGGTTAAAACAGTAGGCTGAATGGGGCCAAATGGATACAACCCAGAAAGAGAGGGAGAGAGAGAAAACAATAACGAGGTGAGCCCTGTTAATTAATGACTCCGGAATGAACATGTAATTGCCTTCACCCACCTGTTAGTCTATATCACCTCAGTATTTTAGCAACACTCTATGGATTTCGGTGTGTGTGTGGCTGTGTGGAATATAATAATCATAATAGAAATAGACATAAACAATAATAATATATCTTACAATTACACGTGAGGTACCGTACTTAATGTTTTATACTTCCAGCCGGACTCGAATCACCGACAGTCAGGATGAGTGTTCATGCTTTAATTCACTACACCACGGCGTGATAAATAGGAAAAAGGTTAAGTACCCTTTTATTATTTTACTTTCGCTCGGTATTTCGGTAAGCAGAGGAAATTAAAACAGAAGAGAGAGAGAGAGAGAGAGAGAGAGAGAGAGAGAGAGAGAGAGAGAGAGAGAGAGAGAGAGAGAGAGAGAGAGAGAGAGAGAGGGAGGGAGAGAGAGAGATGGGGAGAGAGTGAGAGAGATAAATAATACAATGTTTATTTCCACTTAAAAGTGGTTATTCTGCTCATAATTACAATTACAAAGTGTACATTAAGTATTAACTTAAGTATAAACTTACGTATAAGGTATAAACTTAGATTGTACATACACATTCAGATGCATATATACACGCAATACAGAGAGAGAGAGAGGGGGAGAGAGAGAGAGAGGGGGAGGGGGGGAGAGAGAGAGAGGGGGAGGGGGAGGGAGGGAGGAGTTGAGCAAACTTAGCCTTGAGATTCCAAATGTCAGATTTATAGAGTACTTATTTAGCGGTGTACAACACACTTCTCAGAGGTGCCAATATATCCACCCTTTACTTGTACGAGAGAGAGAGAGAGAGAGTGTGTGATTTACATAGATTTACAAAGATACACAGACTACACAGAGCTTGCAGTTCCTACTTGGGAGTCCGTACTTAATGCTAACATAGAATTTGCTACAAAGTGGAAGGTAAGGATAGCAAAGCAGAAGGCTCTCTCCCCACCCACCACTCCCTCCGACCTTGCGTCGGCATTATAATAAGTTGGGGAAACAAGGCCCCCAGCAGAAGGAGAACATTTCTACTGGGCAACCTCCTCGAAATGGATGTCTAGACTCCTTCTGAATGTGTCAGTTGTCTTACATTGTACCACTTTCTCTGGCAGTTTGTTCCACTCATTGACCACACTGTAGGTGAAGAAGTGCTCTGTGACATCGAAATGCGCCCTCCTGGTTTTTAATTTCATTCCATTTCACTGAGTTGATAAACTTTTATTGAATTTGACTAGTGAATCTACATCAATTTTGTCAAAGCCATTTCATATATTGAAACGCCCAATAAATTGACCTCGCAATCTTCGTTTCTTAAGTGAAAATAAATTAAATTATTTTAATCTTTC
>CM064539.1:27294271-27376771 GCA_032716605.1 Paralithodes platypus
AGAATACTGTATGTCGCTCAACAGTAATTCTTAAGGCTGGATCAACTCGTTGGGAACAAGTAGTCTGTGTGGTTTGTGTATGTACTGAACTTAAGTTAATTCTCATACCTTGTATGAACAATTAATACAATGATAATAATAAATTATAATGATAGCCCAAAGTGTAACACTAATACTTTAGCTAACAAAGCAATTTAGATAAGCATAATAAAAAATAAACTAAATACTTAATAATCACAAAAAAAAAAAAATAAAAAAATAAAATAATAATAATAATAATAATAATAATAATAATAATAATAAACGCCACACATACTGTATGTCATAATTTGTAACCCACTCATTATTCGTGGACTTCACCTATTTCTAATTACGGAAGCATGTCTCTGGAAACGAATGTATGAATAGTATTGTCTCTATACCCACTATACAACTATATATACTATATATTGAAAAACAGGTGCTATCCACATATCAATCCAGATAGTTATAATTGCATGAAGAAAAACATAGGGGTCCACGAATGTTGTTGAGTGGGCTAGAGACTATGGTATCCGAGTACAATCACCAGCAACAGTGTCTGGTACAGTAGTGTATTATAAACATGACACAATTAACATTATCTTATTCGGGCATGAGGATAAACGAAATTTTTCAATAATATTACATTAACGTGTCATATGTTTAATAAATGATGTATCGCCCCCTTCAATGTAGGCTACGTGTGTGTGTGTGTGTGTGTGTGTGTGTGTGTGTGTGTGTGTGTGTGTGTGTGTGTGTGTGTGTGTGTGTGTGTGTTGGCATGATGCAAAACAGATAATTATCAGAAAGGTCTAACTTCTTACATCATTCAAGTTTTTGAAAGAGTCCTGGAGGCACAACACCGGTCAACACGGGTTCAGAGCGGGAAGATCATGTCTCACAACTTTTGGAACATTATGACAAAGTTCTTAAATCGCTAGAAAAAGAGAAAAATGTGGATGTCATATCCACTGATTTTGCTAAGCTTTTGATAAATGTGACCATGGTCACAAACTCAAAGCAAAAGGTATAACTGGGAAAATCAGACGGTGAATATAAGACTTCCTCGTAAACCGGAAACAAGCAGTAGCAGTAAACCAAGTCACATCTGAGCATTCGGATATCAAAAGCTCAGTTCCCCAAGGAACAGTGCTAGCGCCCTTTCTTTTCCTCATTCTAATCAATGACATAGATGCCAACACAAGACACAGTACAGTGTCTTCTTTTGCTTATGACACAAAACTAAGCATGATAGTGAACACGCAGGAGGACAGGGGCCGGCTGCAGGAAGGCATAAATGTAGTGTTCCAGTGGACCAGGGGAAAAAACATGCAGCTCAATGAAAAACAAATCCAATTAGCCTAATACGATATGGAGTTGATAATGTCATTAAAGATAATACAAATTACGTAACAGAATCCAACCACATAATTGAACGTGAAGACAGTGTGAAAGACAGTGTGAAAGACAGTGTGAAAGACAGTGTGAAAGACCTTGTGGTGTTAATGTCTGAAAATATGGGATTCAAAGAACATAACCAGGTCAAAGTTGCGGCTGCGAAACGTCTAACAGGTTGGATTCTGAGTACTTTTAAAACATGCGGTGAATTACCTATGATTACGCTCTTCAAATCTCTAGTGCTACCGTGGCTTAAATACTGTAACATATTTACATCCCCATACAAAGCATGCGAAATAAATTACTTAGAGAGTGTACAAAGGAATTTCACTTCGCATATATACTTGGTAAAGCAGCTACACTATTGGGAGCGTTTAAGAACACTGAATCTGTACTCGTTGGAACGTAGAAGAGAAAATTATCTAATAATTTACACATGGAAAACCGCAGAGGGTTTAGTACCAAACCTACATACCCCGATAGTCATGAAATTCAGTGATAGGAGAGGCTGGGAGTGTGATATCCCCCGGATGAATAACCGGCGTGCTATGGGCTCTCTGCGAGAGGGTTGGTTATCACACAGAGGACCACGTCTCTTCAACAAACTCCCACGGCGAGTAAGAGACAGTCTCGTTAGACAACTTCAAGAGAATCCTTGATTGTCGAACTGCAAAAAGTGCCAGACGAGCACATCTTCGCAGAGGAGTGTGCTGCCCCTTCGAACAGTCTGCTGCACCAAATCACCTCCCAGAACGAGGGGCGCCGCGCATCTCAGTGCCACTAAAAGAATGCCGAAAACAACCTTTGCTGACCTTAGGTAGGTGACATACGGGGTATGTGCCCGAGTATATACATATACAACCAGATAATAGCCTCCATTTCAGCTTATTCTTAACTCGTATACAGTGACTCCAATACACCCGCTATAATGTTCTTGCGATCCCGGATTTAGTGTCTTGCGGGGGGCTATTTCCGGATCCCCTTGCACTATTATTCACCCCGACTTTAGCGGGCTGGCAGACACATCTAATCAATTATGCCACTGCCTCCAGGAACACTGTTGTAGAATAGAACACAAACAAACATGGCTTAACAAATACAAAAGGATCGTTAAATACAGGTCTGGCAAATACACAAGGCCTCACGAATACAGAAGGCTCGAAAGCAATGCCTGACAAAAACAAAAGGCTTGGAAAAAAGTCCTGGCATTTTGTTATCGAAAACTGTACAAATAATCTAGCATGGGGACCTATAGGATGTTGTATTGAGTTTGATGGAGGACTAGGGAGGAAAATAGAAACAATAATTAATAAATGAAAAAAAATGAAAAAAAACAAAAAGTGAACCATCCTCCCTTTACTATATATAAGATATTACACTTCTAAGTTAATCATACTTATTGTCCTTCCCGTCTTGATGGTGTAATGGTTAGAGCGTGTAAGTTCTGTATGAGTTATCCTGGGTTCGAATCCATGGAGAATCACATATCGTTCATTAATTTCATTTGGGGGTTGTTGGTGTTAAGAACGTAGCTATAAATAATATATAAATACATGGAGTGTACGGTGGCGCTAATAAGTCATGGGTCAGCTGTCATTACGTTTGGCTCGCTCTGTGCTGTATTCATGTCTGTCAGATGTTGAATAGGGTGAGTAGGCGTAGGAACACGTTTGTATATCTCACTCAAAACAATGAAATCACGTGTAAATATTGCTGATAACAATTATTGATCAAAACATAATTGGTGCCGAGACATCACTTAGTAGGCCGACTGTACAAGAATTAATGTGGTCATCTGTACTTAGTCAATCAGATCTACATTATAATTTGTCATTCTTATATGCCAGTATATAAATAATTTGTCATTCTTATATGCCAGTATATAAATAATTTGTCATTCTTATATGCCAGTATATAAATAATTTGTCATTCTTATATGCCAGTATATAAATAATTTGTCATTCTTATATGCCAGTATATAAATAGAGAACTATATTAGGGGAGGCGTGTGTTTCTCTGGATTCCCTGCTTCCTCATTTTAGCCCTATTAGTTTTGAGGTTTTACTACGTTTGCTCCATTAGTTTGGCAATTTTGAGACGTTTCATCCCATTTCTTTGTCAATATTAAGACCTGTCGTACCTGATTAGAGAGTCGATGTTGTCAGGCGAGCGATAGGGAGCCTGTGTGTGTGTGTGTGTTTTTTTTTTTTTTTTTTTTTTTTCTTTGAGAAACCAGCCTTCGGCCGGGAAATTTTTCTTCCGAAAAATGTACACATTTATCTTTAAAGGGGGACTAGGGGGTGTTTTTTTTAAGCTTGATGGAGGTCTAGCGAGGAAACTAAGAATTAAATTAATATTTGAACATATAGCCCAAAGAACAAGCACTGTAAGTCTTGGGAGGAAGTTAAAGACAATGATAAATAAGGGGACGTTAGGTCGGTTGTCTAGACCCCCTTCTCCCTCATGTTTGTCTAGACCCCCTTCTCCCTCATGTTTGTCTAGACCCCCTTCTCCCTAATGTTTGGCCTCATTAGCTTGGATATTATATGACTTTCGTCCCATTAGTTTGGCGATTTTAAGACCTCTCACCCCATTTCTGTGTCAATAATAGAACCTTTTGGGCCATTTAGGTGTCGAGTTTGTCTTGACGAGCGATAGCGAACCTGTGATTCAAGGAGGAGTCGGCTTTCGGCCGGGTCAATTTTTCTACTGAAAAATTTACACATTTATCTCGATGGGGATGCTTAATGGAGGTCTAGGGAGAAACCTGAAAAAAACAAATAATAATAATATATATACCTGTATATATATATATATATATATATATATATATATATATATATATATATATATATACTGTATATATACTAATATAAGCTATAAATTGTCAAATACATACGCCCATACCCCCGTAACTCCAGGACAACACAAAAACCTGTTTGTTTACATGTCCGATCTGATACACGAGAACAAATAAAATAAAAGAAAAAGAAAAAAGAAGAGGTGGGGGTGGGGGTGGGGGTGGGGGTGGGGGGGGGGGGGGGGGGAGACCAAATTAAGCCGAATACAGAAGTACACTCGTTTGTTTGTCGCCTACAGTAGTTGTTTTCAGTCCGATCCAAATTAGTTAATCTAGCTCATATCTCCAGGGCATTTTTTGTTTAGTTCTTTAGGAATTTTATCTCGAATTAAGGGAGGAGGGGCGTATATATTTCCTTATATGTATATATACAAAAACAAATCTGTTTTTTTTTTAAGTTTCCTCCCATAAACCTTCATTAAGCTTTAAATACTCCTCCCCTCCCCAAGACCCTCCTTCAAGATAGTTTATTTTTTCGATAAAAAAAAAAGTCCCGGCCAAAGGAGGGTTCCTCTTAAGTTATAGGATCGCGCTATCTCTCGCCAGGAAAAAATGGACACCTAAATGACACGAGAAGTCACAATATTGACTACAAATAGGGTAAAAGGGCTTAACAACGCCAAACTAATGAGCTGAACGTCATCATATCTGAAAACTAATAGCGTGAGGAAGAACAGGGTCCAAAAAAACAACCCATCTCCCCTTTTTGTGCTGTACTTGGTATCAGTGCATTACCACAAAGCCTACCGAAATGCCCAAAAAAATACCCTCATTGTTCCCTGATTAAATAACACTGTATGAATATTCCCATTGTTCACTGCTCAATAGGTGGCGTTCTGAGAGTGAGGGTCTGAGTCTGGAGGGTGAGACGGTGAAGCACTTGAGCGAAGCAACCGGCCGCTTCAGAGATGGAGCTCCTTCGAGCCATGATGGATGCTTCGCATGTCTCGCTCCCCAGACTGGAACAAGACCTCACGGGCTTCACCGTGTTGAGCGGTGGAATGTACAGGTTCTCAGCCTATGCCCGAGAGGGAGTAGTTGGAATATAGAAAAAAAAAAAAAAAAAATCTAGCTCATATCTCCAGGGCCCATTTTAGGTTTTACGATTGTTATCTTTACTTAAGGGGGTAGTGTTTGATTTTTGGTTGATGATTTTATATATTAACTTATTTTTTAGTTTCCTTGCTAGACCTCTTATCAAGCTTAAAACAACACCCCTTAGACCCCCTTTTCAAGATAACTGTATACATTTTTCGGTAGAAAAATGTCCCCCGCCGAAGGTCGGTTTCCCCTAAAATTACAGGCTCACTATCGCTCGCCAGGAACAAATCGACACCTAAATAGCACGAAAGGTCCTAATATTGATAAAGAAGGAGAAACTAAAGAGAAAATAAAGGACAACAGAGAAAAAGCTACATTGAAGAGAACGGAAAGAAAGCATGTGAAGACCAACAAACCAAGAAAAGACACGAGAAGGCCACAAACCACCACACCTCAGACAAACACAGGAGAAACAAAGAATACGAAAAGGGAACAACAGCAGAAGAAAAAATCGCCCCAACACAAGATCAAATCGCCAATATCACCACCTAGAGCAAATAAGAAGACGAAGGTAAAAGACGAACAAAATGGCCAATCCAAATCCAAATTTGCCCCACTACGCACTAGCACCCGGGAAGCCAGGATTGCCACCATCAACACCACTCTACCACCCACACCAGGAAAAAACATAAGCATTACTTTCGACCACACTGGAGAACAGAAAAAGAAAATAATATACCGCCAAACAGCAGAGGAACAGCATACCCAAATATCACCTCTTCAGATGTGCCGATCTTCGGCGCAGTTGTCTTACCACCAGCGCGCGCATTTCTAGGGGGTTTACCTAATCCCCCTAAAACGCCCCCCCCCCCCCCCCCCTCTGCACTTATGACCTTCTGACCTCCAAGTACCAGCCCTGGGACATTAGCAGCAAACGTCTTGACCATCTCGACGAGAACCAGGTAGAGTCAGAATTCAACGGCTCAAAAAAAAACTTACATGTAAGAGTTTTGAGCCTCAGAAATACCCTCCCATTCAGGAAGCATTGATGCCATGGTTAAGATACTTTAAGGTCTGAGGAGTTATTTTCCCTACTGGTGAACTCTTGTTCTTACATGCTATGGCAGAGTAAAAACATTAGGATCTATTTTAGTCTTCAAATTTGACATTAGAAATAGCACCGAAGGGCATGCCACAAACTGATTTCCAGTATCAATTCCGCACTCTAACAAACTATTAAAGAAAGCTTTGCCATGGCAAGACAACTCTAATGGTTCGGGCTTTGCGAGATACCGTCTGAATAACGGCACTTTAGCATACAGAAGTCCATACTGCCACAGGCCACAGGCCGTAGCTCGATTGGTAGAGCGTTTGCCTGCTAACCGTGAGGTTGACGGTTCGAGCCTCGGGCCAGCCAGTGTGTTATTGGCAGACGTCTGTGCTGTTGGTGAACGGTGCGGTCTAGCAATCTGTGGCAATTATTCACGAATTCATCAGGGCACCCACCCTAGCCTTGCTATTCAGCAGGGAGTGTATGGTGGTAAAAACTGCATCATCACTGCATCTGTCCAACACCATGGTCTAGGATATATGCTGTAAAATGGTTTAATCACCAACCCCGGGTTCTGTGAACACTCTTACAACGGTCAGAGGCAGATTGAGCGAAATAGTAAATTCATGATCTTACTTATTCCTCACGTTAGCTCGATACCTCGTTGCTGTGTCATGACACTAGCGACTTTGTATTAAAGACCTTACATCAAGAGTACCGGAACAGAACTTCGTCACTGAGTAGTATAAAGGTTAGGTTAGACGAGCAGTCATAACTTAAGACATGTCCTAGTTCATCCTCGTGTTAGTCCGATGGTATGCACCCTATGTCATGACATGAGGAACTACCATTTAAGACCCAAAACCAAATAGTCCATCTGTATCCCTACCCCCATTAACTACACGGCAGGACCACCTAAGCGGCTCGACGGAACCAGGAGAAAGGACTCAGCAACTAACACTTCACCCACCAATGCCTGCAGCTTCAGATCTACACAGTGTTAGAATAGGAGTGCCACAGGAGTTATATTAATTCTTACACCAGTGCGAACCAGGTGTATCTCTTTAATTAATACCAGTGAAAGAGAGCTCAGTGTATTCCATAGTTCCATCGTGGATCCTCGTCCGTGCTAGGACTATTATATTGTGAATTATTCAATGTACCAGTGCAAGGTGAATTATTTAATGTAGTGTAATTAAATGAATATTAAAAGGAACGTCATGTGTGTACTCAGTATTATATTGACGCTTTACATCTTTTGTGCATGTGTTGTTTGGCTTTAACTCCTCCAGTCGAATAAGAACCTACCAGTTTCCAATAAAACCCCGGTAAAAACCCTGGCATAACAATAATAATAATAATAATAATAATAACATAATAATACTAATAGATATAATACTAATACTAATAATAAAACATAATAATAATAATAATAATAATAATAATTAAAACTCCCATTAACCAGAATAAGACAGTCTTGGCACACTCCAAGAAGGATTCCTTTGCCGTAATGAAAATAAAAATAAAAATACATAAATAAAAATAAAAATAATAATCAATATATTGATATAAAGCCTGGTATAAATAGTGTGTACATCAGCGTGAAGCAGTAATGGTCTTATGCCGTGTATACCGGCTGTTTATTACCGTACACACACACAGGTACACATTATATACACACACAGCACACATTATGCACACACACACATACACAGGTACACATTATACACACACACACACAGGTACACATTATACACACACACACACATACACAGGTACACATTATATACACACACACACAGGTACACATTATTCACACACACACATACACAGGTACACATTATTCACACACACATACACAGGTACACATTATACACACACACACACACAGGTACACATTATACACACACAACACACACAGGTACACATTATTCACACACACACACACACAGGTACACATTATTCACACACACACACACACACACACACACACACAGGTACACATTATTCACACACACACACACACAGGTACACATTATTCACACACACACACACACACAGGTACACATTATTCACACACACACACACACAGGTACACAATATTCACACACACACACACACATATATATACATCAACACGTACAAACACTTACCCTCACACACACACACACACACACACACACAGGTACACATAATATACAGACACACACACACACACACTGGTACACATAGTATACAGACACACACACACACAGGTACACATAATATACAGACACACACACACACACTGGTACACATAGTATACAGACACACACACACACACACAGGTACACATAATATACAGACACACACACACACACTGGTACACATAGTATACAGACACACACACACACAGATACACATAATATACAGACATACACGCACCGGTACACATAATGTGCAGACACACACACACGTAGGTACACATTATACACAGGTACACACACACACACACACAGGTACACATAATACACAGACACACAGGTACACATTATACACAGGTACACACACACACACAGGTACACATAATATACAGACACACACACACACACTGGTACACATAGTATACAGACACACACACACACAGGTACACATAATATACAGACATACACGCACCGATACACATAATGTGCAGACACACACACACGTAGGTACACATTATACACAGGTACACACACACACACACACAGGTACACATAATACACAGACACACACACACACAGGTACACATTATACACAGGTACACACACACACACAGGTACACATAATATACAGACACACACACACACACACCGGTACACATAATATGCAGACACACACACACGCAGGTACACATTATACACAGGTACACACACACACGCACAGGTACACATTATACACAGGTACAAACACACACACAGGTACACATAATACACAGGTACACACACACACGCATCCAAACATATACATCGACAATTACAAACTCTTTCTCTCTCTCACACACACACGCACACACACACGCACACACACACACCTACAAGCATAATTAGTTCTGAATAATTCAATCATTTTACAAATAATGAGCTTTTAATTATCACCCGTTTCAATATTACAAAAAGTGATGGAATATTTTATGTGGCTTTTATGGTACGAACCTATAAATATTTATCATCTATATACAGTATATGTACAGTCGCAATCAATTATCATAATACGGTTATATATAATATGTATTATTATTATTATTATTATTATTATTATATTTATTATTTGTATTACCATTATTGTTATTTATACTATTTTTTGTATTATCATTATTATTATCATCATTATTATTATTATTATTTTTTTGTTTTTATTATTATTATTATATTATTATCTGACCAAATGTTTACTCCATTAACCCCTTGAGGATCATGATGCGTTTTGACAGTTTATTCTGGCTGTCATTAGACGTTGTATTTTTACCGCTTAGGAAGGATCTGTGGGAATTAAATGAGTTACGACTGTCTAAATTAACCATCTGACCTCTACAGTATATTCCTTCCCTAATCTGAATATAATAAACTGCGAAAGCTTTTCATAAACTTCAAAAGGTTAATTCCCTAAAATGCTCTGGACCACTATCTACTACTGCTGATACTACTACTACTACTACTACTACTACTACTTTTTTTTTTTTTTTTTTTTCTACTTTTTTTTTTAAACCACTCAGCCTGTGCATCCCCTCTTTGGACCCTAAACCAGGTCAGAACAGTCTACTACTACTACTACTACTGTAAGGTAGCGCCAGCGAACTTGACAATAATCTTGACCCCTTAACTTATTATAACTCGAAATTAATGAAAGCAATCTGGCTGAAGTTTCTATCATTTGGGAAGAGTCCACCAGGAAATAGATGTGGATATTTACAGCCAGTTTGCTTTTGGCCCTTTTGAGTTACAGATATGTCAGGAATAAAGATTATTGTCTAGTTCGTTGGCGCTACCTCTAGTACTCTATCTGTCGATTTCTGCAACATCTGCGGGCTTTCCTCTAATTTCCTCTCTGTGGAACACCATCTCTCTTCTACCAAACCTGACTTACTTTTTCTCACCGAAACAGTTATCTAAAGCGACAGACAGCAAACCTTTCTCTATATCCTCCTACTTTCTTTATCCTCAATTCAAAGCCAAAGGTGGATGTTGTGTTTATGTACGCAACAATCTTTCTTGCTCTCGTGTTCTCAACTTTAATTCTTCTGAATTCTCAACTATCTGGCTTAAGCTATCTTGTCACTCTCTCACTATATCTGTGTTGTTTATTTCTCCTCTAATTCTACTGACTATCCAACATTCTTTGGCTATCTTACTTCCAAAGTGGAACACATTCTATCCATCTCTTCCTTTTCTGAAATTTCCATCTTAGGAGATTTCAATGTTCACCACCACCAATGTCTCTCCTTTCATTTCACTAACCAACCTGGTGAACGAATCTACATATTGTCTATCCTAAATAACCTAGAGCAGTTAGTTCAGCACCCCACCCATATCCCAGACCACCCTGGAGATCGGCCCAACATTCTCAACTTATTTGTAACCACCAATCCTTCTGCTTACACTGTAACTCTTCTCTCTCCGTTGAGCTCCTCCGATCATAACCTTATCTCTGTCACCTCTCCTGTCTTTCCAGTACGGCCTTCTGACCACCCCGACCGGCGGCGCTTCAGGCATTTTGGCGCTGCCAACTAGGAGGCTCTACTTCAGTACTTCTTTGATTTCCCATGGGATGATTTTTGCTTCTGTGGCCGGGGACCCTCAGAGAATGCCGAGCGCATTACCGAGGTAATTCTTTCAGGCATTGAAGCATACATCCCATATTCTTTCTCTCAAATAAACTCAGAAAAACCTTGGTTTACTTACGCTTGTTCTACTGCTGTCCGCAATAAGGAGGAATCATTTAAACGCTACCATTACCTTCAAACTCAAGAGTCCTGTAATTTATATGTCTCTGCCTGTAATCAAGCCAAATCTGTCCTTCGACTCGACAAAAACTCTTTTATCCAAAACTAATGCTCTGAACTTTCCAACTCTAGCTCTTCACAAGCTTTTAGGCATCTAGAGAAAAACCTCTCCAACAAATTAACTTCCTCGTGTTTCCATCCTCTTTTCCACTCTGATGGTACCACTGTCACCTCTTCCTCTGACAAAGCTGAACTCTTCGCTCAAAACTTCACCTTGGATGATTCCGGAGCTACTCCTCCCTCTCCACCCACCTCTTACTTACTTATGTCTAGGATCAAAATTTCTTCTAAAGTTGTACTTTCTGACCTTTCTGGGCTTAATACTAAGAAGGCGTACGGGGCCTCGAGCTGGATGGTTTTCCTCCTGTTGTACTCAACAACTGCTCTTCCGTGCTGACTCCCTGCCTAGGCAAACTCTTTCGTCTCTGTCTTTCCTCTAACGTCTCTCCTTCTTGCTGGAATTTTGCTCATATTCAACCTGTCCCAAAGAAGGGTGTCAGCTTCCAGCCCTCCAACTATCACCCCACTGCTCTCATTTCTTGCATATCTAAAGTTTTTGAAGTTACTCTTAACTAAAAATGTCTTCAGCATTTGTCTTCCCATAATTTACTTTCAGATCGCCAATACGGTTTTCTTAAGGGCCGCTCTACTGGTGATCTTCTTGCTTATCTTACTAACTCTTGGTCATCCTCCTTTTGGAACTTCGGTGAGACTTTCTCTATTGCGCTAAACCTTCGATAAAGTCTGGCACAAATCCCTAATTTCCAAACTACCCTCCTTCAGTTTCTACCCTTCTATCTGTGCCTTTGTCTCTAATTTCCTTTCAGACCGCTCCATAGCTGCAGTTGTAGACAGCTATCGCTCACTTCCTCAACCTATCAACTCGGGTATTCCTCAGGGTTCTGTCCTGTGTCCAATTTTCTTTGTAATATTTATAAATGATCTACTCAACTGTACCTCTAGTCCTATCCACTCATATGCTGACGACTCTACCTTACACTATTCAACTAGCTTTGCACTTCAACCCAGCATGCAAGCACTCCAAAAACAAACGTGACAAGTGTTACAACCGGGGCTACAAATAAAACAAAGGCACTTAGAGATTGGACTAGTAATAGGGCACTATGCAACAACGGTACGCTAGATCCAAACCCTCGAACTTATATGCCGGCGAACAAAAACACCTATACCCTCCAGAGTTAATCTGCGATAACGGGGTATCCTTAACTGGGCATAAATGTACTCTACTTCAGGCTAACCTACACTGGTATAGCCTGATAACAAACAAGATGCAAGTTACGTTAAAATGCATAAAAAGGAATCTATGGAGAGATCAATTAAATCACTGCAAGATATAATACAATAAAAAGATGCTTCAATACAGTTACTCTAAACAACAATAAACTCTTCACTCCTATCTGAAAGAAAGTGAAGTATAGTCCTACAGCATAGACCTGGAAACTTCTGAAGAAAGTCTGATGCTCATAAGATGCTCGTATCTTAAACTATATAAAGGCAGGAGGCAGGACACCACACGTGTAGACTGAATACACTAAAAGATAGGACATATAATGTTAACTGACACGAGAATACTATAAATGCGCAACGGTAGCAATGCTCGACACTAAAAGAAGTACTTCCTCATCAACGAAACAGTCTGCTATGATTGTGCAACTCAACAACAACCTAGACTAATAAATGCTGTGAATAATAATGCGTACATATCAAAGAGCTTATATTAAATACTAATAAGTGTCTACTCAATTAATAATGTCTAGCTGGAATACTCTAGGTAAGGAACTGTGGTTGAGCAAGACAGGCTCGTAGCCTAGCGATGTCCTTAAGACTGCATCCTTTAAGTTACGTTAATTGACTAGGGTGCTCTCTTGATAGATCCAGATCACAAGTATTTGGTTCTATCCTGGCGACCCTCTAAAGACAAGCAAAGAGGCAGCAAAGTGTGGAACTGGAACAGGCTAAAACCCTCAGTCAACACAATGCTGCACGCGTAAAGAACGCAAGCGAAAAGACAACAAAGGCTACCACAGGACCGGTCGAAGTCGTGTAGGTATAAGCAAACCATACACACATCGGGGACAACGACTACAGCTACCTTATCCCAGTCTAGCATTAAATAAAAGAGCAGAAACACTAAATCAATAATGGAGACACACTAAGTTCCCAACCTCTACTAACTAAGAACCCTTAAAAACCTATTCTAAGTACATGTAAATATCTCAGAGGACGGCGCATACAATACAATGGGTCGGCTATGGAAACCGTATGCAGAACCCAAGGGGACAAGTAATTGAATAAAGGTGAGAAGCAATGGAAAAGAAGAAGGTCAGAGAGAGAGACAGTGGTAAAGGGGGTGATCGGGAGAGAGTATGCAAAGGGATGTTAGAAGCATGCGCGCCAAGCCTGTCCTGAGGAGAACAGCTCCTGTGGACCCTCATGCAGGAGGCAAGTCACATAGGAGCCCACAAAGGCGCGATGGTCGGCCAATCACGGGCCGATACGTCACAAGGCAGCAGGCCCCTAGGACGCGCCAGGAACCGCCAGCCAATCAAAGGCGCGGGAAAGCCCGCGCGCGGGCGGGAAAACTCCTCCGAGCGAGGGAGGCAGCAACATACATACACACGCACATACTACCACCACGCTGCCTCTATCGATCTTTCTCCTTAACTTTACACCATGCATCTTATATTCTACTAATGATATAAAATACTTCCCGTTGTCACAGACGAAAACAAAGACCACCACTGGACTGTCTGTGACAATGCGAGCACAAGGAAAGAAAGAACAACATTCTCGGATAACTGTAGCCCATTTCGATGTCCCTGGCGAGCGCTAGTGGCTAACGAGAGGCGATTCTGCCCACGCTGGTAGACGTCACACAAGGCCATAGAGCGACTATCTTCTGATCTATCAATTGTTTATGATTGGGGCAGAGAAAATCTTGTTACAATCAATGTCTCCAAGACCCAGTTTCTCCCTCTATCACTCCATCATAATTTCCACATGACTATCAACTATTTTTCAGCAATGCATAACTCAACCCTTCATCTTCCCTCAATATTCTAGGTGTATCTTTTTCATCTGACCTTTCTTGGAAAAATCATATACCACTCTTGCTAAGACAGCTTCCCAAAAGTTAGGTGTACTCAACCGTCTCCGTGGGTTCTCATCCCCGCACGAAAACCACGATTTTTAGCTTGGTGGTGGTCTAGGGAGGTAGCTAAATAAATTATAAAAAGGTAAGTAAATAAGGAAAATATATAATACCAACCCCCGTAAATATATAATACCAACCCCCGTAAATATATAATACCAACCCCCGTAAATATATAATACCAACCCCCGTAAATATATACCAACCCCCGTAAATATATAATACCAACCCCCGTAAATATATAATACCAACCCCCGTAAATATATAATACCAACCCCCGTAAGTATATAATACCAACCCCCGTAAATATAATACCAACCCCCGTAAATATATAATACCAACCCCGTACATATATAATACCAACCCCCGTAAATATAATAACCAACCCCCGTAATATATAATACCAACCCCCGTACATATATAATACCAACCCCCGTAAATATATAATACCAACCCCCGTAAATATATAATACCAACCCCCGTAAGTATATAATATACCAACCCCCGTACATATAATACCAACCCCCGTAAATATATAATACCAACCACCGTAATTATATAATACCAATCCCCGTACATATATAATACCAACCCCCGTACATATATAATACCAACCCCCGTAAATATATAATACCAACCCCCGTAAATATAATACCAACCCCCGTAAATATATAATACCAACCCCCGTACATATATAATACCAACCCCCGTAAATATATAATACCAACCCCCGTAAATATATAATACCAACCCCCGGACATATATAATACCAACCCCCCTACAAATATAATACCAACCCCCGTAATATATAATACCAACCCCCGTAAATATATAATACCAACCCCCGTAAATATAATACCAACCCCCGTACATATATACCAACCCCCGTACATATATAATACCAACCCCCGTACATATATAATACCAACCCCCGTACATATATAATACCAACCCCCGTAAATATATAATACCAACCCCCGTAAATATATAATACCAACCCCCGTACATATATAATACCAACCCCCGTAAATATATAATACCAACCCCCGTACATATATAATACCAACCCCCGTACATATATAATACCAACCCCCGTAAATATATAAGCAGGAATGAGGACACCGACCTCAATGTTCCCGCCTGTATTTAATATCACACTCTATATAATTATAATGCTAGTTACTGACGCTCAATATTGGATTATCTCTCACTCACTCACTCTCTCTCTCTGTTTATCTATCCGTCTATCTATCTATCTATGTCGCTCACACTCTCTTACTCACTCACTCAATCTCTCTCTCGATCTCAGTCCTCTCTCTCTCTCTCTCTCTCTATATATATATATCTATCTATCTATATCTTGTTCCCCCCCCTCCTCTCTCTCTCTCTCTTATCTAAATATATATGTACAGTATATATACATACATACATACATATCCCGGCCTACAACCTTTATATGTACAGTATATATACATACATACATACATATCCCGGCCTACAACCTTTATTTCTAAGCGCCTCTCTGGAAATTTAGGTCACTTCCCACTAACAAATTCTCGCAGTTCTGAAATCAAATAAATATCACTATTATTCATTGCTCCGGGGGCCAGAACGTTCCTACATTGGACTTGCTACGCAGTCAGGAGGAGAATATCTAAACTATTGTAGCATATATATAATAATAATAATAATAATAATAATAATAATAATAATAAAAATAATAATAATAATAATAAAAATAATAATAATAATAATAATAATAATTAAAGTAAGAATCCTGCCAGCCAATCAACGCGCTGCATTTAACTATCTCTTTAAGCCACCTGAGTTTGACAATCCGGATGTTTCCCTCAACTCTGCCACACCCTCCCTTGCAACCAATCAGGAGCCTCCGTTGTCGGAGCAGGAAAATACTGTACCAGCCGCGCACATCTCTTCACCTTCCAAATCACTCTCGCTCCCTCCACAGGCCATCTCTTTGAGTTGCAATAGGTCTATGACATCCGTGCAAGCCCCATACTCCCGTAAGCCACTACAAGACCTTGGCAACCATCTCCCTGGGACATATTATGAAGAGATAAGATCAGAGGAGAGGGGAAGGGATGTTCAAAACGCGCGGCCGGAGATGGCACTGCCCGGGCGGCATCGCATCTAAATCCATACAAACCATCTTTCGATTCAGAAATGCCTCAATAAAAACCAAGCTTCACTTATACAAAGCACTTATAAGACCTCTTTTGTGCTACGTCCCACTCAGCATTTCACTTTCGGCCCCTACCAACCAACTAAAATACCAAAGAATACAAAATAAAGCACTGAGGTGGATGTTAGGGACTCAGTGGTATGAGTTCCAGACGGCACAACATCTTCACAATCTAGCCCACATCCCCCCTCTAAATACTTATTGGCAGCAATTAGCAGAAAAACAAATTATAAAACTTGAGACCTTTCATGATAACTTCATCCAAATTTTCAATAGAATTTTATATCCCCCCCCCCCCCCCCCGCCCCTTGTCAAACCTCCTTCACCCCAACAACAGAGAGGCACCCATTCCTAAATTAACTTACAATCAAGATTGGTAGAGGCGGTAGGTCATGCCGGCTCGTCCACAGTCCAACCTCCCTACCACTCTTGACCTAGATTCCTTCACTTCCAATTAATATGTATAACTTCACAGACAAATTACAAGACAACAACCTTTTAACGTAACTCCAAAATATAATAACAGTACAGTCTTCTTACAAGTTCTGCCACTGACAGTTTTCCCCAGCAGTTACCCCTTTTGACTCAATGCCACCCAAAATTATCTCCCCCTTTTATACCATTTTCGAATTACTACCATCCAAAAAATCTATCTATCTATCTATCTATATGCTCAGGCCCAATCCCCATTTTGGGGGTAGCCAACTCAAGACAGAGCAAGAACAGGGAAAACACAAACACAACATAAAACAACAAATAAACACATATAAAAAACACAAAACTCTCACACATCCAGGTCACCCAGGAGAAGACCCAGAGACCAGGGTCACCAAGGTCACTCCAGCACTCCTCCGGCCCCCGACCACCCGGAGAGGTTCCGATCTCGGCAGGCAGACACGCAGTGGAGCCAAAGCCACAAGCCCCCCCACCACAATACACACCCCAAAACATCCAAAGCCCAATAGCAAGCACTTTCGATTTTATACCACCCAAAATTATCTTTCTCCCCATCCCTTGCCCCCTTCTTGACAAGCCATCCTGAATCTTATTAAAGTAACTTCTCCAACTAAAACAATTCAACCCCAGTTCAATTATTCAACTCACGCACGTTGGGGCAAGCCCCGACACCCTATTTCTCCCACTATTATCACTGTCTCTACTACTTAACCAATACAAACTTCCCTTCTTTCACCCTCACCCAAATTTTCTATATTCATTCATTCATTCATGCAGACGTCATTCCCGTTACGAGCTCCACTGAGTTCACTTGCAAGCAACTCATACTCTCTTCCTCACCCGGGCAACAATGGGAACTTGGCTACACCTGCCGCAGCCTCCCAACTCGCCTTTCTCGCCCTACTAAAGTCCACCTCTGGCCCAACACCACTTCTCGCTTGACCTCCATTAAGCTCAGAAAAACACCCCCTAGATCCCTTCCAAGATAAACTTGTACACATCCTAAAATCTAAAAACCAATGGGGCTAAAAATGAGGGAGCAGTGGGTCTAGAAAAACAACCCATCTCCCCTCAAGAAGGACGCATGTTATTAAGAGGGTTTATTAAGATCGTATTTACCCATTTGAGTCCTAGATGTAGATGATAAACTAAAGCAAATCGTCTAATGGTAACCTGAATATGATGAAAATTACGAAATTGTGGTGAAGGGGTTATGCTTACTACTGCTGCTGCTGCTGCTGCTGCTGCTACTGCTACTGCTACTACTACTACTACTACTATGTAATACAATTATCAATACGCAATAATAACAATAACATTATTAATATTTATAATAACAATAATAATAATAACAATAATAATAAATCATAATAATAATAACAATAATACATATATATAAAAAAAAAAAATAATACAAACTAATATAAAGCAACTAATAAATTGTTGGATAAAGTTGTGTGGACTAGTGATTTATAGGATCAATAACAGGATCAGTTATTTATGGTCCCTCCTAAGGCGCGGGAGATTATTCAGAGCTTGGAATTATTAAGGGGAGATGAGCTCATTTATTGGTTCATTTATGTATATTTTTATTATTATATTAGTTTCCTCCCTAGACCTCCATCAAGCTTAAACTAACATCCCATAGGCCCCCTTTCAAGATATATTTGTACATTTTCGGTAGAACATTTTCCTCTAAAATTACAGGCTCGCTTTCGCTCGCCAGGAAAGGCACCTAATTGGCATGAAAGGTCTAAATATTGACACAGAAAAGGGGTGAAAGGTCTTAAAATCGACAAACTAAAAGAAGGAAAGTCTTAAAATATCAAAACTAACGTGCT
The DNA here is from genome assembly GCA_032716605.1 of Paralithodes platypus. Taxonomy (NCBI): domain Eukaryota; kingdom Metazoa; phylum Arthropoda; class Malacostraca; order Decapoda; family Lithodidae; genus Paralithodes; species Paralithodes platypus. Next base: position 27,313,335 of record CM064539.1, read on the forward strand.
AAACACGAGGGAGAAGGAGAGCCAGAAACAGCCACTACCTCCCCCTTAATCTATTCCAGTCCGAACTTCCGGTGAAAAAGAAAAAGAGGGGGGGGGGGGGGGGGGGGGGGGGGGTTAGTGCCACAACTGACAGACTTCTATTAATGTTGTTTTGATTCGAGGGATTTCTTGTTTTTGAGTTTTCATTGTATTTCTATCTGGCTTTGTTCCAGTAGTTGGAATATTACAAGACGTGTCATCTCCTCAGTTTTTTTGCTTTCCTATGTGAATGAGGGAGACAAAAAGGCAGAGCTCCCTGTACCGAGTGCCTCCCCCAGAGTTGAAAGAGTGACAGAGCCAAAATCAAGGGACGTTCGAGCCAAAATGCCAGGACACACGGAGTTTGAAGCAATTTAAGTCATAGGAAGAGGGAAAGACTGATTCTGGGAGAGAGTTCTAGAGCTCAGCTGTTGAATAGAAGAAAAGCTGGGTATAACGTTTCACTCTTGGGTTAGAGAGTTGCACAGAGTAGGAGTGGGATTGTGTTCCAAGACGGGTACTACATGCTCTACGAAGAAGGGTGGTATACACTAAGAGAGCTCTGAGGAATACTGATTATTGTAATAACGGTAGAATAGTGAGAGATGCAACATTGCGGTGAAGAGACAGAGATTGCAGAGAATTGGTGAGTGGACGTGAGTTAATGAGACGGAGGGCTTTCTTTTCTACTTTGTCTAGCACTGCACAATGTGAACAATACTCAATCCATGGATGCACCGTCCCCCTGTACAGAGCAAGAAGCTGCGCAGGGGTAAAGAACCCCCGGAGGCGGTTGATCACACCCAGCTTCTGGGAAGCTGTTTTAGCAAGACTGGTAATATGATCTTTCCAAGAGAGATCAGAAGAAAAAGAGACACCGAGAATATTAAGAAAAGATGAAGGGTTAATTTGTATGTTGTTGAAGAGTAAGTCATAGTTTTCTGGAAAGGGGCTATGAGTAGACAGATGGAGAAAATTAGTTTTGGAAGCATTGAAAGTAACAAGGTTTTCTCTGCCCCAATTAGTGATAGTAAAGAGATCAGAAGATTTTGTTTTTGTTTTTTTGTTTTTTAAGAGACAATGAATGGAGGAAGGAAAAACACAGATAAAACAAAAAGGTCCATGTGCCTAAAGGCATCCTCCATTCATAAAATGTTTGTAACAACTGGATTTAAACTTTTGTAGATTGTAAGTTTGTGGAAAGCAACTCGAGGGAAGTGAATTCCAAAGAGTAGTAGTTCTAGGGATAAATGCATTTTGATAAGCAGAAGTTCTGCGTTCTGGAGGAGAAAGTGTAAATTCATGGGCGCTCTCAGCTGCCCTAGTTCTACGGGGAAAGGTGTGGAGAGGCGGCACAATTGAAGCAAGTTCCTCGGAACAATTGCTGTGAAACTATCTGTAGAATAATGCAAGGGATGCAAAGTTTCTTCGTATGGATAATGTAGGAAGGTCCTGTGTCATTGCAGGGTTATTGATTAATCTAATAGCTTTATTTTGAATTTTGTCCAACTCCCTCAATGCAACCACTCCACTTCCACTCCACAGAGGTGAACAGTAATCCATCTGAGAACGCACATGACTTCTATATATTACGGCCAACTGCTCGTCAGTGAAGAATTCTCGAACTCTGTACAGGAGTCCCAGTTTTTTAGAGGCATTCTTAGCAATGCCTCTAACATAATGTGTCCAGCTCAAGTTAGTAGTTAATGTTACACCGAGAATGTCAATACTAGGGGAAGTGGGAATATTTACATCATTAACAAATATATTGGAGTCAGTGAGATTCTGTCGGTTAGAAAATTGAATGTACTCGGTTTTCTGTGCATTAAAGGAAACTAGATTCTTTTGTCCCTATTCATTAATTCTACAAAGGTCCTGGTTCAGAGAAATTGCAGTGTTTATTTTATAAGATCGGGTTGGGTGAAAGAATTGGTAAATGTGAAGGAACTGTGGAGTGTTGAGTCATCTGCGTAGGAATGTATTGGATTATGAGTGGTAGATATGAGATCATTGATATGAATGAGGAACAGAGTTGGGGCCAAAACTGATCTCTGGGGAACACCAGCATGTATTGAGCAAAATTGAGAATAAAGGCCATCTACCATTACACGTATTTTTCTGTTATGAAGATAAGAAGAAATTAGTGGAACTAATGATGCAAGGCCGTAGTGTGACATCTTCGACAATAAGGATTGATGCCAGACTCTATCAAATGCCTTTGATATATCCAGTGCTATTGTATGTGTTTCACCATGTTGGTTTGTAGCTTGGTTGATTTGATGCGTAAGAAGGCAAAGAATGTCTGCAGTTGATCGACATCGTCTAAAACCATATTGCCTATCACTGATTAATTTATTATTCTCAAGATGCTTAATTATGTGATTATTTAATATAATTTCAAAGACTTTACCAAGAGTGGAAGTTATAGCTATTGGTCTGTAGTTTGATGGATCTGAAGAGGCACCTTTTTTAGGAACTGGATGGATGTTTGCTTCTTTCCAGGGTACTGGGAAGCATGAGGTATGAGTACACAGACGGAAAAATTTTGCCAATACAGGAGCGAGCACCAAGGAGCAATTCTTAAGTACTATTGGAGGAATTTCATCTGGACCAGGAGCCTTATCTACTGAGAGATTCTGCAAAATAGTTTTGACATGTCTGGTGTGGATCTTAAGTGAGGGAATTTCAGGCGAATTAAAATTAAGTACAGGGACATCTTGATTCATTTCATCTAAGGTTGAGTTGGTGGAGAAAATATTCGCAAGAAGGTTAGCTTTACCTCGTGGGTCACTTACAAGATTGCCAGTCGGAGATTTTAATGGTGGAATGGATGAAGCAGTAGTGAAGTTGGATTTGAATGAGTTAAGAGTAGACCAAAATATTGTGTTATCATTTGGATTATTTAGAAGTTTATTTGCCTGCTTGTGGAGAAAGTTTGATTAAGTTAGGTTTAATACAGTTTTGGCATGATTTCTGATGTTTCTAAAGTAATTAAAGGCTTCATGTGTTTTTGATCTTGTGTATGCATTGTAGGCTATTGCTTTTTGTTCAGTTACTCTAGCACAATTATGGTCAAACCATTTAGGTGAATTAGATCTTTTACTGTACTTTTGATGAGGAATAAAAGTTTCCATTCCAATGTTTACAAAATCTTGTATGTGGCTCAAGGTGGAGTGTGCATCATTAGAAAAGAAAGAGGTCCAGGGAATATCAATAATGAAACCTTGAAGACCCTCCCAGTCTGCCCTATCGTAATGTGTTTTATGTCCTCCTTACGTGAGTTTTGGAGTTCCTGCTGTGAGTGATTTCGAGGAAGGCTTGTTGAATAGTGTAATGTAGAATCGTCAGCATATGAGTGAATGGAGATGGAGGTGCAATTGAGAAGATCGTTAATGAATAATAGGAAGATAATTGGAGATAGGACAAATCCCAGAGTAACACCGGAGTTGATAGGTTGAGGAAATGAAAGGTGGCCGTCCACAACCGCAGTTATGGAATGGCCAGAAAGGAAATTAGAGACAAAGGCACAGATGGAGGGATAGAAACCGAAGGAGGGCAGTTTGGAAATGAGGGATTTGTGCCAGACTCTATCGAAGGCCTTCGATATGTCTAGTGGAACAGAAAAAGTCTCACCGACGTCCAGTATATGGGGGATGACCAAGAGGTAGCAAGATAAGAAAGAAGACCACCAGTAGAGCGACCCTTAAGGAAGCCATACTGGCGGTCTGAGAGTAGGTTATGGGAAGATACATGTTTAAGAAATGTTGACGTATGAATAGCTTAAAAAAATGTAGAGATGCAAGAAATGAGAGCAATTACAAGAAATGAGAGCAATGTTAAGCGATGCTAAAGCCGGTATCACACGAGAGCTTTTATAGTCAACATTCGATGATCAACATTTTTCTGGCAACATGTCTGGAGTATTTTGTCCTGGTATCGGAAACTAGACTGTTGCTAGATGAATTTAGGTGACCGAAATATTCTAAATGTTGACCTCATAAGCTGCCAGACCAGTGTTGAGGATAAATGTTGAGTGAAAAAGCGCTCGTGTGATACCGGCTTAAGGGGCTTCACCCCATTCAGGTGTCGATACATATCTTCTGGCCAAGCGATGGCAAGCCTGTAATTTAGAAGAAATCGGTCGAACATTTCAAATTACAAAAGTGCAAACATTTAGCTTGAAGGGGGTCTGGGTGGGCATTTAGCTTGAAGGGGGTCTGGGTGGGCATTTAGCTTGAAGGGGGTCTGGGTGGGCATTTAGCTTGAAGGGGGTCTGAGTGGGCATTTAGCTTGAAGGGGGTCTGGGTGGGCATTTAGCTTGAAGGGGGTCTGGGTGGGCATTTTAAAGTTTGAAGGAAGTCTTGGAAGGCATCTTTGTGGGAGAAACTAACATACAGTGCTCGAAAATGGCAAAAGTCAGGAATATCCTCAACAATAATTAAGTAAGATATCATAATAACCCCCAAGACGTCTGACCAGATAGTTATAATAACTTCCATTGAGATAACAAACATGCAATATATAATGATCTTGGGTAAATATTGATTATTATTCATATTATTATTATTTGTATTACTATTTTTATTATTATTATTATTATCATTATTATTATTATTATTATTATTATTATTATTCAGTTAAATTGTTACCATGCTATAGTTATATATGTATACTATGTAGGCTACATATATCTTTCTTAAATTATATTTGACTCCTATTAATGCTAAATTTACTTTTATAATTATTATATCTACCAATTAATGTCTTCGCCCACTGGTGGGTACAAATAAACAATCAATTATTATTATTATTATTATTATTATTATTATTATTTTTATTATTATTATTATTATTATTATTATTTTTTATTTTATTTTATTTTGTATCCCTAACTTAAATTAAGTCTTTAGGAGGTGGCAAATTGTGCGAAGTTCTGCATCTTCTGATTATAAGAATCATGTGCTGTACCTCATCATGTTCGCCTTACAACTTCCTTGTAATATTATAACATGTGCTGTACCTCATCATGTTCGCCTTACAACTTCCTCGTAATATTATAAGAATCATGTGCTGTACCTCATCATGTTCGCCTTACAACTTCCTTGTAATATTATAAGAATCATGTGCTGTACCTCATCATGTTCGCCTTACAACTTCCTTGTAATATTATAAGAATCATGTGCTGTACCTCATCATGTTCGCCTTACAACTTCCTCGTAATATTATAAGAATCATGTGCTGTACCTCATCATGTTCGCCTTACAACTTCCTTGTAATATTATAAGAATCATGTGCTGTACCTCATCATGTTCGACTTACAACTTCCTCGTAATATTTCCTCATGTTAATTCTTAAATTACATTATTTTGCGGTGTCCAATAATTACTGTAATGTATTAGCCCATGTGTGGTTGTGTGGGTATAAATAAACAATCAATCTTATCATTATTAACTCACCCCTTCGAAGACCATAACTTGGCTTTCCCCGTATTTACCTTCAAATTCCGTTTTTCGCACACTGTTCCAAACTCATTTACCAGACCCTGCAACTCCCATTCATTATCACTCATCAGAACTGTATCATCCGCAAACAGCAGTATAGGTAGCTTCCACTCAATTCCCTCCCTTTTCAGCGATACACCAACATCCACTGCTCTCAATAGTATTTCTTTCATAACTCCATCCATATATACAGTAAACAACCACGGGACATCACACACCCCTGTTTCAAACCAACATTCAGGTCAAAGAACTCGCTCTGCTCACTCTCCACACGTATACTGCCGCCTTTGCACCCTCATACATGTCTTCACTGCTTTCAGCAACTGCCCTCTACTCCGTATATTCTAAGTACTTTCCACAAACCTTCTCTATCCACTCTGTCATAGGCCTTCTAAGTCCATAAAGGCAACATACACCTTGTTTCTTCTCCAGATACTTCTCCACAACACAATTCAGGGTAAAAATCTGATCTACACATCCTCTTCCCTTCCTAAAACCTCCCTGCTCGTCGCCTATCCATTTCTCCGTTCTCACTCTCACTCTCTCAATCACTACCCTACTGTAACCTCCTACGCTTAGAAGACACATAATAATATTATAAGTTATTCTTTTATATTATTTATTTTTATTTTATTTTATTTTTTATCCCTAACTTAAATTAAGTCTTTAGGAGGTGGCAAATTGTGCGAAGTTCTGCATCTTCTGATTATAAGAATCATGTGCTGTACCTCATCATGTTCGCCTTACAACTTCCTTGTAATATTATAAGAATCATGTGCTGTACCTCATCATGTTCGACTTACAACTTCCTCGTAATATTTCCTCATGTTAATTCTTAAATTACATTATTTTGCGGTGTCCAATAATTACTGTAATGTATTAGCCCATGTGTGGTTGTGTGGGTATAAATAAACAATCAATCTTATCATTATTAATATTAATATTAACTAAACTTGTATTGAAGACTTTCATCGTATTTACCAATTGCGAATATTCTTATAAATTTTGTCCCTAGATTCAAATCCTTCCTCGGCTTCATAAAATAATTTAAATGTAGCTGAAATCAACTAAAGCCGGTATCACACGAGAGCTTTTATAGTCAACATTCGATGATCAACATTTTTCTGGCAACATTTCTATATTATTTGGCACTGGTATCGGGAATTAGACTGATGGTAGATGAATTTAGGTATCCGAAATATTATAAATTTTAGCCTCATATGCTACCAGACCAATGTTGAGGATAAATGTTGAGGGAAAAAGCGCTCGTGTGATACCGGCTTAAACCAAAACGGTGAGTAAAAGGTCGTATATAATGATATATCTTGCCCCCTACCGTTTCTACACCACGGATGGTTTACAGTGCACACAATCTAGCCAAATATCACACGCTAAACTTGGGCAAGATCACAGTGACCTTTAACCCTTTCACGCACATATGACTCGGAGGTTGCCAGATTAGCAATAAGAAATAGAGTTCTCTCACTCTTAGAATTACCTCTCCAAAATTAGTTTTCTGCCCACAGCTAACTCAAAGACAACTGCAGAGGTTGAAGTAACTAAACTAAAGGTTTCTAAATACCCCTGATGGTAACAACGGCTTAAAGTATCCCAATAGGCTCAAACCAAGCATTAAAGGGGGATGAGTGTATTTAGTTTCCTCCCTACTTTTTCATCAAGCTTAAAATTACATCCCCTAGACTCCCTTTCAAGATAAATTTGTACATTTTTCGGTAGAAAAATGTCCCGGCCGGAGGTTGCTCTTAAATTACAGGCTCGCTATCGCTGGCCAGAAAAAAATCGACACCTTAACGGCACGAAAGGTCTTAAAATTGACAGAAATGGGCAAGGTCTTAAAATATCCAAACTACTGGGGCGAAGGTCTTAAAATCTGAAAACTAATGGGGCTAACATGAGGGAGAAGGGGAGCCAGAAAACCGACCCCTCTCCCCTTAACCTTGGGCGAGAATAGACGAGGCTTCGAACTCATCTTCCGTAACCCTCTTTACCTAGTGTGAGGTTTTTAAGACGTTCGTTCCGTTAGTTTGGCGATTTAACCTTTCGCATATTTTCTTGTCAATGAAAACTGTCGTGCCCCTTAGAGTCGATGTTCTATTACTGGCTATATTTAGAAGGAACCTGCCTTCGGCTATATTTTTACTCTGGCTAAATTTTACACATTAATCTTGGATATTTAGACGATGTTCTATTTCTAAGGCTTGATTTAGACGAGGTCTATTACTCTGGCTATTTAGACGATCAATACATTAATACATAAATATATACACCAACACGATGTTCTATTACTCTGGCTATATTTAGATGTTCCCTATTACTCTGGCTATATTTAAGCGTTCTATTACTCTGGCTATTTAGATAAATTTGTACATTTACTCGGCTAGAAAATGTCCAGGCCGGAGGATGTTCTCTGGCTATATTACAGGCTCGCTATTACTCGCCAGGCTCGATATTAGACGATGTTCTTAAAATTGACTGGGGAAGACGATGTCTATATCCAAACTACTGGGCTATATTTAAAATCTCAAAAGCAATGGGCTATATTTAGACGATGTTCTATTACTCTGGCTATATTTAGAGGGCCTGCTTCTATCTTCCTAACCCTATTTACGATAGATCCTTACTCTGGCTAGAAGACGTTCTATATAGTAAGCATCAAGTGAAAATGTCGTCACCGGTACCGAAGGGGTTCTATTACTCTGGCTATAGACGATGTTCTATTACTCTGGCTATATTTAGACGATGTTCTATTACTCTGGCTATATTTAGACGATGTTCTATTACTCTGGCTATATTTAGACGATGTTCTATTACTCTGGCTATATTTAGACGATGTTCTATTACTCTGGCTATATTTAGACGATGTTCTGTTACTCTGGCTATATTTAGACGATGTTCTATTACTCTGGCTATATTTAGACGATGTTGTGCAGCTTAAGAAGGATCTGTGGTAGTTAAAAGGGTCGAGTGAGATAGTTCAAAGCCTGTTCATTGCTGGAGGCCCTTTTTAAGCTGAATAAACTGTGTAATAGTTGCCAGAATAAAGTTAAAAGGACGTCGCTGGTACAGAAGGGGTTAAAAGCACGTCGCCGGTACAGAAGGGGTGAAGAAGGATATGAGGTAGTCAAAAGCACGTCGCCGGTACAGAAGGGGTGAAGAAGGATATGAGGTAGTCAAAAGCACGTCGCCGGTACAGAAGGGGTGAAGAAGGATATGATGTAGTCAAAAGCACGTCGCCGGTACAGAAGGGGTGAAGAAGGATATGAGGTAGTCAACAGCACGTCGCCGGTACAGAAGGGGTGAAGAAGGATATGAGGTAGTCAAAAGGGTTAAGTGAGATAGTTCAAAGCCTGTTCATTGCTGGAGGCCCTTTTTAAGCTGAATAAACTGTGGTATAGTAGCCAGATTAAAGCTAAGAGGATGGCCCCGGTACAGAAGGGGCGGGTGGTTCACTTTTTGGTCGATATATATATTTTTGTTAATCACATATTTTCTAGTTTCCTCCCTAGACCTCCATCAAACTTATAAAAAACATTCATTATATCCCCCTTCTAGATTAATTTGTACATTTTTCGGTAGAAAAATGTCCCGGCCGAAGGCCGCTTCTTCCCAAATTACAGGCTCACTATCGTTTTCCAGGCAAAAAATCGACACCTATATAGCGCGAAAGGTCTCAATATTGACTAGGAAATGGTGGCAAAGCGTCTTAAAATCGACAAACTAACGGGACAAACATCTTAAAATCTTAGAACAAGGGGGGCTAAACATGAGGGAGAAAGGGGGCCGGACAAACGACCCTTAAACTCGGGGCGAAGCTAGACGAGCGACAGCGAAGATAAGTGACTTTTAAGGGGGAGGTAGTCGCTTTTCCTGGACCCCCTTCTCCCTCATGTTTAGCATATTAGTTTTGAGATTTTAAGACGTTTGTTCCATTAGTTTGGTGATTTTAAGAACTGGCACTCCATTTCGTGCCATTTAGGTGTCGAAATTTTCTTGGCGAGCGAAAGCGAGCCTGTATTTTTTGAAGGAACCGGCCTTCGCCTGGGACATTTTTCTGCCGAAAAATGTAGAAATTCATCTCGAAATGGGGTCTAGGGGGTGTTATTTTAAGCTTGCAGGGGATCTAGCGAGGAAACACAAAAATATATAAATTAATAAACACATAGACCAATCCTTATCCCCTTAACAAGCATTTGCATTATTCAGATTAATGGTGGACGGGCGTGTTTATTGGCTCCTTTATGTACCTTTATATCATTGTTGTTTTTAGTTTCCTCCCTAGACCTCCATCAAGCTTAAAAAATAACTAATCTATCTATTTTTATATATATATATATATATATATATATATATATATATATATATATATATATATATATATATATATATATATATATAAACAAGCCCCTCCTTTAAGATAAATGTGTACATTTTTCGATAGACAAATGTCCCTGCTGAAAGCCGGTTACTCTTAAATTACAGGTGCGTTATCGCTGGCCAGGATATAATCGACACCTAAATGACACAAACAGTCTTAATATTAACAAAGAAATGGGGCGAAAAGTCTAAAAAAACGCCAAACTAAAGGGCCGAACGTCTTTCAATCTGATAACATAATTGGGCTAAGCATGAGGAAGCACCAGCCGAGTGGCGACATGTGACCTTCAGCGAGCCTTTACATTATTCACATTAATCTCTCGTCTCCCCTCCAGTTAGTATTTGGCTCTTGAAATAGACAGTGAGGCTTTTCTTGACTTTATTCTGGCTTTCATGAGAGGATTTTAGTTATCTTAAGAAGGACCTCTGGGAAAAGGGCCTGTCGCACTGGCGTCCCGACTTTCAAATGGTTGTGTGTTTTGCAAAGTCTGGTGCAAAGTTCTGAAAGTGTGAAACCTCAAATTGGCACTATAAGTTTCACCCCGTTCTTAACATTAATCATTCATTACAAACGCCAATGTACTTGAATAAACTAATGAAAGCATATAGTCCTCCCGGGATTCGAACTCGGGACACCACACCCAGAACATAACTATGCCATTTTTGCCAAATTTACAATTACATTAAATTAGTAGTTACAATATAAGGAGAGGTTTATAGTTTGTTTCCTGTATCTCCATCAAGCTTAAAGAAAATACCCCCAAGACCATCCTTCGAGATAAATGTGTAAATTGAGCGAGACTACACGTGTGGAGACATATGACCTTTAGCGAACCTTTTCATTATTCAGATTAATTTCGTATCCCCTCCAGTTAGTATTGGAGTCTTGGCTTGTCTTTACTATATTTTGACTATCTTGAGAGGATTTTAGCCTTCTCAACCTTTTCAGGCTCCTAAGATTTGTATTTATTTTTTATTTTTTTTGTATTGCTAGACGCCGTAATTCTCGGGAAGTGGTGGCCATGTACGGTCGCGCTAATAAGTCATGTTCCAGCTGTCATTACGGTTGGCTTGCTCTGTGCTGTATTAATGTGTGTCAAATGTTGAATTGAGTGGGTAAATGATGGACAATGTTTGTATATTTCACTCGATATGAAGAATGAATGCTTTGATATTGCTGATACCAATTCTTGATCGAAACATAATTGGTGCTGAGACATCACTTATTAGCTCGATTGTACATTAGGCATTTGTCACGAATTAATAGGTCAAGTTGCCCGGGCTTGACATCTACCAATAACATTTTGACAGAGCGGGTTTGACCTCCCGACCCTTTGATCTGCAGCTGACGCTTTACTGACTGTCACTAGAATAAACTAATGACAGCATATGATCCTCAGGGGATTCGAACTCGGGACACCACACCCACAACATAAGCATCTAAACCATTACACCACCAACACAGGTCTCCTAATTCTCCTAATCTCATAATTAACTCTCCAAAAATATTATTCTGCCAATAAGCTCGCTCAAAGACAACTGCAGGGTTTGAACAACCTAAACTAAAGGTTTATAAACTACCCTGATGGTCACAATGCCTTTTAAGGGGGATGGTTCACTTTTTGATCATTTTGTTTTTTCTTCATATATTTAGTATTAGGCCTATTTTAGTTTCCTCTCTGGACCTCCATCAAACGTAAAAAAAAAAAAAAAAAAAAAAATTATACAAATAAACACGTATATTAGATCCCCCTTCTAGATTAATTTGTACATTTTTTGGTAGAAAAATGTCTTGGCCGAAGGCCGATTCCTCTAAATTTCAGGCTCACTATCGTTCGCCAGGAAAAAAATTGACACCTAAATAGCAATGGGGCGAAACGTCTTAAAATCGACAAACTAATGATGCAAAGATCTTATAATCTGAAAATTAATGGGGCTAAACACGAGCAAGAAGGGGGCCAGAAAAACCAGCCCATCCCTCTTTGAAATAGGACTTAAGAGGCCTCTATCAACCCTTCTGGATTAGTAAGCCAGCACACTGGAAGTCAAGAATAGCATCAGGACTGGAGCCCCTTTTCGAGAACTCCAGTCCCTTCCTATTCATGATCACCTCTGAGACAGAAATCCATTTGTTTTCACTTATTTGTGTACACTTAAGAGGAGATGGGTCGCTACTCTCCCTCGTGTTTAACCCATTAGTTTTCGGATTTTAAGATGTTTGCCCCATTAGTTTGTCGATTTTTAAGACCTTTCGCCCCATTTCCTTGTCAATATTAAGACCTTTCTTTCTATTTAGATGTGATTATTTTCCTGGCGAACGATAGTGAGCCTGAGATTTGGAAAGAACCGGCCTTTGGCTGGGAAATTTTTCTACCAAATAAATGTACAAATTTATCTAGAAGGGGAATCTAATGGATGTTGTAACATCCGAACAGACCCGGATGTAATGTGACCGACACCAGGATGTGGTCCGCGACTTTACTACTGGACATCGTGGAGCATTCTCTCTTTCTTTCTACCTTCAACCCCTGCCTAAGTGACACGAGAGAGAGAGAGAGAGAGAGAGAGAGAGAGAGAGAGAGAGAGAGAGAGAGAGAGAGAGAGAGAGAGAGAGAGAGAGAGAGAGAGAGAGAGAGAGAGAGAGAGAGAGAGAGAGAGAGAGAGAGAGAGAGAGAGAGAGAGAGGGGCAATGACGTAGAGAACCCCCAATTGTCCCACCTACTTCACACCTCTTATTGGACCACCACACCTGCCTTTCACCTGTAATTGGTCGACGTGAGCTGCCTGCCCCTATTGGTTCCATTTAATTTTGTGATTGAATATTAAATAGTGGAGATTTGGTGCGATAGTTGATTAAATAACTTGATGTAAACCTATTGTCATTAGCAATTAAGCATTGTAAAAGTCCTATAAATTATATTGTGACTTAAGCCTACTAAGATATACCTTCATTCTATAATTTAGGTGAAATCAGAACGAATACAAAACGATCCTGAAATCTTATATTAATTTCTCTCATTACTTCTTTTGTTTGATTGTTAAAAACTTTATTTATTTTATTAATATCATTCCATTTTACATGTGACTTTATATATTCCCTGATCTATTATTTTACATGTGACTTTATATATTCCCTGATCTATCATTTTACATGTGACTTTATATATTCCCTGATCTATCATTTTACATGTGACTTTATATATTCCCTGATCTATTATTTTACATGTGACTTTATATATTCCCTGATCTATTATTTTACATGTGACTTTATATTCCCTGATCTATCATTTTACATGTGACTTTATATATTCCCTGATCTATTATTTTACATGTGACTTTATATATTCCCTGATCTATTATTTTACATGTGACTTTATATATTCCCTGATCTATTATTTTACATGTGACTTTATATATTCCCTGATCTATTATTTTACATGTGACTTTATATATTCCCTGATCTATTATTTTACATGTGACTTTATATATTCCCTGATCTATTATTTTACATGTGACTTTATATATTCCCTGATCTATTATTTTGATTCAGTAAAAGTCTGGCAAAGAATATGAATAACTAATTGGCTAACCTAATAATGAAAATAATAATGATTTACGATACGCAAAGAGGCCAATGATTAAATTAATAACGAGGTAAGAGTAAAAGAGTAACATAATATTTAAAGGGTTAACAAACTAAATTAGATATATAAAAAGAATTTAATAATATTCTGACTTTAACGATAATCCAGATTAATTACTTTAGTGTATAATTAGCTTATAATTGCTTAGAAGTCCTTACTCACATGCCAAGCTTTGATCTATTCATAATTAGTAGTTTTCAAAGTTTGATGAAAGTCTAGGGAGGAAGCTAAGATTAATAATAAATGAACTACAAAAATCGACCAAAAAGTGAACCATCCCCCCTTAAACAGCGTGGAATATTTGGGGCGTAACAAGAGAATGCATGACACCTTTCAATAAATGAACCGAAATATACCGATTATTATTATTATTATATTATTATATAAATATATATATATATATATATATATATATATATATTATATACAGTACATATTATATTATATTAAAACAAATAAAAAAAAAGGAAAAAAGTGGGAATTAGGCCTGACTATATAGATAGATCGATAGATAGATAGATATTATTGATATTATATATTTATATTATTATTAGTAGTAGTAGTAGTAGTAGTAGTAGTAGTAGTAGTAGTAGTAGTAGTAGTAACAGTAGTATTACACAGACAAACAGCCAATATACAGACAGACAGACAGACATGGATAGTGGTGTAGCAGTAATCTATTAGAGTGATGAACGTAATGCCAGGGAGGTGTGTGTGTGTGGGGGGGGGGGGAAGTTATATATATATATACTATATCAACTAATTTTCAATACTCGTACATGTAATGGGGGGGGGAGGGGGGGGGGGGGGGGGGGGGGGGGTGGGGGGGGGGGGGAGGGGGCCGGGGGGGGGGTTATATATTATACAGTATATAACCCAGTTCTCAATACTCGTACATCAGAGAGCGGGGGGTGGGGGTGGGGGTGGGGGTGGGGGTGGGGGGGGGGATTGGAGGGTTTAGGAGGGGGGCGGGGGGCGTTTTATATATATATAATTAAGGAACACCCCTGTTCTTAACATTAATCTTCCATTACAAACCCCAATGCACTAGACTATACTAACGAAAGCATAATATGATCCTCCTGGGATTCGATCTCGGGACTACCACACCCAGAACATATGGATCTAAACCATTACACCACCAACACAGTTAAAGGTTGAGTACACGATCACGATTAATATCCATTAATACCCAGTTCTCAATCACCACTCTTCCATATAAAGTCGGTGTCACACGAGCGATATTTCCGTCAATTTTTACGGGCAATTGTTGTCTGGCAGCTTCAAAATACAAGTTCCATAAGACAAACCACCGAACATAATCTTACCTTGGATCTAGTGTCCGATTCCATTGTGAAAATATCCCTAAATATCCCCAGAAAATACTTGTGCATGGAAAATTGACGGAAAAAGCGCTCGTGTGACGGTGGCTTAAGGGGAGATTTCCACTTGAGGGACTTTTTTCTTTACCCCCTTCTCCCTCATGTTTAGCCCCATTGCTTTTGAGATTTTAAGACGTTCACCCCATTAGTTTGTCGATTTTAAGAACTTTCACCCCATTTATGTCACTTTTAAAACCTTTCGTCCTATTTAGGTGTCAATTTTTTCCTGGCGAGCGATAGCGAGCCTGTAATTTAAGAGGAACCGGCCTTCGGCCGGGAAATTTTTCTACCTAAAAATGTACAAATTTATCTTGAAAGGGGGTCAAGGGGGTGTAATTTCAAGCTTGATGGAAGTCTAGGAAACACACTAAAAACCTCCCGTTAAGGCTGGCGTCACCCCACGGCTTGTATGCGATACTAAGCTCGGAGTCCAGCTTTTAAAATATACTCGATTTTTTTTCAGCTGATGGAAATTTGTATCCCTTAACAACTGATTTCTCGATACTTAAGTGGGAGGTAGATGGTTTTTCTGGACCCCTTTCTCCCTCATGTTTACCATATTAGTTTCGATATTTTAAGACGTTCGTTCCGTTATTTTGATGATTTTGAGACCTTTCGCCTCATTTTGTTGTCAATATCAAGAACTTTCGTGCCATTTAAGTGTCGATTTTATCCTGGCGAGCGATAGCGAGCCTATATTTATAGAAGAAACCGGCCTTCGGCCAGGACATTTTATTATTATTATTATTAACCCCTTCATTACCGAGGTCGTCTTTTCATTATATTCTGGCAATTATTAGACGATTATATTTAGCTTAGGATTTCAATTGTCTAAATATAGCTGAACTAAGCTAAAAAAAAACATCCCCGGTAGTGAAGGGGTTAATATTATTATCATTCAGACACACAGGCAATACACAGACAGACTGGATAGTGGCGTAGCAGAAATCTATTATCATACAGACACACAGGCAATACACAGACAGACTGGATAGTGGCGTAGCAGTAATCTATTATCATACAGACACACAGGCAATACACAGACAGACTGGATAGTGGCGTAGCAGTAATCTATTATCATACAGACACACAGGCAATACACAGACAGACTGGATAGTGGCGTAGCAGTAATCTATTATCATACAGACACACAGGCAATACACAGACAGACTGGATAGTGGCGTAGCAGTAATCTATTATCATACAGACACACAGGCAATACACAGACAGACTGGATAGTGGCGTAGCAGTAATCTATTATCATACAGACACACAGGCAATACACAGACAGACTGGATAGTGGCGTAGCAGTAATCTATTATCATACAGACACACAGGCAGGACAGACTGGATAGTGGCGTGGAGGGGGCGCAATGGTGGGGTGGGGGGGGAGTTTTATATGCAACCCAGTTCTCATTACTCGTGTCTCTTGGATAATACTCGCGCGGTTGGTTTAGAGGCCATTAGTGTTGAATGGAGAGAAGTAGGCTGCACTTAACAACAACGGGCGTTGGTCAGAAGGGGTTGAGCCCCACACCATGCTAATGTTATAGTGCCGATTGGTCCGAGCTGGAGAAGGGGGGGGGGGGGGTTAGTAAGTATGTGCGTAGGTGGGTGAGTGAGTGATTGATTGGGTGAGTGAGTGAGTAGTTGGGTGAGTGAATGGAAGAGAGAGTGAGTGAGTGGGTTAGTGGATAATTGGCTGGGTGAGTGAGTGAGTGGGTGGAATAAATGCTACCTGAGTAAGTGAGGCAATAAGTGAGTGGTAGAATGGATGAGTGGCATTTGTAGTGAGTGGATGAGTGCATGGGTTATTGAAGGGGAGATGGGACGTTGTTCTGGCCCCCGTTCTACCTTATGTTTAGCCCCATTAGTTTCTAGATTGAAGGATGTTTGCTCCATTAGTTTGTCGATTATAAAACCATTCGCCACATTTGTTTGTCAATATTAACCACTTCTGTACCGGCGACGCCTTTTTACTTTCATTCTGGCCACCATTAGACGGTTATAGATTCAGTCTAAAAAGTACCTTCAGCAATTAACCCTCTCCGACATATGACGCAATTTTGAGCCTATTAAGGATACTTTAAAGCTTACCATCAGGGGTATTTAGAAACCTTTAGTTTAGTTACTTCAACCTCTGCAGTTGTCTTTGAGTTAGCTGTGTTGAGCCTATTGGGGATACTTTAAAGCCTTTGTTACCATCAGGGGTATTTAGAAACCTTTAGTTTAGTTACTTCAACCTCTGCAGTTGTCTTTGAGTTAGGTGTGGGCAGAAAACTTATTTTGGAGAGGTAATTATAAGAGTGAGAGAACTATTTATTATTGCTAATCTGGCAACCTCTGCGTCATATGAGTCTGAAAGGGTTAACAGGCTTATAACTATATAACTTCTATCTTCTTACTACCACTGATCCTTCCTAAGCTGCGTAGAATCGTCTAAATATAGCTGAAATAGTGAAACAGACATCCCCGGTAGTGAAAGGGTTAAGACTCTTCGTGCTATTTACGTGGCAATTGTTTTCCTGGCGAACGATATATCATTTTGGAAGACACGGCCGGCAAATTTTTCCACCGAAAAATGTACAAATTAATCTAGAAGAGGGATCTAATGGATGTTTTTACATTTTTGATGGAGTTCTAGGGAGGAAACTAGAATGTAATATATGAATAAAATGAGTAATGAGTAATGAGTGGATGAGTAAGGTTGAGAGTGGGTGTCTTAAGTGAGTGGAGAGTGGTTGAGTGGGTGATTTAGTGGGTGAATGGGCAACTAATGAGTAAGTGATGAATGATTTAATAGACAGCTGGAAAAATGAATGAATAAGATGGTTGATGGGTAAATGGTTGAGTGAGTGTATGAGTAAAGTGAGTGAGAGTTGAGTGAGTATATGAGTAAAGTGAGTGAGAGTTGAGTGAGTGTATGAGTAAAGTGAGTGAGTATATGAGTAATTGAATAGGTAAGGGGATGAGTGAGTGTGTGAGTTAAGGGAAGATATGTCGTTTTTCTAGACCCTCTTCTCCCTCATGTTTATATCCCTTAGTTTTGAGATTATAAGACGTTCGCCCCATTAGTTTGTCGATATTAAGACCTTTCGTCCCATTATTTTATCAATATCAAGACCTTTCGTGCAATTTAGGTGTCGATTTTTTCCTGGCGAGCGATAGCGAGCCAGTAATTTAAGAGGAACCAGGCCGGGACATTTTTCTACCGAAAAATGTACAAGTTTATCTTGAGAGGGGTCTTTGGGGTGATTTTTAAGTTTGATGGAGGCCTAGGGTGCTAGGGTGTATAGGGGTATTGGAGGGGGTCTGTCTGATCATTGTGTAGTAGTAGCTAAGGTTAGGATACAGAAGTGGGTAAGGAGAGCTGGAGGGAGGTGAGAGGAAGGTGGAATGGTGAGGAGGGTGGAGAGGCGACAGGAGGAGGAAGTCAGAGAAGAGTACAGGAGAGAAGTAGAAAGACGACTAGGCGGGTTCGACCTGCAAGATATGGAGGAAGTGGAGGAGATACGCAAGGTGTTTAAGGTAGAGATCTGTGCAGCATGTGAGGAGGTGTGTGGAGTGAGGCGAAGAGGGAGGGGAGTGAAAAGTACAGCATGGTGGACAGAAGATGTAAGAATAGCTGTGGAAGACAAAAAGAAAGCGTATAAGGAGTGGTTGGGTAGTAGAGGGAATGAAGATTTGGAGAGGCAGAAACAAGCGAGGTACGTGGAGAGTAAGAGGGTGGTGAAGAGAGTAGTGAAGGAAAGTAAGAGAAGAGTGGATGAGGAATTTGGAAGGAATCTGAGTGTAAAATGGAGGGAGAGTAAGAAACTGTTCTGGAAAGAAGTCAAGAAAGTTAGGGAAGGTAGCAAGGGAAACAGTAAGGGTGTGAAAGATAAGAATGGGAGAATGCTAGCCGAGAAGCAAGAGAGAGTCGAAAGATGGAGGGAGTACTTCAATGAGTTGCTAAATGTAAAGAATGAAGAGCCAGCAAACATAGCTGGATATGGTATGGGAGGGAGAAGAGGAGAACTAGTGGATGAGGAGGTGGGGATCAGGAGGTCAGAAGTGTGGGAAGCTATGAAAAGCGTGAAGTTGGGGAAAGCACCAGGAACAAATGGAGGGTGTGGGGAAATGTTGAGGTATGGTGGTGAGATAGTGATCGAATGGGTATGGAAAATGTGCAAACTAGCATGGGAGAAGGGGAATGCACCCGATGACTGGAAGACTGGCATAATAGTCCCCCTATATAAGGGCAAAGGGGAAAGAGGAGTGTGTGGTAACCACCGAAGAATATGTCTTTTAAGCGTAGTAGGGAAGGTGTACAGTAGGGTAGTGATTGAGAGAGTGAGAGTGAGAACGGAGAAATGGATAGGCGACGAGCAGGGAGGTTTTAGGAAGGGAAGAGGATGTGTAGATCAGATTTTTACCCTGCATTGTGTTGTGGAGAAATATCTGGAGAAGCAACAAAAGATATATGTTGCCTTTATGGACTTGGAGAAGGCCTATGACAGAGTGGATAGAGAAGGCATGTGGAAAGTACTTTGAATATACGGAGTAGATGGCAAGTTGCTGAAAGCAGTGAAGAGCATGTATGAGGGTGCAAAGGCGGCAGTACGTGTGAAGAATGAGCAGAGCAAGTTCTCTGACCTGAGTGTTGGGTTGAAACAGGGGTGTGTGATGTCCCCGTGATTGTTTATTGTATACAGTATATGGATGGAGTCATGAAAGAAATACTAGGAAAAGCAGTGGATGTTGGTGTATCGCTGAAAAGGGAGGGAAATGAGTGGAACCTGCCTATACTGCTGCTTGCGGATGACACAGTTTTGATGAGCGATAATGAATGGGAGTTGCAGGGTCTGGTAAATGAGTTTGGAACAATGTGCGAAAAACGGAATTTGAAGGTAAATGCAGGGAAAAGCAAGGTTATGGTCTTCGAAAGGGGTGAAGTCACAGAGTATGAGGTGAAGTTGAACGGTCAGGCTATGGAGATCGTCAGCTCTTTTAAGTATCTGGGCAGTGTGTTGAGTAAAGATGGGACTGTGGATGAAGAAGTGCGGGAGAGGGTGCAACAAGGGAAGAGGGTTGTAGGAACGTTGAAAGCAGTAACAAGAAATAGAGTTGTCAGTATGGAAGTGAAGAGGTCCTTGCATGACAGTGTGGTAATCCCGACACTATCTTACGGAAGCAAGCGAAGCATGGACGTTCGTGGAGAGACTCAGACCAAGAGTGAGAGTGGTGGAAATGAGTTACTTGAGAAGTGCGTGCGGAGTTACATGGAGGGATAGACAGACGAATGAGGAAGTAAGAAGGAGGTGTGGTGTGGAGGTAGATGTGCTGGAAAGTGTGAAAAGGAACAAATTGAGATGGTTCGTCCATATGGAACGTATGGAAAGCGAGAGAATGACTAAGAGGGTGTACGAGAGCGAGGTGGAAGGACAGAGAGGGAGAGGTAGACCGAAGGAGAGGTGGAAGGATGGAGTGAGGAAGTATAAGGATGAAGGCGGTGCTGGTTGGGAGGAGGGGGCGTCGACTGACTGGGGACAGAGGTGCTTGGGGGCGGTTCGTTCGTGGCCACCCCTTCGGGGATCATGGCGTCGGGCAATAGATAGATAGATAGATGGAGGTCTAGGGAAGAAACTAAAATCCTCCCTGTCCATCTATTTTCTATCGAAAAATGTAAATATTTAGTTTGTTATCAAAACAAAAAATATATACTGTATATGCTGACTCGCTATCGCTCGCCATTAAAATATTGACACCTGGATGGGGGTAAACATCTTAAAACAGTAGGCTGAATGGGGCCGAATGGATGCAAGCCAGAAAATGAAGGACAAGGAGATAAAAAAAGCGGGTCAGTCACCTTTAAGCCGGTATCACACGAGAGCTTAATATATAGTCAACATTCGATGGCCAACATTTTGCTGGCAACGTTTATAGAATATTTGGCCCTAGTATCGGAAACTAGACTGTGTGTAGATGAATTTCAGTGACCGAAATAAGCTGCCAGACCAGTGTTGAGGATAAATATTGATGGAGAAAAGCGCTCGTGTGATACCGACTTTACATCGAGGGTCTAGCCACACCCACAATGAGCGTCGTAATGTAATGAGAGAGAGAGAGAGAGAGAGAGAGAGAGAGAGAGAGAGAGAGAGAGAGAAATACATAGGTAGGTAAATAGATAGATAGATAGAGAGAGAGACGAAACTCCCCATGGATTCACTCAGCCCACCAACACGTGAGGTAATGCTATAATGTTGATTAGGCTTGGTCGCATAGGTCTCTGAGTAGAAGAGTGAGTAATAGAAAGTGAGATGAAAGTGAGATGAAAGATGAGTGAAAGGATGGTGTGAATAAGGCAATGGGTGGGTGAATAATAGATGGGTGAATGGCAGTACGATAGTGGATAGGAGATGAGTAAATGGGTGTGATGAATAAGGTGAATAATAGATGGGTGAATGACAGTACGATAGTGGATAGGAGATGAGTAAGTGAGTGAGATGAATAAGGCGATAGATGGATGGGTGCGTAGAAGGGTGAATGACTGAAAGATTGAGGATAGAAGATGAGTAAATGGGTGTGATGAATTACGTGATGTTGGGCAAGTGAGTGTGTGGGCAAATAGATGGGTGAGTAACAAACAGAGAGGAGAATATATGAGTAAATGGGATCAATGAGGTAGTAGATGGGTGGGTGAGTAGATGGATGAATGACAAAGATTGAATATGATAGATGGGTGATAGGATTGGATGAATAAGGCGATGGGTGGGTTAGCAAGTGGGTGGGTAATTTAAAGAAAGAGGGAGGATGACAGATGAATAAATGAGGTTAGAGGTTAGTGGATGGATCAGTGAGTGTTTGAGTAAGTGAATGTGCGAGTGTGTGAGTAAGTTGCTGAGTGAGTGTGTGAATAAGTGAATGTGTGAGTAAGTGAATGTGCGAGTGTGTGAGTAAGTGGCTGAGTGAGTGTGTGAGTAAGTAAGTGGCTGAGTGAGTGTGTAATTAAGTGGATGTGTGAGTAAGTGGATGAGTGAGTAAGTGGATTTGTGAGTAAGTGGATGCGTGATTAAGTGGATGTGTGAGTAAGTGGATGAGTGAATGTGTGAGTAAGTGGATGAGTGAGTGTGTGATTAAGTGGATGTGTGAGTAAGTGGATGAGTGAGTGTGTGAGTAAGTGGATTTGTGAGTAAGTGGATGAGTAAGTGGGTGAGTGAGTGTGTGATTAAGTGGATGTGTGAGTAAGTGGGTGTGTGAGTAAGTGAGTGAGTGAGTATGTGTATGTGTGTGTGAAAGAGGGAGGTGATAGATGGACGAGTGAGTGTGTGTAAGTGTGTCTGTATTTAGACCTTTCGTGCCATTTAGGTGTTGATTATATCCTGGTGAACAATAGCGAGCTTGCACTAAAGGAGGAACGTCTGGGAAATTCTACTACCGAAACATTTACAAATTTATCTATAAGGGGAATCTTGGGGATGTGTTTTTAAGCTTGATGGAGGTTTACGGAGGAAACTAGAAACTAGATAAATACAAAAATATATAGACCCCAAAATAACCATTACTCCCTTAATATTCTCGTAGGTGAGTGTGCATTTGCGTTTGTGAGCATGCCTATGAATATGTGTGTGGTGTGTGTGAGTGCGAATGAGTGTGCATTAGAGTTAATTGGTTTAAAGTGGATGTGTAGTTAAGAGCGCGTATGTGTGAGTGGGTTAAGGGGACGTTATTAATGTATGTATGTATGTATGTATGTATATATATATATATATATATATAATTATTTTTCTTTTTTATTTTTACCGGTATATATAATTGTTCTAGTTTTCTCCGTAGTTCTCCATCAAGCTTAAAAATATATCCCAAAGACCCCCCCCCCCCCCATAGAGAAAAATTTGTATATTTTTCGGCACAAAAATGTGCAGGCCAAAGGCCGTTTCCTCCAAAATGACAGGCTCGCTTTCGCTCGCCAGTAACAGGTCGACACATAAGTAACACGAAAGGTCTTCATGTTGACAAAAAAAATGGTAGGAAGTTTCAAAATGTGAAAACTAATGGGGCTAAACATGAAGGAGAAGGGAGTTCAGAAACAAATTACGTCCCCTTAAATGCTAGGTTCTTATCTAGATTGAGTCATTACAGGTGAATAGTTGAGTGTAGCGTGGATAAAGTGTCCGAGGGATGGGTGAGTGGGTAATATGTTACATGGATGAGTATGAATGAATGGGTAACTGGATGAGTGATACTAACCCTTTGAAGAGCATGACGCATTTTGATAGTATACATATTTTGGCTAACATTAGACGAATTCATTCAGATTAGGAAGGCTGTATGGAAGTCAGAGGGTTAACTGAGATAGTCTTTACCCCTTTAATTCCCGCAGGTCCGTCCTAAGCTGTCTAAAATCGTCTAATAATGATCACAATATAATGTCAAAATGTGTCTTTGAAGATTATGACGTATTTTGACTTTACTATAACCATCCTTAGACGATGTTGTACAGGTTAAGACAGATATGTAAGCATTATGAGGGTAAATACTATCTCCATGAACTCTCTGCCTTCCAAATACCCTTCCTAATCTGAATAAAAGCGTCAATTACTAGCCAGCAAAGAGAACACAAACGGAGTCATCTGATCTTCCAGGGGTTAAGGAGTGGGAAGTGGAGTGAACAAAGGAGTACAAAGGAAATCAAGCAACAACAGGTCTAGTGACCCTTCTAGGCTGCTTGTTCTCCAAAACACTGAGGATCAAGTGTCCAAACAGTGATTTAGAGAGGGTAAGGGAACATTGGAAAGGGAACTACTGCCCTGGAACTAATGTCCGTGGCAGGATTTGGAAGTTAGTAGGGGACAGATGGGTTAGTAACTGAGGGGAGGATAAAATAAAGTTATTCATTTACAAACGCAGTCAGTCGCGGGTTTTATGCGAGATATTTGTCTAAGCGAAGTTTAAATGAATCAACGGTACTGCAGTCCATAACATGTGGGTGGATGGTTAAGGGGACCCACCTCTTTTTTTTTCTCTCTCTCCCTCTCTCTCTCTCTGGGTTGCATTCATTCGGCCCCATTCAGCATACTGTATAAAGACGTTTATCCCCATCCAGGTGTCTATTTTTTCCTGGCGAGAGGTAGCGAGCCAGCATTTTTTTTTTCAGCAGACTTATGTTTGTACATTTTTCGATAGACAAATGTCTCCGGTGCAGCCGGATTTCTCCATACAATGCTGGCTCGCTATCGCTCGCCAGGAAGAAATCGGCACTTGGATGGGGATATACGTCTTAAAACAGTAGGCTGAATGGGGCCAAATGGATACAAGCCAGAGCAAGAGAGAAAAGGAGATCAAACAGTAGCAGGTGACCCCCCCCTTAATAGAACGTGAGTGCATGAGTAAGTGGATAGATGGTGGTTGAGTGGGTGTGTAGGTGGGTATTTTGGCAGGTAAGTAAGTGGATAGATGGTGGTTGAGTGGGTGTGTAGGTGGGTATTTTGGCAGGTGGGTAAGTGAGTGTGTGAGTAAGATGAGTTACATAGAGTTACATACATATAAAGTAACACTCCCCGTTCTTAACATCAATCATCAATTACAAACCCCAATGTACTTGAATACACAAATGAAAGCATATGGTCCTCCCGGGATTCCAACTCGGGACACCACACCCAGAACATAACCATCTTAACCATTACAAACATTACACAGACTGCACAGAACTTGCGGTCCCTACTAGGCAGTCCGGACTTAATAGCAACATAGAATTTGCTACAAAGTGGAAAGTAAGGATAGCAAAGCAGAAGGCTCTCTCCCCACCCACCAGGGGGAGGGAGGGAGAGAGAGAGAGAGAGAGAGAGAGAGAGAGAGAGAGAGAGAGAGAGAAAGAGAGAAAGAAAGAAAGAAAGAAAAGGAGTGATGATTAGGCCTGGCTGGGTGAGTGAGTGAGTGTGTGTGTGAGTAGATTGGTCAGTGTGAGTACGTAGATGAGTGAGTGTGTGAGTAAGTAGATGAGTGAGTGTGTGAGTAGATATATGGGTGTGTGAGTAGGTAAATGAGTGAGTGAGTAGGTAGATGAGTGAGTGTGTGCATTGGTAGATGAATGAGTGTGTGAGTAGGTAGATGGATGAGTGGGTGTGTGAGAAGGTAGATGAGTGAATGAGTGAGTGTGTGAGTAGGTAGATAGATGAGTGAGTGTGTGAGTAGGTAGATAGATGAGTGAGTGTGTGAGTAGGTAGATGAGTGAGTAAGTGTGAGTAGGTAGATGAGTGTGAGTAAGTAGATGAGTGAGTGTGTGAGTAGGTAGATGAGTGTGTGTGTAGGTAGATGAGTGTGTGGGTAGATATATGGGTGAGTGTATGAGTAGGTAGATGAGTGAGTGTGTGAGTAGATGGATGGGTGAGTGAGTGTGTAGGTAGATGAGTACAAAGAAAATCAAGCAACAACAGATCTAGTGACTCTTTTAGGCTGCTTGTCCTCCAAAACACTGAAGATCAAGTGCCCAAACAGTGGTTTAGAGTGGGTAAGGGAACATTGGAAAGGGAACTACTGCCCTGGAACTAATGTCCGTGGCAGGATTAGGAAGTTAGTAGGGGACAGATGGGTTAGTAACTGAGGGGAGGATAAAATAAAGTTATTCATTTACAAACGCAGTCAGTCGCGGGTTTTATGCGAGATATTTGTCTATGCGAAGTTTAAATGAATCAACGGTGATGCAGTCTATAACGTCTCGGGGAAGCCCATTCCATAAGTTGACAACTCGATTGAAGAAGACATTCTTAGATTCGTGTGAGTTAAAAGATTTACCAATAATTTTGCAACCGTTTCCCCGCGTGTAATTAGATTGGTCGATAGTGAAGTACTTACTACAGTTCATACTGTCGATGCCTTTGATGATTTTGTGTGTGAGTTGGTAAATATATGAGTGCGTGTGTGAGTAGATAGATGGGTGAGTGAGTGTGTGAGTAGGTAGATGGATGAGTGTGTGAGTAGGTAGATGGGTGAGTGTGTGAGTAGATAGATGGGTGAGTGTGTGTGTGAGTAGGTAGATGGGTGAGTGTGTGAGTAGTTATATAGATGAGTGACTGTGTGAGTAGGTAGATGGGTGAGTAGGTAGATGGGTGAGTGAGTGTGAGTAGGTATATGGGAGAGTGAGTAGGTAGATGAGTGAGTGTGTGAGTACGTAGATGGGTAAGTGAGTGTGTGAGTAGGTAGATGGGTAAGCGAGTGTGTGAGTAGGTAGATGGGTAAGTGAGTGTGTGAGTAGGTAGATGGGAAAGTGAGTGTGTGAGTAGGTAGATGGGTAAGTGAGTGTGTGAGTAGGTAGATGGGTAAGTGAGTGTGTGAGTAGGTAGATGGGTAAGTGAGTGTGTGAGTAGGTAGATGGGTAAGTGAGTGAGTGACTAGGTAGATGGGTAAGTGAGTGTGTGAGTAGGTAGATGGGTAAGTGAGTGTGTGAATAGGTAGATGGGTAAGTGAGTGTGTGAGTAGGTAGAGGGGTAAGTGAGTGTGTGAGTAGGTAGATGGGTAAGTGAGTGTGTGAGTAGGTAGATGGGTAAGTGAGTGAGTGAGTAGGTAGATGGGTAAGTGAGTGTGTGAGTAGGTAGATGGGTAAGTGAGTGTGTGAGTAGGTAGATGGGTAAGTGAGTGTGTGAGTAGGTAGATGGGTAAGTAGGTAGATGGGTAAGTGAGTAAATAGAGGAATGAGTGAGTGTGTGAATAGGTAGATAGATGTGAGTGAGTGAGAGAGAGAGAGTGAGAGTGAGTGAGGGAGAGCGATAGAGAGAGGGGGGGGGGGGGGGGAGGGGATCGAGCTCCCTAGGGGGTTTAGCCAGACCACTGGTATATGCAAGGCATGTTATAATGTTGATTACGCCAGGGAGAGTGAGTGAGTGAGTGAGTGAGTGACGGCATGAGTAGGTGAGTGGACGAAAGAGAGGATAAGTATACTTGGGAGAAAGAGTGATTTTCCGTGGATGTACACTCGGGGGTATTAAGTGTTGTCATAGATTCCAGTAGTTTTCGCTCAACAAGTGTTATTGGTATCTTTGTAGTTACTGGGAGAAGTGCTTATCCCTCAGAGTATTAGTCAGTGTCCGAAACTTTGTGAAATATCTGACAACACTTATTAACCTCGACTGTACTAAACGCACCAATCAAAACAAACAAACAGCAGATATAGCGGCTCCTACTAAGCTGTATTAAATCTCTCTTAACTATAGCAGAGATAGAAAGGTTTACAAAGCATAAAGGCTCTCTCCCCACCCACACATCCCTCCATTAAAGGTGAGAGAGTATATTTGTTGATCGATTAATTAATTTATTTATATTTTGTTTAGTTTCCTCCCTACACCTCCATCAAAGTTTAAAATACATCCCCAAGATCCCCCTTCTAGATAAATTTCTACATTTTCTACCGAAATATGTTCCGGCCAAAGGCCGATTCATCCTAAATTAGTCTCGTTATCGCTCGCCAAGAAATAATCGACACCTAAATGGCACGAAAGGTCTTAATATTGATAACAAATGGAGCGACAAGTTTTAAAATCACAAATCTAAGGGACTGAACGTCTTAAAATCTCAAAACTAATATGATAAACATGAGGGAGAAGGGGAACCAGAAAAACGACCCATCTCCCATTAAGGAAACTTTGGGGAAGAAATAGATCAGGAGAGAGATCAAAATAAAAACAATAAATACAACATATGCAAGCAAAGCATAAGATAAACACATAAGGAAAATACGTTATAATACGATAAACATAAGGTAAAATAAGTTAAAATAATGTAAGATTGGATAACAATAAGTAACAATAAGTTAAAATACTACAAAATAATATATAAACAAGATTAAACAGTTAAAATAAGCTAAGATACTATACAATTAAGATAAATGTATGTGTGTATGTATATGTGTATGTATGTATGTGTGTATGTATATGTGTATGTATGTATGTGTGTATGTATATGCTCAGGCCCAATCCCCACTTTTCTTATTTTTATTTTGTATTTTCTATTGTACTCGATTTTATTATTTTGGTGTTATTATTTTCTTGGGGGTGGCCGACTCAAGACAGAGCAAGAACAGGGAAAACACAACACACAAGACAGAACAACGAACAAACACAGACAAAACACAAAATTCACCAAATAAACGAGACAGAGATAAGATAAATACAGATACAAAAAAGATGGGAAAAGTTAATTAAGGAGAGAGAACATCATGAGAAAATAATTATATGCAAGAGAAAACACAGACAAATAGAATACCAGGTTAGGAATTAGTAAGCAGATTCGAATTAAATACATCGAAATATATATATATAATATATATATATATATATATATATATATATATATATATATATATATATATATATATATGAGATGGCTAGAATACTATAAATATATGCGGAAGTAAATAGTTGTGAAAGAAATAGAAATTATTTAGTAGAAAATCGAAGGAAAGAAATAGTGAATCTATGAAAAAGCACCATTAGTTAAAATATACAAATTGGGGAAAAATAAATAAACAAACAAATAACTATTATATATAGCCAGACAATAAACAAAATCTGAGAAAATAATACTGAATCCAAGAAAAACGTACTGAAAATTAAATATACATATTGGAAACAAGAGATTGAAAAGTATACACATATATTATAAATTCAGACGGTAGAACAATCGAAGGAAAAAGTGTGTTTATGAAAAATGATGTACTATAAATGATATATACAAATTGAAGAAGATAATTGAAAAATAAACAACTATAATCCATATCCAGAGAATAGAAAAATCAAAGGAAAAAAACAATCTCTGAAAAATATACAACAAATGAAAAATACAAATTGGATTTTTTTTTTTTAAATACACAACTTTAATATATATCCAGACAGTAAAAAAATCGAATGAACAAATTATAACTATAAATTAAATATACAGATGGGAAATACACAGAGGGCCTCTGAGTCGGACGGATCCAAAATTGAGTGGTCAATCCTGTAAGTCATTCACTAAACTGGCTCGGGTTGTCCCTCTCACAGGAAATAGGTCCGGTTGGGGGCATTCTGTGTATGGCCACCCTCGTAAGGGGAGTAAGGCGTCCGGCAATAGATAGATGGGAAAGTGTATGTATACGTTTGTGTATACTCAGCCGTGTGGGGAGATTGTAGGCACCAGTCGAACAGGGCAGTACCCAGGGAAGGCCACATAGGCATATGATAAGGAGTTGCTGGAACTCCTGTTTCACTTGCCTGGCTTCCCCGACCGTTTCTATGTGTGCCTCACATACACAGTGAGTAATCCAGCTTACTCTCGCAAAGTGTGGAGGTGTGGTGGAGTGGTCATGCCACTGGATTGGTAATCCAATGGACCCGGGTTCAAATCCCGATATGTCAATGGGAAGATATTATTGGGATTGAATTTGTGCTGTACCTAGTATCAGTGCATTACCACAAAGCCCACCGAAATGCCAAAAAAATACCCTCATTGTTTACTGATTAAATAACACTGTATAGCTCTTCCCATATTCAAAATATGCTACACGGGGACAATGCTTAGTGAGTTCACTGCTCAATAGGTGGCGTTCTGAGAGTGAGGGTCTGAGTCTGGAGGGTGAGACGGTGAAGCACTTGAGCGAAGCAACCGGCCGCTTCAGAGATGGAGCTGCTTCGAGCCATGATGGATGCTTCACATGTCTCACTCCCCAGGCTGGAACAAGACCTCACGGGCTTCACCGTGTTGAGCGGTGGCATGTACAGGCTCTCAGCCTATGCCCGAGAGGGAGTAGTTGGGGGAAAAAAAAAAAAAAAAAAAAAAAAAAAAAAAAAAAAAAAAAAAAAACACTTCCTCCTCATTTTCACTTTACTACACATAACAGGCACACCACATTTATTTCCAAGACACCTAAATTACCTCTAATGTACCTTGATTTTAGTTATCTATCACTATCAACCTTGGAGGGAACACTTGTTACACTTTGCATGTTGTCTCATCCATGCAAACACAGAAAATCAAAAAATCAAATAAAAATAAATAAAAGCACACACCCCACACCTGGGGGTGGCCAACTCGAAACAGAGCCCAAACTGAAACAACATTTGAAGTTCCAATTCTTGGAGTTCGGGACCACTTTCGCGTTCCCTTACCCCTTTCTCTGTCTCGTCTACTAGGTGAATTTTACAGGAGAAGAGGATTCCTAGTCCCCGAAGTAGGAAAAGTAGTTCAGGAAAAGACAGACAGAAACGGCTAAGGTTGGGTAGAGGATGTCAAACCTCACTCTGGACAGGACCAGCCCTCACCCAAAAGAGATATGAAAATTAAAGAAACAATATTAATCCAGCCAGTAGAAACATCGGGAGAACAAATTGTGAATATATTAAAAAAAAACTACTATAAATGAAATATACAAACTGGAAGAGATAGACAAATATTGTTTTTTAACACAATTATAACCAGACAGTAGGAAAATCGAAGAACAAAAAATGAATTTTTGAAAAAATGCACTAGAAAATTAAATGTACACACTGGAAAACATATGGAAAAATGTATAAATACACTGCAAAACTAGGGCGGCGTAACACCAATATAAATGAATTTCAGGGAAGGGAGCTAGTTATAAAAACATGCATTTATAATTGTTTCACACATGATGGTACAAGGAAAAATAGTGGGTAGTTTTTTTTTAGTCTCTGACACTGGCCATTTTAAAAGGTATCTATTTAAAAAACTGCGATGTACAATTTACAATGTGCATGCGTGTGTCAAATATAGAGAGCGAGATAGATATACTCTCTCTCTCTCTCTATATATATATATATATATATATATATATATATATATATATATACAGAGAGAGAGAGAGAGAGTAATTGTTATTGATGTTATTAATTATTGATGGTGAATTAAGGGGAGGTTTTTAGTTTGTTCCCTAGACTTCCATCAACCTTAAAATTACACCCCCTTGAGTCCCTTTCAAGATAAATTTGTACATTTTTCGGTAGAAAAATGTCCCGGCCGAAGGCCGGTTCCTCTTAAATTACAGGCTCGCTATCGCTCGCCAGGATAAAATAGACACCTGAATTGCACGAAAGGTCTTAATATGGGGTGAAAGTTCTTAAAATCGCTAAACTAATGGGGCAAACGTTTTAGAATATCAAAAGCAATGGGGCTAAACATGAGGGAGAAAGGGGTCAAGAAAAAAATCCCTCAAGTGGAGATCTCCCCTTAACAACACGGTAATAATATTGTGTTAGAGAAGCTCAAATTGATGTGTTATAGTCCATTCATTATAAGTAGGCCAGACATTGTGATTACTAATTAACCTATGTAACTCAAAAAGGGCAAGAGCAAATGGGCTGTAAACATGCACACACATTCCCTGGTTGACCCTTCCCAAATGGTAGACATATTAGCTTGATTGTCTTAGTCCTTTTTGAGTTACAGAGGTTAGTGGTCAATATTTCTGTATTCCATCAACTCTAGTCCGTTCATTCTAGGCTGGGCAGAAATCGTAACCCCTAACCTCTGTAACTCAAAAAGGGCTAGAGCAAAATTGGAGCTGTCAATTTCCACACCTATTCTCTAGCCAAGTAGACATATTAGACTATAGTTAAGTTGGAGGTTCCTGGGCCCCCTTCTCCCTCATGTCTAGCCCCATTAGTTTAGAGATTTTACGATGTTCGCCTAATTACTTTGGCGATTTTAAGTAATTTCGCCCCATTTCTTAGGCAGTATTATGACCTTTCGTGATATTTAAGTGTCGATATTATCCTGACGTGTGAGAGAGAGCCTGTAATTATATGAAGAACCGGCCACATTTTTTCTACCGAAAAATATACATATTTGACCTCGGAGGGGTCCTGGGGGATGTTATTACGGGGAGGTTTCCACTTGAGGGATATTTTTCGGAACTCCTTTCTCCTTCAGGTTTAGCCCCATTGATTTTGAGAATTTAAGACGGTCGCCCCATTAGTTTGGCGATTTTAAGAACTTTCGCCCCATTTGTCAATTTTGAGATCTTTCGTGCCATTTAGGGGTCGATTTTTTTCGTGGCGAGTGATAGCGAGCCTGTAATTTAGGAGGAACCTTTCTTCGGGCGGGAAATTTTTCTTCCGAAAAGTTTAAAAAATGGTTTTGAAAGGGGGTCTAGGGGGTGCAATTTTAAGCTTGATGGAGGTCTAGGGAACAAACTAGAAACCTCCCCTTAAGCTTGATGGAGGTCTAGGGAGCATATTACAGTTAGTCGGTGGGTCTCTCTCTCTCTCTCTCTCCCTCCTTCCCTCCCTTAATTATATCAGGGTAATATTGGGTTCTATGGATGACACATGACAGGTGACGCAGGCTGGTTGAACGTGATAACATAAGAACATAAGAAAATGTGAGTCTGCAAAAAGCCGATCGGCCCATACAAGGCAGATCCCTGTCACACCCAACCCCAATTACTAGGCCCAATTATAGGCCCAACTCACTAATACCTTGAGTACTGACCCCACCAAAACGGTCAGAGATTAACACAAGATTACGGGGGTCTGCTGAGCGCCGAGTGGCCCACACCTGGTAGATCCCCCTCACACCCAACCCATCTCGTCCATATGCCTATCTAATTTTATCTTAAAGCTCCCTATCGTTCTTGATCCCACTATCCCACTATCTTGATCCCACTCGGTAGCCTATTCCACCCATCTACAACTCTGTTACCAAACCAATATTTGCCTATATCTTTTCTGAAACGAAATTTATCTAATTTGAAACTATTTGTTCGAGTTCTTTCGCTATCACTGAGCTTCAGTACATTTTTCATGTCTCCTTTTTTTGTCCCACTAACCCACTTGAACACTTCTATCATATCCCATCTAACTCTGCGTCTTTCTAACGAATGTAAGCCTAATTTGTTCAACCTTTCTTCATATGGTAGATTTCTAATATTATGAATAATTGTTGTCATTCTTCGCTGTACTCTCTCCAACGAATCTATGTCCATTCTGTAATAAGGACACCAAAATTGGACAGCATAATCCATATGAGGTCTCACTAATGACAAGTAAAGTTTCAAGATAACTTCGGCAGTTCTGTTACTCACACTCCTTGAGATGAACCCCAGAATCCTGTTTGCCTTGTTACGAACGCTTATACACTGTTTTCTAGGTTTCAAATCGTTGCTAACAAACACACCCAAATCTTTCTCGCAGTCTGAGTTTTCTAATTCAGCATTAGCTAGTTTATATTTTGCATTAGTATTCGTCTTCCCTAGCTTTAATACCTTGCATTTGTCAATGTTAAAATTCATCTGCCATTTTACTGACCACTCGTGTAAGGTATCTACTAGATCCCTTTGGAGGTACTCTATGTCGCTATCTGAATCTATTGGTCTCCCTATGAAGGCAATAACGCCACACTCACTAGTTCAATACACAATTGGTATATACAGAAAGGCTTATAGCATCATTGGACTTTAAGGGGAAGTACTAAATTTTTCCTGAACCCCCTTCTCCTATACGATTACCCGCATTAGTGTTTAAATGTTTATACTTTTCCCCACTTCTTTGTAAATATTAAGAACTGCCATACAATTTAGATGTCAATGTTTTAGCCTGTAATATGGTAGTAACCTTAATATAAGACAGGTCACGCAGATCTGCCTCACACTGTCGTCCACCCGCGCAGGTTGACCGGACAAGAATGGTCTGTTCGTCCAGGTGAACTTGTAGCGCGGGTAACCAGTTCAGTTCAGTTGGATGGCTGAAGTATTACCTTTATAGCGGAATTCACTGTGTACGGGTCAATTTACGAAAAATTACCACCGAACCCCCAAATAATTGATACAAAAGGTTTTGTAATGGATTCTGGTACTACTTGGCATGCTAAATAATATACTAAAAATCTAGTAAATTCTGACCCAGGAAATGGGGTCACTATCAGATGGCGTCCAAGATGGCGGCCAGGAGCTTAAAATAGCTATATCTCAATTACTGTTCAACATAGAGAGGTGGGTTTGGTGTCTAACCCGAGGTTCCAAGGTATCCGAATAAATCAGTGACACTACCATCCGTTAATTATGTATTATTGCGGCCCAAGGTCCTGATCCACAAAATTCTGTCAATATCTGTCAAATAGTAGTGGACAAATTCGTTTCCAGGGATAAACTTCCATACTTATAAATAGGTGAAGTTCACTGTTATTTATAAGTGGGTTAGATACTATGGCATCCAAGTGTACATATGATAACACCTCATGTTTATTCCCATTGGTTTTTATGCCCCATTACTATGTCGATTATATGACCCTTCGCCCCATTTCTTTTGCGCCATATGGGTGTAAAAAAAAATCCTGGCGATCGAGAAAGAGCTTGTCGGCTGGATAATTTAATACCGAAAAATTTACAAATTTATCTCGAAGGGGGATCGTGGGGGCATTTTTTAAGCTTGATGAAGATCTAGGAAAGATAATAATATTAATTAATTGAATAAATAAATAGATTAACTCTACCACCTTTAAAAGAATATGAATATTAAAAAAAATACTACATATTCTCAAAATAGCTCGATACAGTTCTAAAATAAGTCAACATCCATTTGGAGGCGATTATAAAACTGTCCAAAACCGTGAGAGAAAACAGAAAAGAAAAACATAAAAGAAAACCGGAATCTGTGTGGCGGGTCTGATATGGTGGACTAATTTAAAAAGGTCAACATTAGGATAGAGCTTCGTTTATGGGGGCGTGTTGTTTTGGCTGTGTGTGTGTATATACAGTATACATATATATATATATAATATACCGTATATACTGTATATATAGAGAGAGATGTATATATTATTGACCTCTCGTGTGAGTGAATGGCTCCCTGGAAGGCAGTTTTCTTGAATAATGTATAGTTGCATCTCCCTCTCTCTCTCTCTCTCTCTTAAGCATCAGTAGTATAAAATATTTCTCAACTTATTTTAGCATTATGTCCGGACTGCCTAGTAGGGAGCGCAAGGTCTGTGCCGTCTGTGTATCTATGTAACTCTGAAACACTCCACACACCAACACGCATATTAATATGTTTATATACTCCCAGTCGAACTCAAACCTCAGACACCCGACTAATGGTAGAACCTCAGAAGCGGGCATTGCAAAGTCGTTGCCGAGAAGAAGGTCGACGCCCTCCACTGGCAGTTTCTCCACAATCCCGACATCCAATTCACGTGCCACACCATCCACCTCCAACTCCAACCGCACCAGCGGGTATGACCGAGTTGCATTAATACCCTACACCACTACCACCCGAGCCGCGTTTATAGGGTAGCCAGTCAAGTTTTTCATCAGAGTCTGGGAAGCACCTGTATCACGCAAGACCTCTACTCCATGCATCACGCAACCCCGCCCTCTATGGTCGCAAAAAACATCCCAAGCAGGGTTCGAGCCTCCCAGGTGCTTCTGAATTGGCTGTGCCTCAGCCTCTGACGAACTGCCCCGGGCAAACTCAGACGACTTCGGAGACACACCAATGTTGCAGGCCAAAGACACAGCTGCTGTAGGTGGTTTGCTACGACAGACTCTTGCAAAGTGCCCCTTTTTATGGCAATGATAACACTCCAACTCCCCTTTGGGCTTCCCTTTGTACTGGGAAGGGCCCGGCCCCTTCTTAAACGGGACGGTGCTAGTCTTGTGGTCAGTCTTGGTATCATGGCTCTTGTACTTGTTTGCATAAGGTATATCACTAACTCGGGGGGGTGGGGCGTCACACCCCTTGTTACCTGCCTCACTACGCTGGGCAGACCCGCACCCACGAATTAGTGATAGCCGGTGGTCAGCCATCTCAGCTGCCTCCTGTAGAGTTTTTGGTTGCTTTTCTTTCAGGTTTAACGTCAGGTCCCCGCCCGTGCATTTGAAAAACTGCTCTAAAAGCACCAACTGTTTAATGTCGTCAAACGTAGTAGCTTTCTCCGACCTCAGCCAATTCCCAAAAGCATCGGACAGCTCCCGGGCATGTTCCAAAAAGGTGCTCTCCCGACCCTTGGTAACACCCCGGAACTTCAACCTGTACGTCTCTGGTTGTAGTTCGTATGCTCTCAGGACAGCCTCCTTGAGTTCCTCATAGATAATACACGACTCTATAGGCAATGCATCATAAGCCTTGAGTCCCTTGCCCACATGTCTAGAGGAAACAAGGGCTGCCCACTTCTCCCCAGGCCACTGGTGTTCCTGGCACTTCTTCTCGAATCTCATGAAAAATTCGGTGACACCCGACTCATCAAATACAGGGACTAGCTTCAACAGGTGCGACAAAGACTGATCATGCCCACGATTCCCACCACCGAGACGTTGCCCTGTCGTTTCCACCCGAGTCTTCTCAAGATCGATATCTGCACGGTACCTGGTAGACTCAGCCTCCGACTGGGCTTTTATTATCGCGAGTTCGAGATC
This sequence comes from Paralithodes platypus, assembly GCA_032716605.1. Lineage (NCBI taxonomy): Eukaryota > Metazoa > Arthropoda > Malacostraca > Decapoda > Lithodidae > Paralithodes > Paralithodes platypus. The sequence goes on from CM064539.1 coordinate 27,349,651, forward strand.
AGTCTGTTGTTTAGCCTTTATCTTAGCGAGTTCGAGACGTTCCTCACGCTCAGCCTGCATCTTAGCCATCTCAAGCTGGAAGAGCATTTCTGTAGTGAAACCTTGAGGAGGAGGTGCAACTATTGGAGGCCCACCCAGCGATCCTAAACCACGCTGCCAGTGGCTATCGGCCTGCGGGAACGTACTAAACTCCGGCATCCTAGAGGTCCCGATGGGAGTAGAGTGGAGGGGGGGCTCGAGCAGAAGTCCCCGAGCACCCTCTCCACCCTGGACCTCACTAGCCGCCCCCAGTACGCAAGCCCTCAAATCGTTCTTCTTGATGCCATGAGCCACCTTAAGCCCCATGAGGGGAGCCAAACACTGTAGACCATACTTGCTAATTCCCTCTAGTCGATCAGCTGTTATAGGCACCTCCAAAAACTTCTTTGCGGCCTCCTCACTAGTTACTAACCCCCCTGGCATCTGCCCATCAGAGCCTGCATCATTCCCTGAACCCTCAGTATGATCTGATTCGTCTCCCATGGTGTCCACCAAAAATTCTCACGTTTATAAATAAAAAGAAGTAGTACCCAAGCTCCTATGTAGCACTATTCACTTGCCAAAAATGTCCGAAGACTCTCAAGTGCTATACTACTTTGCCAAAAAAAATCTAACGTGCCCACTATATTCCTCAATAAAACAAATGACCAAAACAATCCTGCAATTATCTCTTAGTTCACAAGATCCTGAGCTAGGTCGCCATTTGTTACGATCCAGGTTCTCAAAGACACAGGGCTCTTCAACATTGGACTAGATAATGGCAAAAAGTAACAACGGTAACACTAGATCCAACCCCTGCCTTAAACACTGGAAAACAAAACACCATTACCGCCCTGAGTCGTGCCTGGACAACGAGGTATCCTATGACTCGGTAACTGGTGCACACACACTAGGCTGACGCTCAATGAAACAGCCTATTCTCAAACAGTAAAAGATTACTCGATTATGTTACACAAAGAAAAGATAGTTAACGTGATTAATTAACGTTACGGTAGATACTCAAATAACTGGCACTCCTGTATTAAAGAAAGTGCAATGCTAGTCCTGCAACATCAACTGGAAACTTCTGAAATAAGTCTGATACTGGGAAGATGTTCGTAAAGAATCTTGAACAATTATAATGCAGAATACGGGTCACAATAAATGCTAGGACATATAGTAATAATAGGCAGGCGAATAATAAAGACTGCGCAAAGGTAGTAATGCTCGACAACTAAAGAAATGCTTTGTGACACAACGCAACAGCCTACTCGGGTTGTGCAACTCAACAACAACCTCGGCTCAAAAGTGCAGTGAATAATAATGCTGCATACATATAATAATGGGGCTTATCTCTAACCAGTGTCTGCTCAGTTAATAAAGTCTAGCTGGGGTATCAAGGCAGGGCAACAATGGGCGAGCATGTGGCTCGTAGCCTAACGTTGTCCGAGGGTGGTATAATGAAGATTACTTTATATGACGGGGATGCTCTCTTGATAAATCTAGGTCTCTAGTACCTAGCTCTATCCTGGCGATCCCTCAGAAGTCAACACAAAGAGGCAGCACTATGTTGTGAGGGATAGGCTATGGCCCTCTCACACCACAGCGCTGTGCTCGCAAAGTAAACCAACCCGAAGACAACTTAGGCTCCCACAGTACCTGTCGATGTCGTGCAGAGCTTAGCTAACACTGCACACATCGGAGACAACGACACAGTAACCTTACCCCTAGTCTAGCTTTAGATAACCAAGCAGAATCACTCAACACCTTGCAAGGGAGACATATACCGGTCTTCGCGTACAATACGACTGGTCGACGGTGAACGTCTATGCTGAAACCAGAAGGGATGTTGAGTTTAATAAAGATTAGAGAATGAGAAAGGAGAAGTCGAGAGAGAGAGATAGTATGCAAAGTCGCGAGTATGGGGGACAGAATTGCAAAGGATGTAGGTGATACTCGTGTCAGGCTAGCTCTGAGCTCTGGTAAAAAACACGAGGCCGCGACGGGAAGGGACTAGTTGACCACCCGGCCGCCAACGCCGTCAGCGCCCAAGCGAGCCGCGTCATAGCTCACCTCGCTGCCGGGTGTACTCCCTCACACTCTCTCGCTCGCCTCCCACACAAGCAACATTTATATTATAGCGAATATAAAATATAAGGCGCGGTCAGAGACCAAAACAAAGACCATTTCTAGACTGTCTGTGGCAACACAACACTAATGAAATAAAGCAGATCATTCTAGGACAACTGTAGCCTATCACCCCATCCTGGCGAGCGCTAGCGAGCTGCAATGCCCCACGCAACCATTCTGCTAACGCCGGGAGGCGTCACACTTGATTACTTTGTATTGCTAGTGAGAGCCCAGGCTGCCTAGTTAATTGTATGTTCTGGCGATGCCTGGCGCTCCCCGTTTCCCTACCTCGCTTGGCTGTGGGCCGCGAGCAGTGTTGCCATTTTGGCGGATTTTCCGCCAAATCTAGCGGTTTTGGGTCCTCATCTGGCGGTTAAATGTGCTATCTAGCGGATAGCGGAATCTCTGGCGGGCTTACAAAGTATCTGGCAGATTTCTAGCTTCTTTTCTTTCGCTTACGAGGTATCTGGCGTATTTCTAGTGGTTGTTCTTAGTAAATGTACCCACATATAGGCATTATTGCTGATTTTTAGTTGCCTGTACCAGACCAATGTGAATTGGTTTATTTAGGAAATGAATAAGGGATATTCCTGTGACGTCATGAGTAGGCCTACTTTGTGTTTTTATTGGCTGCCTTATCATGGGATCTAGAGCGAGTCTTTTTATTTGTTAAAGAAGCGATGGTACCATCTTTGAGTTCTTTATTGTACCGCTCAGTTATTTATTATTTTCGCCCATTGTAACAGTGTTCGTATTATTCAGTTATGCTCCCTGATTGTCGGATTGAGTTGTTTTTCCATAGATTAACAACACAAGTGCCTGCATTAATTGTGCAATAATATACTTGTGGCAGTGCCTTTGTCGCCACCACGATTTCAAATTCAACTCGAGGGCTACTGTCTAGCTTAGGGACGGAAGTAGTTTATAACCAGTTGTGTTTAGTGGTGGTAGATTATTCCTGAGTGAGAATCCTGATATATTTCAAATATAAAATAAGCCTAAGCCACAATATAGGCCTACAGCCAGAAATTTAGAAAGGAGTGGTTACTTCCCATTCAGTACCGGTGACATCCTTTATATTATAGGAGTGGTTACTTCCATATATATATATATATATACTGTATAATTATGCAGTATATATAGCCTATATAGGCATATATATATATATATATATATATATATATATATATATATATATATATATATATTATTATTTATTTATTTATTTATTTATTTTTTTATTTGTGTGTGCTGGTCATTGGGTGACAATGGTGTATATATGCACTCAATTATTGCATTCGATGAAAAATACCAACACATATTAATCTAGCGGATTAGGGGGCAAATCTAGCGGAATTTGGAAGCTGATATGGCGGAATTGTAAATTAGTGGATGGCAACACTGGCCGCGAGAGCTTACTCTAGTCCTGCCTCTCGTTGTGTCAACATAACTTTTTGGGTGTCGGTCGGGTCGAGCGTGCTCCTTTTGTTTCCCTTGAATACCGCATATTTCTTCTTGTTCTTTATTTGATTGGAGCATAGCAGGGGTAGAGTTATTGAGCATATTGTTTTGTTTTAACCTCTTTAGTTTAATATTGATCACTGCATTTATGCTTCTTTGGCAATCTTAGTGTATAAGCTTCTACACTGGTTTCTTATTTCTGTTTCATTATTCTGCTGCATTGTTTCACCATTATTATATGTGCATATTATTCATGGTTGATATCACAGGGGGGGATTGGGTGGCTGTACTGTTTATCTCTGCTTTTGTCAGGCCTTTGAGAACTGAGGTTGCTGGGTGTGTGATATGGTAGGCTAAGCTTTTTCCACCACACACCATCCTTTGACTTGGGTCTTATCCAACCCTTTATTGGGTGGCAGCCAGCTTCCAACTTCCCCAGGACATCAACCCTTGGGCCTTGTTTAGTTTTTAGCAGCAATACATTCGGTGCAGTTAGGGACTAGGGGTGGAGCCTGTTACTAGGTGAGGTTGTCCCCATTGCACTCGTTTGTATTGAGCTAACCCCAGAAGATGTTGTAAGGGTTAAGTCATTAAAGTTGTTTACCCCTTACAACACCACCGCCGTGCTGTGCTGAAGAGAGCCACTCGGTGTATTATTAGGACAAATGCTAGGGATAATAGACTTGGCACAGAGGTTTATTGTACTGGACTTTCCATGGGTTTTTGCTTTGTATTGTTCTCAATTCCTAAGCGATTGGGCATGATACAGTGTTCTGGGAGTCTAGTAGTGGTATGGTGGGATAATGTTGGTGCAGTATGGAATAACCTTAGAAGTTCTCTGGCATACTACACGCACTATGGAAGTTCTCTGGCATACTACACACACTATGGAATACACTCGGGGACAATAAATGTTTTTGTGTCTCCTTGTTACTGCTTTTTTTTTTCTTTTTTTTTCTATGTGATTGAGGGAGGCAAAGGCATAACTGCCTATAGCGAGTGCCTCCCCCATAGTTGAAAGAGTGACGGCCAAAATCAAGGGACGTTCGAGCCAAAATGCCTGGACACACGGAGTTTGAAGCAATTTAAGTTATAGGAAGAGGGAAAGACTGATTCTGGAAGAGAGTTCCAGAGCTCAGCTGTTGAGTAGAAGAAAGTTTGAGAGTAACGTTTCACTCTTGGGTTGGAGAGTTGCACAGAGTAGGGGTGGGATTGAGTTGCAAGACGGGTACCACGTGCCCTACGTAAAGGAGGTGTTATGCACTGGGATAGCTCTGAGGAACACTGATTATTATAGTAGCGTTAGAATAGCGAGAGCAATGCAACATTGCGGCGGAGAGAGAGAGATTGCAGAGAGTTGGTGAGTGGACAGGAGTTAATGATACGAAAGGCCTTCCTTTCAACTTTATCTAGGAGAGCGGTGTGAGAGGAACCTCCCCACACATGTGAACAATACTCAATACAAGGGCGCACTATGCCCCTGTACAGAGCAAGAAGCCATGCAGGGGAAAAGAACCCTCTAAGGCGGTTGAGCACACCCAGCTTCTGGGAGGCTGCCTTAGCAAGACTGGTAATATGGTCCTTCCAAATGAGAGCAGAAGAAAAAGAGACACCAAGAATATTGAGAGAAGATGAAGGGTTGATTTTTGCATTGTTGAAGAATAAGGGATAGTCCGCTGGGAGATCCTGACGGGTAGATAGATGGAGAAATTGGGTTTTGGAAGCATTAAAGTTAACAAGGTTTTCTCTGCCCCAATTGGAAATAGTATTTAGATCAGAATTTAAGAGTTCTATGGCTTCATTACGTTTGTCGTTGAGGGATTGCTGGCTGGGGCGTTCTGAAAAACTAAAGGAGTAGTGTAAGGTTGAGTCGTCTGCATATGAATGGATGGGAATTAAGGTACAGTTAAGGAGATCATTTATAAAAATTAGAAAGAGAATAGGAGATAGGACAGAGCCCTGAGGAACACCGGAGTTTATAGGGTGAGGAAGTGAACAATGGCCGTCCACAACCGCGGCTATGGAACGGCCGGAAAGGAAATTAGAGACAAAGGCACAGATGGAGGGATAGAAACCGAAGGAGGGTAGTTTAGAAATTAAAGATTTATGCCAGACTCTATCGAAGGCTTTCGATATGTCTAGTGCAATAGAAAAAGTCTCACCGAAGTCCCGAAAGGAGGATGACCAAGAGTTAGTAAGATATGAAAGAAGATCACCAGTAGAGCGACCCTTAAGGAAGCCATACTGGCGATCTGAGAGCAGATTATGAGAAGAGAAATGCTTAAGAAATTTGGAAGCAAGAATAGTTCCAAAAACTTTAGAAAGACAAGAGATGAGAGCAGTTGGACGATAGTTGGAGGGTTGAGAGCGGTCACCCTTCTTTGGGACAGGTTGAATGTGAGCAAACTTCCAGCATGAAGGGAAGACGTTAGAGGATAGACAGAGACGAAAGAGTTTGCCTAGGCAGGGAGTCAGCACGGAAGCACAGTTTTTGAGAACAGCAGGAGGAACACCGTCCGGACCGTACGCCTTATTAGTGTTAAGCCCAGAGAGGGTAGAAAGTACATCTTTAGAAGTGACTAGGATATTAGGCATAAGTAAGAGAGAGGAGGGCGGAGAGGGAGGAATAGCACTGGAATCATCCAAGGTGGAGTTTCTAGCAAAAGTTTGAGCGAAGAGTTTAGCTTTGTCAGAGGAAGAAGTGATGGTTGTGCCATCAGAGTGGGAAAGGGGAGGGAAAGACGAGGAAGAGAAATTGTTGGAAAGGTTTTTGGCTAGATGCCAGAAAGCTTGGGAAGAGCTAGAGTTGGATAGTTCAGTGCATTTATTATTGATGAAAGAGTGTTTGGCAAGTCGAAGAACAGATTTGGCTTGATTCCGGGCAGAAACATATGAAGAATGAGAGTCTCGAGTTTTAAGGCGTCGGTACCCTTTGAATGCTTCCTCCTTATTGCGGACAGTACAACAGGCGTGAGTAAACCAAGATTTTTAGCATTAGTCTGAGAGAAAGAGAATGGAATGTATGCTTCCATGCCCGATAGGATTACTTCGGTCATGCGTTCAGCACTCTCCGAGGGTCCTCGGCCACGGAAGCAGAAATCATTCCATGGGAAATCAAAGAAGTACTGTCGAAGAGCCTCCCAGTCGGCAGCGCCAAAGTGCCACAAGCGCCGCCGGCTAGGAGGATCGGGTGGCCGTACTGGAGAGATAGGACAGGTGACAGAGATAAGTTTATGGTCAGAGGAGCCCAAAGGAGAGAAAAGATCGACAGTATAAGAAGAAGGGTTAGAAGTTAGAAACAGGTCAAGAATGTTGGGCCGATCTCCGATGCGATCCGGGATACGGGTGGGTTGCTGAGCTAACTGCTCTAGGTCATTTAGGATAGAAAAGACGTAGGCTTGTTCACCAGGTGGATCAGTAGTGTGAGAGGAGAGCCATTGGCGGTGGTGAACGTTGAAATCTCCTAAGATGGAGATTTCTGAGAAAGGAGAAATGGATAGAATGTGTTCCACTGTAGAGTTTAGATAGTCAAAGAATTTGGGAAAGTTGGTAGAGTTAGGGAAAAGATAGACAGCACAGAAATATTTAGTAAGAGAATGACAGGAAAGTTTGAGCCATAAAGTTGAGAATTCAGAGGAGTCGAAATCGGGACCACGAGAGCAAGTGAGTTTGTTGTGCACATATGCACAACATCCGCCTTTGGCTTTGAAACTAGGATAGAGAAAGTAGGAGGATACAGAGAAGGGGCTGCTGGATGTTGCTACAGACACCTGAGTTTCGGTGAGGAAGAGAAGATCAGGTTTGTAGGAGGAGAGATTGTGCTCAACAGAGTGAAAGCTAGAGGAAAGTCCACGAATGTTGCAGAAATTAATATAAAGAGTAACAGGCCGAGGTCCAGGTAGTTGTGTGGGGTCGTCAGGGGATGGTCGGTCGGGTGTGGGGGCATTTATGGTCCCCCCCCCTCCCCCCCCCCCCCCCCCCCCCCTCCCTGGGGATTCCGAGGCTGGGCTAGAATTCATAATATTTTTTTGTTTTAATTTTGGTGTGGAGGAATGAAGTGTGGTGTGCATGTTTAGTGTAGGGCAGTGGATAGGAAGAGGAGGTGTTTGTGAGAGCTACCTGGATTGCTCTCAGTGTAAATGAGGCACAAAGAAAATCAGTAAGAGAGGCCAAGCATATGAAACAGGAGTTCCAGCGACTCTTTATCACATGCCTATAACCTCACCTGGGTCTAGCCCTGATCGATTGGTGCCTACAATCTCCCCACCACAGATTTGATATGCAAAGAGGAAGATAAAAAAAAATCCTAGAGGACCTGCGTGTCTTGGTGTTTGAGTCCGATATTAAGAGCGTGTCTGTTGCAGGGTAGTACGGTGCTGTGGGCTAGGCTATGTAAGCATCTGGTTGCCCCGGCTGCCCTGTAACAATATATATATCCGTGTGTGTGAATGTGTGTGTGTGTGTGTGTACGTGGAAGAGTGCTTAATGTGTGTGTGTGTGTGTGTGTGCGTGTACGTGGAAGGGTGCTTAATGTGTGTGTGTGTGCGTGCGTGCAAGTGGAAAGGTGCTTAGTATGTGTGCTTGTAAGTGGAAAGGTGCTTAGTGTGTGTGTGTCTGTGCGTGGATAAGGTGTGCATGTTAGATAGGACGTGTGTAAGTGGCCTCTGGTGCCAATGGGTGGTTGCCACGGTAAGATGTTTGTATATATAGTGCCTGTGAGAGAGAGAGAGAGAGAGAGAGAGAGAGAGAGAAAGAGAAAGAGAAATAGAGAGAGAGAGTGAGAGTCGGACATACATTATCTAAGCTGGTTGGCAGTGTAGGCGGGAATTTGCGTATATAATATAATGTGTGAGTCTGTGAAGGTACGTGAGAACTGCCCGGTTGCCATGGTTTGATTCACACCCAGTTAAGGCACTTCATACACCGAAAATCAGAATAATACTATGTGTGCAGTTTGAGGAAATTGAGGGGTTAGTGGTTAGTTTTTGGTCTATTTATATATAGATTTATTTATTTATTTAGTTTCCTCGCTAGATCTCCATCAAACATAAAAAAACACCCCTTAGACCCCCTTTTCAAGACATTTGTAAATTTTTCGGTAGAAAAATATCCCGATCAAAGGCCGGTGCCACCTAAAATTATAGGCTCACTATCGCTCGCGAGGAAGAAAATCGACACTTAAATGGCACAAAAGGTTTTACTATTGACAAATAAATGGGGCGAAAGGTCTTCGAATCGCCAAATAAATGAAACGAACATCTAAGAATATCAAAAATAATGGGGGCAAAACGTGAGGCAGAAGGAAGTCCAGAAACAGTAACTACCTTCCCCCTTAACCTCTTCACCCCCATGACGTCTTTTTAACTTTCATTCTGGCTAAAGATAGACGATTGTATCCAGTTTCAAGACGACCTATGTTATTCAGAGGGTTTATCGAGATCGTATTTAGCCATATGAGTCCTAGAGGTAGATTATATACTAAAGAAAATCTTATATTGGTAACCAGAATATGATGAAAATTACGTCATGATGGTGAAGGGGTTAAGGAGACGAACATTACATCAACACTTGTAATACGTCAAACAAATAGTGCTATACTCTGTTCCAAATAGTGCTATACTCTGTTCCAAATAGTGCTATACTCTGTTCCAAATAGTGCTATACTCTGTTCCAAATAGTGCTATACTCTGTTCCAAATAGTGCTATACTCTGTTCCAAATAGTGCTATACTCTGTTCCAAATAGTGCTATACTCTGTTCCAAATAGTGCTATACTCTGTTCCAAATAGTGCTATACTCTGTTCCAAATAGTGCTATACTCTGTTCCAAATAGTGCTATACTCTGTTCCAAATAGTGCTATACTCTGTTCCAAATAGTGCTATACTCTGTTCCAAATAGTGCTATACTCTGTTCTAAATAGTACTATACTCTGTTCTAAATAAGTAGCTCAATTAAGGGCAGATGGGCCACTTTTCGGGACCCCTTTCTCCCTCGTGTTTAGCCCCATTAGTTTTGAAGTTTTAAGACATTGCTTTGGTGATTTTAACACCTTTAGCTCCATTTCGTTGTCAATTTTATGATATATCTTACCATTTAGGTGTCGATTTATTCCTGGTGAGAGAATAGCGAGCCTGAATTTATAAAAAAATAATTGGCTTTTGGCCGGGTCATTTTTCTACCGAAAAATGTACAAATTTATCTTGCCAGGGTTTTGTTTTAATATGTTTTATGTAGGACTAGCGAGGAAAGTAAAAAATATGTGAATAAATTCACTAATAGACCAAAAAAAAAAAAAAAATCCACTATCCCCTTAACATCCATAATTGACAATCGAGGTATTTTTACCAATTTAGGAAGGGTCAGTTTAGGAATAAGTGTGGACAATTTCAGCTCGCCCATTTGCTCTAGCCTATTTATAGTTATAGAGGTTAATTTCAGCTCGCCCATTTGCTCTAGCCTATTTATAGTTATAGATTTTTTTTTTTTTTTAGGTATAGAGGTTAACCCCTTCTGTTCCGATGATGTCTTTATGATTTTATGTAAATGGGCTAAATAAACAATTCTTATCAACAAACAATTCTTATCAATTCTTATCACCTTGTTAACGATATTGTGCAGCTTAAGAAGGATCTGTGGGAGCAAAGAGGGTTAAGTGAGACAGTTCGAAGCCTGTTAAATGCTAGAGGCCCATTTTAAACTGATTTAAATTGTCTAAATATAGAAAGAATAAATTTCAAAAGACGTCCCCGATACAGAGAGGGTTAACGGTCCAGAGTTGTGGCCTAGTCCTTTGGAATACGGTATAGTCACAGCCTATTATATAATTATGGGATGACTGGTAATAAGTAGAAGAATAAAAACAAAAGACAAAGTAATACTAACTTTAAGGAGACAATGGCCGTTTGTTTGGTCTATTAATTCATGTATTCATAATTATATTGTCTTAGTTTCCTCCCTAGACCTCCATCAAGCTTAGAAAAACACCCCCTAGACCCCCCTTCAAGATAAATTTGTACATTTTTCGGTAGAAAAATTTCCCGGCCGAAGGCCGGTTCCTCCTAAAATTGCAGGCTCGCTTTCGCTCGCCAGGAAAAAATCGACACCTAAATGGCACGAAAGGTCTTAAAATTGACAACGATATGGGGCGTAAGGTGTTAAAATCGTCAAACTAGTGAGCCGAACGTCTTCTTATACGTCTTAGAGTTAAGGAGTTGAGCAGCCGTGGTGCCTTAAAGGAGTTGAGCAGCCGTGGTGCCTTAAGGAGTTGAGCAGCCGTGGTGCCTTAAAGGAGTTGAGCAGCCGTGGTGCCTTAAGGGGACTAGGGTTGTTTTTCTGGGCCCCCTTCTCCCTCATGCTTACCCCCAATAGTTTTCAGATTTTATGACGTTCGTCCCATTAGTATGACGATTTTTACACCTTACGCCCCATTTCGTTGTCAATTTTAAGACCTTTCGTGCCATTTAGGTGTCGATTTTTTTCCTGGCGAGCGATAGCGAGCCGAGTAACCGGCCTTCGGCCGCGACATTTTTCTACCGAAAAATGTACAAATTAATCTAGAAGGGGGATCTGATTGATGTTTTTTTTAAGTTTGATGGAGGTCTAGGGAGGAAACTAAAAATAATAATAAATAAATTTAAAAATCTACCAAAAAGTGAATCATCCCCCTTTAACCCTAATGTACAGGCGGATACCATAGTCTCCTGCCCACTCATACAAATTAGTGGACTTCACTTTTTTTTTCTTTTCTATGTGGATAAGGGAGACAAAAGGCAGAACTGCCTGTAACGAGTGCCTCCCCCAGTTGAAAGAGTGACAGGGCCAAAATCAAGGAGCGTTCAAGCCAAAAGCCTGGACACACAGAGTTTGAAACAATTTAAGTCATAGGATGAGGGGTAGATGGATTCAGGAAGAGAGTGCCAGAGCTCATCTGTTGAATAGAGGAGGGTTTGAGAATATCGTTTCACTCTTGGGTTGGAGAGTTGCACATTATAGTATTTATAGTTATGGAAGCATATCTCTGTAAACGAATGTATGAAGAACATTTTCTAATTATCAACTACAAAACTATACAGTATATACTATTTATTGAAAAGCACGAGCCGTTTTTCGAGCAATTTTTACGGGCAATTATGGTCTGGTGGCTTCAAAAATTACACTTTATCAGAATTAAACCACCTAACATACTCTACCTTCAGTCTAGTTACCGATACCAGTGCAAAAAAGTCCCGAAATATAACGAACTTGCTCATGGAAAATTGACGGAAAAAGAGCTCGTGTGACAGCGGCTTTATATCTAAACCAACAATCCGGTTAGTTATAATTGCATAGAGAAAAACATAGGTGTCCACGAATTTTACTGAGTGGGTTGGAGACTATGGTACCCGAGTGTACACTCGGCCTAATAAGTGATGTCTCGGCACCCCTATGTTTTGATCAATAATTGGTATCAGCAATATCTAAACTTGATTAATTCTGGTGATGGGCTGGTCTATCAGAGTGAGAACTGAGCGATCTCTGCCATACCCATAGCTTACTCTGACTGTTCCTTTTACTTATATATTTCCTAGATCTCAAGTGACGGCGTCTCTTCCGTGGATTGACCTCCCAATCTACCAAGATTGGAAGCCAAAGCGTCACATTTTTCCTTTGCCCCTCAACTTTCTCTTCATAATTGCTGAAGGGCACAGGGCCCTGGGTGGGGCTTTGGTTTCCCGGGCGTTTCCGCACCCTCCTCAGCTGCCTGCCATGGAGTGGCTTCGGTCACCCAGGCTATATTGTGGTAGGCGGGGAGGGTTTTGTGAGGGCGCTCGGTTATGGCCTTGGCCTTGCTTGGGGCCTTGGGGCTGTTCGGCCAGGCAGCTTGGGGAACAGCAACAACAACTTGATTAATTCGTTTCGAGTGAGATATACAAACATGTTCCTATACTTATCCACCCTATTCAACATCTGACAGACATTAATACAGCACAGAGCGAGCCAAACGTAATGTCAGCTGAGACACGACTTATTAGCGCTACCGTAACGGTGACGTCCTCTTAACCCCTTCAACACGATGAAACCTTTTTACTTTTGGTTATAGCTAAAACTAGACGGTTATAATTTATGTAGTTTAAGAATGTATGTTATTCAGAGGGTTTATTGAGATCGTCTTAGAAGTAGATTAGAAGCTAAAGAAAATCGCTCAACGATTACTTGAATATGATGACAACTACTTCATCGTGCTGAAGTGGTTAACTTTATTCTGGCTACTATTTGACAATTGTATTCAATTTCAAAAGGGCCTCTAACAATTAACAGGCTTCCAAATATCTCACTTAACCGTTTTTACTACAGAGTGTTCTCAAAGGCTAAAGTGAAGCTAAGTGGAGAAAGGCAGTAATATGTAATATTATTATTATTATATATATATATTTTTATTTTTTTTTTTTTTTTTTTTTCCAACTACCACCTCTCGGGCATAGGCTGATAGCCTGCACATTCACCGCTCAACACGGTGATGCCCTTGAGGTCTTGTTCCAGACAAGGATAGTAAATAGGGTATTTGTTCCAGCCTAGGAAGTGAGACGAGTGAAGCACAAGCTACAACCAGCCCTCGCCAACCTGCCATCGCAGATGCGCGGCTCTTGGTTGCCCACTCTGGCTCGAAGCAGTCCCACTTCTGAGGCTGCTTCTCCTTTATGCTCGACTGTCTCACTTCCTAGACTCGGACCCTCACTCTCAGAACGCCACCTATTGAGCAATTAACTCAATGCAGAGGAGTACCGAGGAAACCAAGCAATAACATAATTATAGTCTGTTTCTTTTCAACTGATGGTAAATTACCATGTCCATCTCTTCATTACTTAGCAGTTATGTAGATTTTATAGCGAAATGTGCTGTAAAATTAGGAAAACCAGACCTTTAGGGGAGGCAGACCGTTTTTCTGGATCCCCTTCTCCCTAATGTTTAGCCCCACTAGTTTTGAGATTATAAGACGTTCGGCCCATTAGTTTGGTGATTTTAACACCTTTTGCCCCATTTCGTTGTCAATTTTAAGACCTTTCGTGCCATTTAGGTGTCAATTTTTTCCTGGCGAGCGATAGCGAGCCTGCAATTTTAAGAGGAACCGGCCTTTGGCCCAGAAATTTTTCTATCGAAAAATGTACAAATTTATCTTGAAGGGGAGTCTAGGGGGTGTTTTTCGAAGCCTAATGGAGGTCTAGGGAGGAAACTAAAACAAAAATATATGAATAAATGAATTAATAGACAATTAATAGGCAAGTCTCCCCTTGATAGGAAGAGATTATAGTGGTTTCCTATTGTTTTCTATAAAGTACCGAGAACGCAGAAGGATTCAAATTACCGCCAGTTGAAATGAAACCAACTATACTGATACTTTTGAGGATGCTTGTAACTAACCAACGTAGCCTATGTAGGGTAAATATGTAGGATAGCAAAGGATAGTAGAAGATGAAAGGCAGTGGGACGTAGGGGTAGAAGGTGGAGATAAAAGACAGATGAGAGAGAGTATCTTCAGAGGATTGAGTGGTGAATATTGTGGAAAGAAAGAAATTATTGCCTCATCCGGGTGGGTTTAAATAGACTGACTGGTGATAGTTTGAATGAAGTGAAGAAAAGTGTGGAAAGGAAGAATGTAACGCCTCATCCGGGTGGGTTTAAAAAGACTGACTGACATGGCGATAGCGTGTGTCTGTGTGGGCAGGTGAGTGTACGTGTGTCTGTGTGTGTAGGCGGGCGAGCGTGTGTGTGTGTGGCTGTCCGTGTGTGTGTGCGGCGTGCGTGTCTGTGTATGTGTGTGCTTGTGTCTGTGGCAGTGTGTGCGGCATGTGTGTGTGTGTGTCTGTATGTGGGCGGGTAAGGGACCTTCAGAACACAGTCACGGCCAAGTCACTATTGCAGTTCATTACCTTTGATCTCAGGCGCCATGGTCGCCGCTCGGGTCGCTCTCAGTCACCAGGATTTGCGAGGGTCAGTAGCCAACCCTTACCCTCACATTGGATAGGGAGGATCAGCAAGAGACAAAGGAAAGGAAAAAGAGGTGACAGGAGAAGAACACGTATAACAGTTCGTAATTTAGACTCGGCCCCCAAAATATTCCGAAGTCATTAACCCATTCAGTACCGATGACGCCTTCTTCATTATAATCCGACTACTATTAGACGATGTTATGCAGCTTAGGACGGACGTGGAGCAGTTAAGAGGCTACAGACTATCACAATCAACCCCTTTAACGACCACAGATCCTTCCTAAGCTGCATAAAGATCGTCTAAATATAGCAGAACTAATACAACAGGCATCTCCGGTAGTGAAGGGGTTAAACATCAAACAAAATAATTGGCTTTATTGGGATATCCTTTGAGTGAGAATACTGTTCGGCATTTATTAGATCGTCCTCACCCGAAATATTGTGTTTGCTTTGATCTCCACATCATAAAAAGAATATTGGAAAACATAATGAAAATACATAGATATATAAATACAATAAATACATAAATTCATAGATATATAAATACAATAAATACATAAATTTGATATATTAAATGATCAGCCATTATTAGTCCTCTACAGAACCAGCCTATCTCCTACACTGTATTTTATCAAGGCTATACAAAGGGTATGTAAAGCTTATATAAGTTCATTTAGACATCGTGAAAATGAAAGGTATGCATTAAGAAACATAAATTCTTTAAATATTCCCCTAATGACCTCTAGACAATCCCAGACATCAATAAAATACCATGGTGCGAAAGTGTGGAATCAGTTGTCTCCTGACTTACAAAATAAACCCACTCTGCCTAGTTTCAAAATATCACTCAAATCTTCACTAATGTCTAAATATTAATCTTACTTAACATTTGACAATAAAACTGCCACAACCCTAAATTACAATCACCTTTATATCGGAAACAAATGAAGATACTGTTCTGGTGTTGATCAATATGTAGGTACCGTACTGTATATAAGGCTGGGGTTTGCTCTACCCACAGCGGTCTGGGGTGGTTCGGGGTGGTTCGGGGTGGTTCGGGGTGGTGGCTAGGTAATTATACTTGGCCACTGTTCCGAATCCCTTCTTGCTGTGGCTGTGGGGCTGGGGCTGTGCCTCATTAGCTATAATTATATAATATGATATGTTTTAATAATCTTACTGTATGTAAAATAACCATCGAGTTGTATTCAAGGTGCCTTTAAGAGAGATTGTTCTCAAAAGGCGCAGCCATGATATTATTCTATTGTAAAATTAACATATATTGTATGTTTGATTGGCAAAATAAAAACAAAATCAATTCAATTCATTGGGTATATTGAGAGTGATTTACTTTTATCCTTGTATTAGATGGGTGTATTACTATCAATATACTATTAACACTATGGGGTGCAACGTCTTGGGGTGTATTGTTGCATTATGTTTAATTATTATTGAGGGTTTCAGTTGTTATTGTCATTTTCGAATAATGCATTTTTGGTTTAGCTTACTCACTAGACGAAAACAAAATCCGCCCCTGATAGCGAGCCTGTAATTTTGAAGGAACCGGCCTACCGAAAAATGTACACAGTTATCTCGAAGGGAGATCTAGAGGATAGGTGATTAAGGGGGGTCACCGGCTTTTTTTATTTATTTTTTCCTTTTCTCTTTCTCTGGCTTGTATCCAGACAGACAACTGTTTTAAGACGTTTATCCCCATCCAGGTGTCGATTTCTTCCTGGCGAGCGATAGCGAGCCAGCATTCTATGGAGAAATCCGGCTTCGCCGGAAAAATGTTTCTATCGAAAAATGTACAAATTTAGCTTGCTGTCAAAACAAATATATATATATATATATATATATGCTGGCACGCTACCGCTCGCCAGGAAAATATTGACACTTGGATGGGGGTAAACGTCTCAAAACAGTAGGCTGAATGGATACAAACCAAAGAGAGAGGAAGCGAAAGAGATAAAAAGCGAGGTGGGCTCCCTTAAGCTTGATGGAGGTCTAAGAAGGAAGGTATCAATAACACAACACATATATATATATATAAACTAATATATAATCCCTACCCTCTTATATATCCCTTTCAGTACCGGCAACGTCTCTTTTATTGGATTTCAGCTACATTTCGACCATTTTAAGAAGTTTAGGAAAGATATATGGTATCTAAAAGGATTGAATGAGATAGTCTGTAGCTTTTTACTTGTTAGAGATCCTTCCTAAGCTGAATGAACTCAGCTAATGCTTGCCAGAATATAATGAAAACAAAAACGCCGCCGGAATTGCAGGGGTTAACCCTCTCACGTTCTTGACGCAATTTTGAGCCAATTAGGGATACTTTAAAGCCTTTGTTACCATCAGGGGTATTTAGAAACCTTTAGTTTAGTTACTTCAACCTCTGCAGTTGTCTTTGAGTTAGCTGTGTTGAGCCTATTAGGGATACTTTAAAGCCTTTGTTACCATCAGGGGTATTTAGAAACCTTTAGTTTAGTTACTTCAACCTCTGCAGTTGTCTTTGAGTTAGCTGTGTTGAGCCTATTGGGGATACTTTAAAGCCTTTGTTACCATCAGGGGTATTTAGAAACCTTTAGTTTAGTTACTTCAACCTCTGCAGTTGTCTTTGAGTTAGCTGTGTTGAGCCTATTGGGGATACTTTAAAGCCTTTGTTACCATCAGGGGTATTTAGAAACCTTTAGTTTAGTTACTTCAACCTCTGCAGTTGTCTTTGAGTTAGCTGTGTTGAGCCTATTGGGGATACTTTAAAGCCTTTGTTACCATCAGGGGTATTATGAAACCTTTAGTTTAGTTACTTCAACCTCTGCAGTTGTCTTTGAGTTAGCTGTGTTGAGCCTATTGGGGATACTTTAAAGCCTTTGTTACCATCAGGGGTATTTAGAAACCTTTAGTTTAGTTACTTCAACCTCTGCAGTTGTCTTTGAGTTAGCTGTGGGCAGAAAACTAATTTTGGAGAGGTAATTATATGAGTGAGAGAACTCTATTTATTATTGCTAATCTGGCAACCTCTGCGTCATAAAAACGTGAAAGGGTTTTAAGAAGGCATTTGTAACTGTTCTTATATTGGCAATAATAACTGTTGTCTCGTTACTTCACACACACACACACACACACACACACATACACACACACACACACACACAAACACACACACACACACAAATGCCCAAATTTACAAACACAATCAACAAGCTTATACGCACATAATAAATATTTAGCAAGCACACCTACACACACAATCCAATACATCTACATATACGCATATATATAACTGTATATATATATATATATATACAAAACACACACACTAACACCCACAAACACACACAATACAACATATACAAACACACACACACACACGCACGTTAAATATATGTTTTCTATTTCTTGGTATCACTCATAATTTCCCCTCTCCAGTTCCGGTTCACACTCATAATAATACATCTTGTATATAGTTCACGGTTCTGATAATTCTCCACCCACCTCTCTCTGACTTTCCTCCATGCTCGTTGCTGACTCTCCTTCTCAGAACTTCCATAATAGCCCTTCTTCATCATTTTACTTCCTCTTTGTAAGTTTCATCTTTCTTCACACTAAGTTATCTACGCTACAGCCCACCTAATTATAAGTTCTGTTTTGTTCTACTTTGCTGCCTTCACCTCTGCCAAGCTTGAACTACATCCCCAAGACCCTCCTTCGAGATATATTTTTAAACAACAATCCGTAGAAAAATGTCGAAAAAGGTGCGCTGTCGCTTGTCAGGAAAAACAAAGGGTACGAAAGGTCTTAATATTGACGAAGAAACACAGCTAAAAGTCTTAAAATTGCCAAACTAATGGAGCGATCGTCTTAGTATCTCAAACCGTATTGAGCTCAAGATGAGGGAGAAGGAGGTCCAGAACACCCAAAACTTCCCCTAAACAGAAAATCCTCGTACCCTCTAATAACAGACAGAATATGACGTTATAATATGGATAATATTGAGTAAAGTCGGTGTCACACGAGCGATTTTCCCGGCAATGTTTACGGGCAATTGTTGTCTGGCAGCTTCAAAATACAAGTTCCATAATAATTAAACTACCTAACATAATCTACCTGCGATCTAGTTTCCGATTCCAATGTGAAAATATCCCCAAATATCACCAGAAAAACCTTGCTCATGGATAATTGACGGAAAAGGCGCTCGTGTGACAGTGGCTTAACCCTTTCAGCACCATGACGCCTTTTTACCTTTGATTCTGGCTATGTTTAGACGATTTTATGCAGCTTAAGATGGACCTATCTTAATCTAATCAATTTATTTCACTCGAAACACCAAACACCTCCCAATGAAATTAATGAAAGCATGTGATCCTCCCGGGATTCGAACCTGGGATACCCATGAGGATATGAAACACTCTAACCATTACACCATTATTCAGAGGGTTTAATGTGATCGTAATTACCCCTTTGAGTCCTAGAAGTAGATTAGAAGCTAAACAAACTCGTCTAATGGTAACCAGAGTATGATGATAATACGTCATGGTGCTGAAGGCGTTAAATAGTCTTAAGCCGGAGTCACACGAGCCATTTTTCGAGCAATTTTTACAGGCAATTATGGTCTGGAAGCTCAAAAAATGACACTATCAAAATTCAGCCGCCTAACATAATCTACCTTCAGTCTAGTTTCCCATACCAGTGCGAAAAAGTCCCGAAATAATACGAGAAAAAACTCGCTCATGGAAAATTGCCGGAAAAAGCGCTTGTGTGACAGCGGCTTTAGCTTTACTACTTTCTACCATCAGCTGAAATATAATAGTAAATAGTAAGATGACATACAGAGAAAACCATTTTAGCGATTATAGTTTCATATATTATCTAGCAACTATCCACTTAAATACACAATTACCGTTTTGAAATAGAAGGGCAAAGTTAAAAAGACTCTAAGCCTTTCTACTGCCTACTATCACCTAAATACAATAGTAACTATACTCTGTTCCAAATAGCTAGGCCAGAAATCGTGAATCCTAACATCTGTAGCTAAAAAAGGGCTAGAGTAAATGGCCTGTAAATATTCCCGCATATTTCCTGGCTGACCCTTCCCAAATGGTAGAAATATTAGCGAGATTATTCTAGGCGTTTGTTAGCTATAAAGGTTAATGTACAGTCGCGCTAACAAGTGATTTCTCGGCACCAAGTATGTTTTGATCAATAATTGGTATCAGCAATATCTAAGCTTCATTTCTTCATATCGAATGAAATATACCAACATGTTCCTACACTTACCCACCCTATTCAACATCTGACAGACATAAATACACCACAGAGCAAGCCAAACGTAATGACAGCGGAGACATGACTTATTAGCGCCACCGTACAAGAGTATTGGCATACTTATTAGGATAAGGGTATAGTAACATGACATAACAAAAAACATATTAGTGATAATTGTTTCATATTTGATCTAACAAATATTAAATTATAATTAAGGGGGGATGGGCCGGTTTTCTGGTACCCATTCTGCCTCAGTCTGACCTACTCGGTGTGTTGGTAATTACACCTTAGGAATTGTGGTCCGTCACACCTGGTCTGAATACACAGCTAACACCTGTATGTCTACTGTATGTAACACTAAATTATGTATTAGTACTGTAACTACTTTGAAAACACTGAACCCCAAACTGTATATAGTTATATGTGTAAATACTATGTAAGAAGAAGAACCACTGTCGGTGGAAATAAACTTTATTATTATTATTATTATTATCATGTTTAGCCCCATTAGTTTTCAAATTTTACGACGTTCGGCCCATTAGTTTGGCGATTTTCAGACCTTGCGCCCTATTTCTTTATCAATATTAATACCTTTCATACCAATTAGGTGTAGATTTTTCCTGGCGAGCGATAGCGAGCCTGTAATTTTAAGAGTAGCCGGCCTTCGGCCGGGACAACTTTTTACAATTTTTGTTTACAAATTTATCTTTGAAGGGGATCTAGGGAGCGTTTTTTATAGCTTGATGGAAGTCTAGGGAGGAAACTAAAAAATAATAAAAAGATAAAACAATAATCCAATAAATACGTCCATCCCCCCTTAAAACTAATGTACTATGATCACGTTTTCCTCGCTCTTACTCTCCGTTTTCTATTGCTCTCTTCTCTTACGGGGAGATTTTCGCTTAAATTAAGGGGGTGTTATTCTGTACCCACTTCTCCCTCGTATTTAGCCCATTAGTTTTGAGATTTAAAGACGTGTGCCGCCTTAGTTTGGCAATTTAAGACCTATCGTCTCATTTGTTGTCAATTTAAACACCTTTCGTGCCATTTAGGCGTCGATTTTTTCTGGCGAGCGATAGCGAGCCTGTAATTTAGGAGGAAACGGCTTTCGGCCAGGACAGTTTGCTACCGAAAAATGTATAAATTGATCTCGACAGGGGGTCTTGGGGGTATTTTTCTTAAGTTTGATAGAGGTCTAGGGAGCAAACGAAAGCAATTTTATGCACCTGTAACACTAAAAATAATTAAAATACATAAATGATAACAAATAATAACAAATACAAATATATTATAAAGTCTCCTTAATTAGTTTTGGCTTAGTTGACATTATAGTCCAGCCAGCCACGGAACAGACAGCTTTGATAGTTCTTCCCCTCACATGGTGGCCTAATAAGTGATGTCTCGGCACCAATTATGTTTTGATCAATAATTGGTATCAGCAATATTTACACATGATTTCTTCATTTTGAGTGAGATATACAACCATGTTCCTACACTAAAGCTCGGTTCACACATACCCGTCCTGAGCTCCCGTCCTTCCCCGACCACCAAAAACTGTTGGACGGCATCAAACGGATGACCTTGTGTCCCGAGTGGGCCCGAGTGGCCACATGTGGCCCTGATGCCCGACCTCAACACTTCACCGCCCCGGAAGACGGCGCATGTACGGCTAGTGGACGGAGATCTCAACACGTGACCGCCCCGGCATACGGATCATGGGCGGCGACTTGGTGCCACGGCCAGTCCCTTTGGAAGGCGACCTAATAAGTCTGAATACGACCTGTCTGAGACGCACTGTGACGGCACTGCGACTACCACTGGCGACCACAAATATGATGGACGCAGTGTCGTCGGCGATGGCCCCCATCATGCATATATATTGGGGCGTGGCACAGAGACACCTCAATCTCAACCAGCCCGCTGAGTGCCAGCCAATTTTGACGGTGTGCTTCTGCCAGTGCCAGAGTTTTTTTTTTAGTTTTTTTTTTGGCTAAATCTATCAAGTTGGGAGAGAAAGGAAGGATAATGGTAAAAAAAACACTCCCCTTGTCCATTTTCGCCAGAAATCAGGTCCCCGATGGTCCCGAAAGTAGCTGAAAAGACACTATAGACTACAGAGACTTTTATGGTATCGGAATGTATGGGTAGGAGGGTCACCGGTGGGAGGGTGGTTTGGGGGATGGTGGGGGAAGGTAGAAGCGTAATTGACTCATGTTACAAATATGAAGCCGATTGGTGAGGTAGTTTCGCCACCACGGATTTTCCTTTTTTTCCTTATCTTCGTACGGATACGCTGGAAGTGGGTGGTTGGAGGTGGTTGGGGGTGTGGTGGGGGGAAGGCAGAAGGGTAAGGGACTTGTCACACAAATATGGAACCGATTGGTGCAGTCGTTTCGCCGCCACAGATTTTCCTTTTTTTTCCTTCTGACGGGACCGACAGTCAGCGAGTGGGTGGGAGGAGGGATTTGGGATTTTTGTGGTGGATACCCAAAAGGGTAAGGTACATGTGGTAAAAATATGAAAGCCATAGGTGAAGTCGTTTCGCTGCTACGATTTTTTTTCGGCGAGGACGTATACATACGTCCCTGGCACTCAGCGGGTTAAAATTGAAATTTTTCTACCAACAAATGTACAAATTAACAATTAAACCTACGAAGATGCAAGCCAACTGCATGCTACTATACAGTATTAATAAGGGCAGATTTCCACTTGAGGGATTTTTTATTTTGACGGCGGCTTGGGAACTGAGATAGGACCACACGCGGCTGGCTCTTTTATGGACGCTTGGTGGGCAGGGACTAGCGGGGACGCGCGGGGTGATCATGTGAGGCAGTCTCAACTTTCAAATATTTTGGTCGGGGCATAGACTACGTCTGGTAGCGTCTAGGCGGCGCATAGATGCTTATACACAGCGCCTATGCGCTGACCAGTCACGTGGGTGACCCGCCCTTGAACCGATTTTGGCGGTTGGTCCGTCCTGATCCGTTTATTTTAGGTATGTCAATAATGTTCGGCTCCCTTGCGGCCGCGGCCCGTGTTGTGGCGTCACTGTACGTTCATGAACAGACCATACCTGTTTATGTCGGAGTCCTTGCACGATTGCATACGTTTTCAGTGGTCGGGGAAGGACGGGAGCTCAGGACGGGTATGTGTGAACCGAGCTTTACCCACCCTATTTCACTGACCCCTGTTTCCACTGACCAACCTGGTTAACCAGCCTACATATTTTCTATCCTAAACGACCTAGAGTAGTTAGTCCAGCAACCTATCCGTATCCAGGATAGCTTCGGAGATCGACCCAACATTCATGACTTATTTCTAACCTCTAACCTTTCTGCTTATATTGTATATCTTTTCTCTCCTTTGGGCTCCTCCGACCATAAACTAATATCTGTCACCTGTCCTATCTCTCCAGTACGGCCACCCGATCCTTCCAACCGACGACGCTTGTCGCACTTTGGCGCTGTCGACTGGGAGGCTCTTCGGCAGTACTTCCTTGATTTCCCATGGAATGACTTTTGCTTCCATGGCCGGGGACCCTTGGAGAGTGCTGAACGCATTTCCGAGGTAATCCTCTCGGGCATGGAAGCATACATTTAATTTTCTTTCTCTCAGTCTAATGCAAATAAATCTTGGTTTACTCACGCTTGTTCTACTGTTGTCTGCAAACGGTAGCGACGCCTTAAGACTCAAGAATTTTATTCTTCCTATGTTTCTGTCTGAGATCAAGCCAATCTGTTCTTCGACTTGCCAAACACTCTTTCATCAATAATATGTGCACTGAACTATCCAACTCTAGCTCTTCCCAAGCTTTCTGGCATCTAGCCAAAAACCTCTCCAACAGTTTTTCTTCCTCATCTTTCCCTCCCCTTTTCCACTCTGATGGCAGAACCATCACTTCTTCCTCTGAGAAAGCTGAACTCTTCACTCAAACTTTTGCTAGAAACTCCACCTTGGATGATTCCGGTGCTATTTCTCCCTCTCCACCCCCCTCTCTCATACTTATGCCTAATATCCTAATATCTTCTAATGATGTATTTTCTACCCTCTTTGGGCATAGTACTAAGGCGGTTGGTTCGGACGGTTTACCTCCTGTTGTAGTCAAAAGCTGTGCTTCCGTGCCGACTCCCTGCCTAGGCAAAGTCTTTCTTCTCTGTCTCTCCTCTAACGTCTTCCCTTCTTGCTGGAAGTTTGCTCTAATTCAACATGTCTCAAAGAAGGGTGACCGCTCTCAGCCCTCCAACTATCATCCAATTGCTCTCATCTCTTGTATCTCTAAAGTTTTTGAAACTATTCTGAATTCCAAATTTCTTAAGCATTTCTCTTCTCATAATCTACTCTCAGATCGACAGGTATGGCTTCCTTCTAGGTCACTCTACTGGTGATCTTCTTTCATATTTTACTAACTCTTGGTCATCCTCATTTCGGGACTTCGGTGAAACCTTTTCTATTGCACTAGGCATATCGAAGGCCTTCGATAGAGTCTGGCACAAATAGTTAATTTCTAAACTTTCCTCCTTCGGCTTCTATCCCTCCATCTGTGCCTTTGTCTCTAATTCCCTTTCCGACCGTTCCATAGCTGCGGTTGTGGACGGCCATCGCTCACTTCCTTATCCTATCAACTCCAGTGTTCCTCAGGGCTCTGTCCTATCTTCCATTCTTTTTCTATTTTTCATAAATGATCTTCTCAACTGTACCTCCAGTCCCATCCATATCATACGCAGACGACTCTACCTTACACTAATCAATTAGATTTCCTAAATGCCCCAGCCAGCGATCCCTCAAAAACAAATATAATGAAGCCATGCAACATTTACCTTCTGATCTAACTACTATTTCCAATTGGGACAGAGAAAACCTTGTTACCTTTAATGCTTCCAAACCCAAATTTCTTCATCTTACTACCCGTCCGGAACTCCTAGAAGACTATCCCTTACACTTCAACAATACAAAAATCAATCTTCATCTTCTCTCAATATTCTCGGTGTCTCTTTTTCTTCTGTTCTCACTTGGAAGTACCATATTACTAGTCTTGCTAAGGCAGCCTCCCAGAATATGGTTGTGTTCAACCGCCTCAAGGGGTTCTTTACCCCTGCACAGCTTCTTGTTCTGTACAGGGGCGCAGTGCATCCTTGTATTGAGTATTGTTCACATGTGTGGGGAGGATCCTCTCACACCACACTCCTAAACAAAGTAGAAAGGAATGCCCTTCGTATCATTAACTCCCGTCCACTCACCAACTCCCTGCAATCTCTCTCTCTTCGCCGCAATGTTGCATCTCTCTCTCTATTCTATCACAACTACAATAATCAGTGGTCCTCTGATCTTTCTCAGTGTATACCACCTTCTCTACGTAGGGTACATAGTACCCGTCTTGCAACACAATCCCACCCCTACTCTGTGCAACTCTCCAACCCAAGAGTGAAACATTAATCTCAGTCTTTCTTCTATTCAACTGCGGAGCTCTGGAACTCTCTCCCAGAATCAGTCTTTCCCTCTTCCTATGACATAAATTGCTTCAAACTCTGTGTGTCTAGATATTTTGGCTCGAATTTCTCTTGATTTTGGCCCTGTCACTCTTTCAACTATGGACGAGGCACTCGATACAGGCAGTTCTCCCTATTGTCTCCCTCACTCATGACTTATTAGATCCACCGTACACTTTTCTTATTTTAAAGCTGCTGACACACACACAGACACACACACACACACACACACACACACACACACACACACACACACAGACCCGGGCAGGGAAGAGACATTTGGGCAAGTCTCTTAACGGTGTAGCCTCTGTTCACCTAGCAGTATAAATAGGAACCTGGTATAAGTGGACGAAGTTGTGACGTCCCATCTGGGGTTGGTGATCGGTTACAAGGTGAGATGGGTATCGTACTGGTCAACCTAAGCTACTGGTCAACCTAAGCCTTCGGGTGAGACTGGTACCGTAGTGAGAATGGTACCGTACAGATTAACCCTAAGCCTTCGTTTCCAGATGTCGCCAATTGGCTAAAAATATAGACTACACACACATCCACAGCCATTCCAACGATACATAAACACTTAACATGCATTTCACGCAATACATTCCCAGTTAAGGAGGCGCGATAATAATGAGCTTAGCTCGCATTGCGTGGATTCCCCTTGACGAACTAGCAAGCAAGTGAACATATGCACATAGTCACATACAACCACATACATGCACATACATAATATACACTAACATGGATATACACACATGCCATAGAAATATACACATACAGACACTCAAGTTCACTCAAACACTCACATGAGTACAAACATACGCATGCACACCCACACAAACACAGAAGCACCTACGTAAACGCTGAGACACACACACACACACACACACATTCCTTAACAAAGCAAACAACCTCTACATTATAATGCACAAACACACACATATGCACACACCCACACATACACGAAGAAACACACCAAACAGCCTGTACATCATTATAATACACACACACACACACAACAGTACGTACATCATTATAATACACACACACACACCAAACAGCCTGTACATCATTATAATACACACACACACACACACCAAACAGCCTGTACATCATTATTATACACACACACACACACACACCAAACAGTATGTACATCATTATAATACACACACACACACCAAACAGTATACACACACACACACAGTACATCATTATAATACACACACACACACACACACCAAACAGTATGTACATCATTATAATACACACACACACACACACACACCAAACAGTATGTACATCATTATAATACACACACACACACACACCAAACAGTATGTACATCATTATAATACACACACACACACACACACACACCAAACAGCCTGTACATCATTATAATACACACACACACACACCAAACAGTATGTACATCATTATAATACACACACACACACACACACACACACACACACACACACACACACACACACAAACACACACACACACACACACATTACACACCACACACACATTACATCATCACACACACACACACACACACACACACACACACACACACACACACACACACAAACACACACACACGTCACAACCAGTCACACACACACACACACACACACACACACACACACACACACACACACACACACACACACACACACACACACACACACACACACACACAGTCCAGGGTTTGGGGTGTGTGTGTATCATGTATACATTCACTTATAGAAAATGCTTCCCAGAACTCCCTTTATATAGCTT